>JAMKFB010000090.1:0-10000 GCA_036247105.1 Cirrhinus mrigala
ATTTGTGCGTTTAGATGCTGTAAAAACGTCAGTATTGTACGTTTTAGTGTCTGGAAAAACGTAATGAAATGAAAATAGCAATGAAATTTAATGAAACGTAATGAAATGAAAATGGCTCCAACAGTTACTTATTTTTTTTTTTTTAAATAAAATAAAAAAAGTGTCTTGAACGAAAGTTGATTTATTCTTATATATGTACAGTGCACTGTTTCAGTCAGTGTTCTAGTGTCTCTCTGTTTCTCTTACAGGTGGCTGATAATGTATATGGCATGTTTCACACCCGATACACACTTCATCGTCAGGCCCTTCAGCACAAGACTGGCTACATCATTGACGTCAGGTGGGTTTTGTGTGAAAGAGCACATTATTTTATTCTGTTTATATTTCTGCATACATTTTTCTTTAGGGGGTTACTGTTATTTATAGCTGTATGCATGTTTCTTTACATTAGGATCAAAGAAGCTCTTGTTCTAGCTGATGGCGAGCTTATGATCTCAAAAGCCAAAGACAACATGCTGGAATACACCGAACTCACAGGTCAGCCAAAGCATAAGTAGAAAATGAGTGAAAATTTATTTTAAGAAGTAACAAAAAAGGAAAATCACTGCAACCATTTTTCAGTCAGGACCACTTCAAATATATATTAGGGGTGAAACAGTAAACAAACATGAAGGTTCGGTATGTACCTTGGCTTTGATGTCACAGTTCAGTATGATTTCGGTACATCAAGGGGAAAAACGTTTTTTTTTATTAAACAGTTGCTAAGAAAGTTGATTTTGTTGTCCTTTACATTACTATAAGGTTACAATTAACAACCGAACCCAAACCTAAATTTAATTACTATTTATTTTAAATTTAATAAACAAACAAACAAAAAAAAAATTATACAAACATGTAAATTGCATTTTGTTTTGCTTCCCACATGTTTCCATGTCATAGTTTTCCCTTGTGTCCTCCCATGCCCATATTTGGTTCTGTTCCTGTCCCTAATGTGCTCATTGATCCCAGGTGTGTTCTGTAATTACCTTCAATAGAGGGTATGCATTGACGTCACTTTCCCGCCGGGACACGCCCCCTCAGCCGGACTGAGTGGCAAAAGAGCCTTCAGCGTGAAGAAAACGCAGTAAAAACAAACGATAATCAGTTTAAACTAAAGGTTGCTGAACTTGATATAATGTTCCTAACAACTTAACAAATATCCAGTGGTCAATGGATATTGATGCAGCCAGAAATCCTGCTTTCTAACACTTATATGTGTCTGACTTTAATGCCGGGGAAATAAATAAAGCAAATTTGCCTGTGAACTCATTTTGTAAAAACAAAATAGGTTGGTCTAAATCGGTGATCACTTATATCATGTTACATATATCGTCATATGGTCCAGCTGAAAGACATATATAGTTTTTGACAGTGTTTATTTAAAAACATCCAGTTATGCAGAATTTAAGATGGTAAATATTTAGTTGATGACTTGTCAATACGATAAACTACAATATAATATATAGGATATGATTGTACTGCACAATTCAACATATTAACGTGAAATAATAATTGCAAATCTGTGTTTTGCTGCCTGGAGACCATTTTTTTTTTCTCGATTAATTAGCTTCTCTTTTCAGTAGCTTTCAGCAGTCTGTAAAAATATACCTCAGGTTTCTTGTCAAATCTCTTTGTACAGTCAGTCGCAAAGCTCGTTTTGGTTTTAGAGGTGTTTTCGCGTTGTGACTTAGGAGTCCTCTTCACTACTCCTAACATGTCACAGATTTAGGAGGTAGTTTTAGCGTTAAAATGCTTTGTAAAATACTCTTAGTTTAAACAAATGCACAGAGACTAGAAGGAACTAAAGGAATATAAACACTGGGACTATAATTAAAGGAGAAGTTCACTTCCAGAAAAAAAACAAACAAAAAAAATTTTACTGAAAATGTACTCACCCCCCTATCTTCCAGGATGTTTATGTCTTTATTTCTTCAGTCGTAAAGATTTTTTTAATTTATTTATTTATTTTATTTATTTTTTTTTTTTGAGGAAAACATTTCAGGAATTATCTCCATATGGTTCTATGGTGTCCCCAAGTTTGTACTTCCAAAATGCAGTTTCAGTGCAGCTTCAAAATGCTCTAAATGATCCCAGTCAAGGAAGAAGGGTCTTATCTAGTGAAAATATCTATTTTCTAAAAAAAAAAAGACAATTTATATACTTTTTAACCTCAAATGCTCATCTTGTCTAGCTCTGAGTTGTTCAAAGGTATGTCAAAAAACTCCCGTCTCATTTTCTCCTTCAACTTCAAAATCATCCTACATCTCTGCAGAAGTACCGACCCAATGTTTGCAAAGTGAATGTGCAAAGAAGATCAAACATCTTTACAAAAAATGGTAAAACAGTGATGTAGGATGATTTTGATGTTGGAGAAGAAAATGAGATGGGAGTTTTTTGACACACCCTAGCTGTCATGAACCGGATTACACAGAGTAAGCATGCGTATGGCAGAGCTAGACAAGACAAGCATTTGAGGTTAAAAAGTATATAAATTGTAATTGTTTTTAGAGAAAAAAAAAAAAAAAAAAAAAACGATTGTTTTGCTAGATAAGACCCTTCTTTCTGAGCTGGGATCTTTTAGAGCCCTTTGAAGCCACATTTAAACTGCATTTTGGAAGTTCAGGGGCACCATAAAAGTCCACTATATGGAGAGTAATCCTGAAATGTTTTCCTCAAAAACCATAATTTCTTTACGACTGAAGAAAGAAAGACATGAACATCTTGGATGACAAGGGGGTGAGTACATTATCTGTAAATTTTTGTTCTAGAAGTGAACTTCTCCTTTAATGAACACAGATGGAAATGAATGGAAACTAGGTCCTAGAGAGCAGAACTACAACTAATGAAAACACAGAACAGACCACACATGTCACATAGGTATCAAATTAAGTTCATATGCATGCATATGCTTTGCAAGTTATACTAATCTATTGACCCCTTTTTTTCCCTTCTCTTTTAAAAGATCACATATTTGATCAAATCTTGAACCATTCAGACAGACGTCTTGTTGGAGAGGCCAGACTGAATCAAATTAAATTAAAGGTACCTCAATTTTTGTTAATAGTTAAACAGTCCAATATAACATATTTACGTGTGAATTTTAACCAATATGAATTAACACATTGATAATTACAGCATCATCAGATAAACATTTTGCCAGTTTGTAGTATACAGTACAAAATATTATAGATGATAAAAAACAATATTATGTTAAAAATAAATATACGTTTCCCTGTATGTGTGTGTGTGTGTGTGTGTGTGTGTTTGCCTGTTTTATTTAGTGACACATTTCTATGACTAGTTACTCTTCTAAATCATTTAGGAAAAACTAAAGGACAAACTGCAGTCTGAAGAAGATAAAGAAGTGAGAAAAGTGTATCAGGTACGAGTTCTCTCTCACTCTCAGTTTACATTGCCAAACATTCATTTTGCCATTAATTGTAATAATCCAGTGAGATATTTGTCTGACAACAGCCAGTGCTCTACGCAGAGATCTGATCTCATCATCATCCAGTCTGTCTGGAATGACATGAAAAAACAGAACAAACTGAAACAGACTAAATCCAAGAACTGCACTGTAAAAAAAAAAAAAAATCTGTAGTTTTTACAAAATAATTTTGGCAGCTGTGGTTGCCAGAATAATTTTGTAAAAAAAAATAAAATAAAACTGTAAACACATTTACAACCAAAAAGTAAAAATTACAGAAAAAGTCTGTAATTTACAAACAAGAAAATTTGAATGTAAACCAGTAAATCCAACAGCACGCACCGCTATTAAAATCTGTTTTGTACCTTCAACATACTGACATCCACAATAATAATGCAAGTGGTTAAAAGAGAAAGCCACATGAAGAATCGAAGCTCATCAAAAGCAGTTTAGCCACAAGCAGAAATATATACTAGTATGTAAAAGGTGCACAGAGTCATTCACGCAAACACAAAACAACATCATGGTAACACACAACACTAAATGTATAATGCAATAAACATTCATTAAACAACAGATGATGTAAAATAAAGCCCAAATGTACATAACTGTTAACACAAACTATTAAAAAAACATGATTATTTAAACAAAATACTTTCAAATGTGTAGTATCATGCAGGGAATTCTGGGAATATTAGTTTACAGTTTTCAACTGTAAATTATACATTGATTTGTTCTTTTTTACTTTTAAAAACTGTACAATTAACAGCATTTTACTGTAAAATTACATGAAATGTCTGGTTAGATCTTTTACAGTTTTTCCCTGTGTTTAGTATGGAAACTATTAACAGTTATAACCTATTAACAGGTTTTTTTTTTTTTTTTTCTGTAGCATTTTTACAAAATTTCACAGTTAAAATTACATTTATTTTTTACAGTGTGTGGCAACGTCTCCAAGATGCTTCAAGAAACCTTACCTGCAAAGTTTTAGACACTTATGTAAAAATGCTGTAAAATGAGGATGCTGTCAGAAATAATGTCAGAAATAGATGCCATTTATTAATTAACTTCGATTAACTAAACTAAATCAACATTTGGTGTCACCATGCTTTGCCTTTAAAGCAGCTTTTGCCCTAGGTGCACTTATGCGTAGCTTTGCAGGTAGGTTTCTTGAAGCATCTTGGAGACATTGCCACAGTTCTTCTAGGTTGTTCTGTTTCTTCATGTCATTCCAGACAGACTGGATGATGATGAGATCAGACATATCAAATTAACTTATAATTTATAACATTTCTATTTGTTGTTGAAATATATTCAGTTACACATAACTTGTTTCATAACAGCTTAATTTAAACATACAATAACAATTAAGACATCACTAATGTGTGTGTGGGTACACATTAATATTTCACTGCTTCTCTCCTCCAAAACCTTTAGGAAGAACTGCAGAATGAATGGATAAATCACTGCAAGGCTCCCAGCACAGGACTAAATGCAGATGACTTTGAAATTTGTGTATGTTGAAACAGTAAAAATAAGAATATTGATATTAATAAAGGCTGGTAGACAGATTGTGTGTATGTCATATCCCTGCAGGTGACCAACCTCAAGCTAAAATGGCTTGTTAGAGTGTACTTCAAAAATTATGTTGATCAAGAGGTCCAGAAGGAAGCTAAAAAAGGGTTTGAATCGTGGTGCGATGAGTTTATTGATTCCAGCGATACAACAGGTAACTCCAACTGTGCTTCTACATCTGCATTTATGTAGCCATGGTTTGTCTGTGTTTTCCTTTTTTTTTTTTTTTTTTTTTTTTAGAACCTATTTTATCTCAGTGATTTACCAGGCTTTAAATCATATCTTCTCCATTTAAATATGAGTTTTTGTCTTAACTGAGATATATATATATATATATATGTATATAGAGAGGGAGTTCAGATGCAAAAGCCTCTAAATCCATTTGACGTATTTCTTTAAAATGAGCATTTCTTTCTGGCTACTTTGTGTAGGTTTCTATGTAAGTACTGGTACCTCTGATTGGGCTGAGGCTGGAATTTAGCGAGTTTGAAGTAAAAGTATTTGATATGTGTTATATGATACTATGTGTCAGGAGCATTCACTCAGTATCATTATCTCATTTTTGACCGAGATGGCTTTTAGCTGGTTTTGCATCTGAACTCTTCATATATATATATATAATGTGCAGTACATATATGCAATCTTAGTGGGCTGCAGAAAAAAATGCGGAGCACCTTATTAGAATCAGCTCTGCTTCCCTCATGACTTCAATTTTAAAATGCTGACTTTCTTTTGTATTTTTGACTATATTCTTATTAAAAGACCTATCCTTCCTTACAGTTTTATTCAAGTTAAGTCAATATGTGTTTGTATAGCCTCTTTCACAGTACACACTATCAAAGCAGCTGCACTGAAATTCATAATAATATTTAGAATTTACTAATACCTTGCAGTACCTCATTTGGTAATAAAATTAAGATTTTATAATATAAATGCATGCATGCCACTTGCCAGCATCATAAACATCATAAACATACCACCTTTTAGCTTCTCATTATATTATTTCATATTAATGATAAATTCAGTGAAGACAGCACATTAATAGAGAACAGTGATACATTGACTGGAACCTCCTGTGCATTAAACAGTTTGAATGCAGACTTTCCAGCTCATCAGAATCCAGTACTCAGACCGACCATGGTTTAAAAATATCCTATTAACTCTTTCCATCCAGACCATCTGGCTGAAGCCCAAAAGATTCTGCTAGACCTTGTCCATAGACGTCTGCCAAAGTTTGTTGGAGAGGCCCGACTAAAAGAAGATGAATTAAAGGTACCTTACTTTTTGTTAAACAGTACAATATAACAGAAATACACTGACCAAAATTATAAACGCAACACTTTTGTTTTTGCCCCCATTTTTCATGAGCTGAACTCAAAGATCTAAGACTTTTTCTATGTACACAAAAGGCCTATTTCTCTCAAATATTGTTCACAAATCTGTCTAAATCTGTGTTAGTGAGCACTTTTCCTTTGTCAAGATAATCCATCCACCTCACAGGTGTCTCATTGGGTGTTTTTGTTTGGTATCTGTGATCTGACCAGGCTCACGTGCGCTTGCGGTGGAATGTAGACACTTAGAGAGACTGTTTAGGAAGGGGTGGTTGTTGCTGGTTACTGTATGATGACTGACATTGCAAAATGACCTTAAACCATTAGTAAATAAACTACAGAACGTTATGTTTTGTAATGCATGCATGCATTGTATGTATTCTGACAGCGCTGCACGAGCTCGTTAGCCAGGGTTCAACATCCAGAGTTCATAGTTGATCTGTTTATCTGAGTAAGCCGCTTGTCACCATTGTTGAGATTCATGAATATATATAGTAAAATATAAAAATAGTATAGATTTCAGGAGGAAAATCCTGAACAGAAACTGTATTTTTTTGTAAGAATACAATACATTTAAAAATGTATTTATTTATTTATTTTGTTTGGGCCTCTTTTTTGGAAGAAAATGGAGGCCGTGCCCCTTGGAACTTTGATTCAACCCCCCTGCTTTATATCAAAAAGAAATACTTTGTTTGTATGGTTTTGCAGTATGTGTCACATATTTCCTTAAGTGTCATGGTAGATAGGACTCTTATTATAAAATTTGATTATAGAAAAACTGTTTTGAACATGGTAATGGAAAAAGTCATAGGCTGGATGTAAATTAACCTTAAAATCGTAATTTTTTTTTTTTTTTAACATCTTAGAAAAAAAGCAGATCATATATTATCTCTACAGCCTATAAGGCAGCTTTGTAAGTAGGAAGGAAACAGTTGAAGTAATCATGCTGGGGCACACACACACACACACACACACAAAACATATCAGTTCCAGTCTTCCAGCATTGCTAACTGGACCACGCAGTTGGTACTTTATCAAAATAACATACAGTGAATCAAACATTTGCGCGCCCGCCTCACTGTGTCACCATTGGAATGCGACTGAAGTACAAAGCCTATAACTTACATCCTAAATAATAATTTAGCATTTGGATACATCGCAAATATGGGGAATATTATGGAATATTTGGATTTGTGCTGAATGAGAGACGTAGGATACAAGAGCACAAAGCTCAATTATGCAAACAGTTGAGTGCGCAAGCCTTTAAATTATACTCCTTTTCTTTGTCAGTGAGAGACGAGTTCAGAATCAGCATATGGTCACTATCTAGTGGGCTTTGTTTTCAAGTGCACCACTCTTGGCATTCATTGTTCTGCTAACGGTTATCAAACAGCATTGCATTACTGCAGGCGCCCCCTTCTGGATTGAGGGTGAATTGCCTGCATTCGTTGTAACGACTCATGCACCGAACTGAGATGCCGGTTCGGTATGAATACTTGTATTGTTAGACACCTACCCTAAGGCACTTTTTTTTTTTTTTTTAAATGAAGCAAAAGTTGCTTATCAGCAAGAAGCAGGCATGCACATTTTGAATGTGTCCATCCTAAGCTTTACTGGAAGTTGTATGTTGGGTCAATGTAATGCTTTTAAGTTAAAACAGAATTGTTTTATGTAACATAACTCCGATTGAAGTAGGTTGTTTTAAAGGTACCTCACTGGTCCAATAAAACACATTTACTTTGTGTAAAAGTTAACGGCAAGACTATGTTACTAAATTAAATGCAAGAAGTGTTACAAATGCCCCCTTGGTGGGGGGTGATTGTAACAGTGTTTGGGGGCAATTGCAACAATGAAAAATAAGTCACATTAACCCACTGTATCTCAAATAAAAAGCTTACCTGTCTAAAGTGATCACTTTACTGATGTAGTATCTAATGAGATATTTTTAATTTATAGTTCGAATTATTATTGATGCCAGGCATCATTTCCATTCACAAATCAGAAGTCTATTTCTGTTTTTGCAGAAAAGTAGGCAACTATTGTAGTGGTAACCAGAACAGATTTTAATCATTTAAATATATATTGTACTCAAATACGTTAATCAGCTGTTGAGTCAAGAACAGTCTTTAAACAAACCTTAATGACATTTTACGAGATATTTACGAGACATATTAATGTAATAAACCAAGGAGTTCCCGTTGAGATAATATGCATTGCAACAATATAATTGCATTATAAAATGTTGAAGTTTACAACATAGTTCGCTTACTTAAGCAAATTGCGAGCACTTTCCACGGTAGACCGTGCTAACTTGTCGATCAACCACTTCAGCCGTTTCATCGCCAGACTCCAGCTCGAATTGGTAAGGTAAAATCGATGCCATGTTTTCTATGTATTGACAAGTCTTCAGGGCTGTCGTTCAGTTATGGCAATGGGTGTTTCGTTTTCGACAAGCGCTCCAATCATAATCATAAAGAGACTGATTCTTCAAACTGCTTTGCATGAGTCGTTTATGAATCATTTAGAAGTGAGGCAAAATTAAATCTATTTTTGGAGAAAACTAAAGTGTTTTTTGACCTTGCATACATGTAAACCTGTTTTAGGAGACTCATAAAACCATATTAGCAACCTTTAAAATGGCATAATAGGAGCACTTTAATTACATCATGTGTACATCTGCACTTTCTTGTTTATGATGAGAGAATTCCCATGAGAGCAGAAATTAGTCAGTGAGCGTGTGCACTGAACAAAAAAACTCTATGTGTCAACGTCTCTGATTGGTCATTGCATTCATAAGCTGAACAGAATCATGTGTGATTGGATATCATGAATAGTGCTATAAAAACACATTAAAACAACTATGATGCAAAAGTGACAGCTATAAAGATTAAAACAGTTAAACATTATTTCTCCTCTGTTTGTTTGTTTGTTTGCTTATTTATTTATTTATAGTTTACTCTAATGTTTGTATAAAATTCTGAATCATTTAGGGAAAACTGATGGACAAATTAAAAAAAGAGAAGCCTGATAAGGCCTCCAGGATTAAAGTATATCAGGTAAAAAAAACATTTTTTCTTTTGTCTACTGTTGTTTTAATAACAAATGGCTTTTACTTTTGCGCTAATTTGACTATTTGTTTTATAACAATATCAGTATTTTCATGTGATCACCCATACTTTTTTGAGTTTTATGTGAGTGTAACATTTGACTGATTTGTTCTTCTAAACCTTTAGGAAGAACTGAAAAAACTATGGCAGAAAATTGAAAATGAGGAACGTCTGAATGCTGAGGACTTTGACATTTACGTACGTTTCAACAGTAAAAATAAGACGATCAATCATTGTCTGGTTCTTTCACAGTTCCTTTAATGCTATCTGAAATTTCTTCTCATTCAGGTTCTTGACATGGGTTTTGGTGAAGTGGGTAAAGAGCCCATTGATAATGTTCATTTCTACAGCAAGAATGAGCCAAACAAAGCCTTCAAGATGGAGAAGTACCAGGTAATAAAGTTCACTTATTAAAAATATCATCTAGAATTATTATTCATGAGTGCCATCACTGTGAATCTCTTGAGCATTAGATTGCTTTTTATTGAGTCATGACATTACCAGAAGAAATTAATTGGAGA
>JAMKFB010000090.1:15000-372134 GCA_036247105.1 Cirrhinus mrigala
GTATAACTTATAAGATGATTGTATTTAAATACTGTACTAATCTGAAACATGAAAGAAAGTTTTAAAAAAAAAAAAAATCCTTAAATGTCTTTGTCATTGTTGAAATGAACATATGACAACTGTCTTCCATTATGTGCAGTTTGCTTACATGTTAAAACTTTTCATGAGCCTAAAGTTGAAGTGTTACAGGATAACACAGACACATGGTGTTGCTGATTTACCCTAATGTTTCTTAAAGGTGGAAAAATAATATTTACATTTCGATAATATTAATATTTTATACTTCACCCATTAAATGATGTCAGGGAAGCTCTGTCTGTTTGTTCTGTTTCTTAAAAAGACTTTTTGTTTTATTAGGCTGTTAATAATTTTGATTAGAATGACAGTTTTTCTCAATCGATTGGTCACTGTTCTCAAAACAGTTAACACGGTGAGCTGAACAGTTTGTATTTGTATAAACGGATTGTACTTTTTCATTCATTTCATACAAATTATAAATCATGCAACTAACCAATACTTTAAAATATCTGGAAAAAAGGTTTACCACAAATCACAAACATTTTATGTACCATTTGTCTGAACAAATGGGGATCTTTTTACCAGCTATCTGGTAAAAAGACTGGTCTGTAGTTATCAGAAAGGTTCTTGCTGCTAAAGGTGGCACAAACAGATTTTAAGTTTAAAGGAGCAATTAGTTTTTCCTCATGGGTGATAGCAGGTATTGGATAACACTTTTTATTTCGTTTAGATTTGCACAATATATATAAAACAAAACATCTACAGCTGAATGTGTTTTATAATCAACAGAGAACACACCTATAGATTTGATGTTAAAATTTACTTTTAATAAATGCATTACTAGAAAAAATCGCAATGCTTCACTTTGCAGTAAAGTTGAACTGTTTGGTTAAGATAATTTTGTGTTTGGATGGCTGTGCTAATTGTTTTTAGAACAAGTACACTGCATTGGAGAAAAGTGTCAAATCAATTGAGAAAATCTGTAACTGTAAGGCATTAGTACAAGAAGCAATTTACCTGACAAAACATCATTTACATTGTTTTCCTTTTCCCCCAAGACTTCAGTATAGACAATCAGATTCTAAACTAATGAATCAGTCAACTGATCAAATGATGTAAAACCTGGATTTATCCTTTGCTTTGTTTAAAATGATGTCTTGTCTGTTTGTGTAAGTGCGGCATATTTAGCAGGACGTCTGGCCAAAGTTCTGCAAGAGAAACAACAGAAGCTAATTAATAAGAAAGACATCCTGTGTGTCCAAATTGCAGCTCTGTGCTACAATTTAGGTGAGAATCAGAAACAAACACACTTGAGCAGAAATAAAAGTCTCTCAATATCTATACACCTGTGATTTCTTTTTTGCGCTGAACATCCTTTAAAACAGGGAACAAAGTAAGCTGAATTAAATACAAAAATTAATAACAAATAAATATAAATTAGCGGAATTATTATGTAGATTTATTTGAGTAATTTTAATTTAGTTAAAGTGGTTTAGTAAATTATATTTAAAATGTTATGTTTGTTTGATGTAAAGGTGAAAATGAAAAAACAAACAAAAAAAAAAGCTAAAAATGTTTGTATTCATTTAAAATGAGGTAAAGCTAAGTAATTGCACTGCATCTTTGTGTTATGTTAGGCGTAAGTAGGTGTAAGATGGTTCACAAATGAAGTGCTTGTATTCTTTAACTGAAGATTTCCTCACACATTTTTTATAGTTAACGATGTGATGCATGTCTAATGAAGAAAGTATAAAATAGTTCTTGTGTTAAAAAAAATGGAACATGCAATATATTTTACTGTTATGTTTTTTGTTTTTTTTTTCTCTAAGGTCATGGTCCATTCTCTTATGTGTTTAAGGACAAGTTCATTCCTAAAGCCCTAGAGTTAAATCCTGGTAAGTGTTTCTGGCTTTACTGAGGTCACTTGGGTATTCAGTCAAATGTAAGGTAACAATTACACTTTTCATTATAACTTTTTCATTATTACCTTTAAAACAAGTGAGTTTGAAGTAAAAGTATTTGTTGGATGTATGCTATGTGTCAGGAGCATTCACTCACTATCATTATCTCATTTTTGACCAAGGTGGCTTTTAGAGGGTTTTGCATCTGAACTCTTCATATACAGTTAATTACTTTATGAATAACTCTGTCTCAACAGTAAACACATTAGCAGATGAACAATTCAAGGAGAGATTTAAATGGTCTTTTAGCTCCTTATTTATGATTAAATACATTGTAGCAGTACATTAAAATATGAATGATGGTCTGTTACTATACATGCATTAGTTTTGTGTTAGAGTTCCTCTATGTTAATTAGTTTCCATTGTGAAAATGAGTAAATACATGTAATGGCATTTCATGAAAAACAAAGTGAACTTTTTAAATCATTATATGAGAGAAAATGTAAAAAAAAAAAAAAAAAAAAAGGCAGTAGTTAGCAGTAGTTTAATGTGAGGGGTAGGCTTAGATGTAGGGTTATGTGTGCGAGTGAGAGAGAAAAAAATGTTTTGAGATCTTAAGAAACATATCATATATAATAAAGTTTGTTTGTTTGTATTCTTAGATGATCAGTGGAAGGTAAGCAGAAAAACTCTCCTACTGTGCATAAAATCACTAGAACATTTTTTTATGAAAATGTTTGAATGTAATCATTTACTGTAGATGCCCAACTTAACATATAATTATGTATTTATAGCACTACACAGTTTACATTGTTTATTTCTAAAAGTTATGGCAGTGTAGCAATTCATATATATTTGTGTTTGTGTGTTTTATTAAAATAGCATGAGGAGGTCTCAGTTTGGCTGTTTCGGGACATAGTAACGAAAGAACTGAAAGATGAGCTGAAGGATGATGATCTCATCTTTATTACGGAGCTGATAAAGGGAGTTGACACTTCACATGAAGAGGTACAAAATCCTGTAAACTGCCTTTTTATTGCCCACCAAGTTATGCAGTGTTTCTGTTGAGTATTGAAGTTATTTATTTATTTTTTATTCTTCTAGTGGACAGCAACAGGCAGGAATGTGGAAAAGTCTTTCCTGTATGAGATTGTGGTAAATCAATGGAATGGCATTGATGTGCGCAAATGGGACTATTTTGCACGGTAAAAATGTAAACTTTTAAAGGGAGGCTCATTATAATAGCGTGTGTGTTTTGTTTGGGGGGCAGTCATGGCTTAAAAACGGCAACTGCTCCCTGGGTGCCGCAGCATTGGCTGCCCACTGGTCTACTCACTGTTGTGCTTTTCCTTTTAGTCCTTTCCTTTGATATAGTGAATATATCTTTCTGTCCTCTCTTTCAGAGACTGCCATTATCTCGGGATCTCAAACAGCTTTGACCATCAGCGCATGCTGAACTCTGCACGAGTGTGTGAAGTGAATATGAGAAATCACATCTGCTTCAGAGACAAGGTGCCTCATACACAAGAGCACTTATAATATATTACTAAGTTCACTGATTACCCACACCACAGAAGGTTGACTTTATTTATACTGTGCTGTATGATTATCACCTGTAAAATGATAAGAAATGATTGTAGAAAATGAAAACTAAAAACCTTTACATTTTACTGTTAACAACTTACGACAACCCAGTGATGTAGTTAATGTACCCTATTAGATGTGGCTTTGCTGAAAATAAAATAAATTAAAGGTCCAGTTCACCTAATCAGTCGTGTGTCATTCAGTATTGCATGAGCAAAATTTTACTGTTTATGGCTCTACTTCCACCTGATATTAAGATGCATTTTTGGTGATATGATTACCAGTGGTCAGTGTTTTGTTATTAGATCACTAAATGACATAGTCAGTCTGTGCTCTAATTCATCACTCTCTCTGTCTTTCACAGGTGGCTGACAGTATTTATGACATGTTTCACACCAGATACACTCTGTATCTTCAGGCCTACCAGCACAAGATAGTCAACATCATCGAAGAGAAGTATGTTTATGTTGATTGTACTCCATTTTTTAAATATTGTTGTGTTATTCTAGTTCAGTGTTGCTTAAGTTGTTTATTTGGTTAATACTTTTTTGATTTATTCATCAGAATCTCAAAAGCCCTCTTAGCAGCAAAAGACAAGTCCACAAAGCTCTCACAAGCTGTTGAATCCATAAGTGAGATTAAGACACGTAAAGACCCCAAAGAAGTTGATGAGAACACAAGAACAAACGTGTTGAAAAAGTTCATCAAACTGACCGGTCAGTTGAAAGCATGGGTAGGACTGTAAAGGATTAAATTAAATTAAGGGTGGTTCTATGGTATATTATTGTTATGCTTAGTTGTTTTCATTTGACCAGAGAAGACTTTTATTTGTATTTATGGACCTTATTCTCCAAAGAAAGTGTGCCACCATGTTTAGAATACTGTCTTTGAATTTCTGTTTGTGCGCTAGCTCAGTATATTTCTATGCCATCGCTGTCTAACCGTAGTTTAGCTAGTAAAGTGGATTTGTGTATTATTGAGTTAATTTCTGCAAATGCAAATGTCTTAACAAATGTCAATAGGCCAGGAAGATTTTAAAATGAGTGATTCATTCATAAATCCCTCAGTTCATTGTGGAAATACAACCGAAAGATAGAAGACAGCAAACACAGGGCTAAAAAGGGGCGGGGCTACATAAGATTAATACATTTTAGCTGCAAATGTTCTCATTCTATCAGATCACATCTTTGAGGAGATCTTGTACTCCACTGATGACGAGCTGAAAGATGCCCGGACGAAACTTCAAGATGTTGTGAAGAGACGCCTGCCAAAGTGTGTGGGAGAGACCAGAATATCACAAAATATGTTTGAAAACAAACAGCTCTTGCAGGTAAAAGAGGACATTTTACAGTTTATTTACAGATTTTGAACACATCACAAATCACTGGCATTATTGTAATATGACCCTCCATATATTACATAAACCCCCGGTTTCACAGATAAGGCTTAAGGCTAGTCCCAGACTGAAGTGCATGTTTGAGCTAAAAATATCTTACTCTGACATATCTTAAAATATGTCAAATAAAATGTTACTTTAAAATATGTGCCATTGTTCTGTCTCAAGATTCACGCCTGTAAAATTGTCTGTGAAACCGGGCCATGGGATGTTAAATTATTTGGCATCAAAATATGATGCCCAGAGATTTTAGTTTCATAACTCAGGCATTCATAGTTTAAAGTGTCTCATGTTAACGCTTTAAAACAAGGTTCCATTTGTTAACATTAACTGAATTAGTAAAAAAAAAAAAACAAAACTGCAGAATTTATTAATCTTACTAAGTGTTAATTTAAGCATTTACTAATACATTATTAAAATCAAGGGTTTATCCGCTAATATTTTTTAATGGCCCTGAACTAACATGAACAAAGAAAGAAAAGTATATCTGTATTTGCATAAACAAAAATTCTACACTAAATAGTATAATGAAGTGGTCACGATTAGACTTTTTTTGCACTTCCTCTGCATGCGGTTACTGCCTTATGTTTGTGACTCATAGACATCACAGGGTGCTGAGTTTCTTCTCTGGTGATGCTCTGACAGCCCTGTACTGCAGCATCTTCAGCTCCTACTTGTTTTGTTAGTGTGTGATTTTTTTCAGGTTGTTTTCTTTTATTTTAAATTGCAGTCAAAACTCTGTACAATTATTTCTAAATTAACTACTTGGCTGCTATTTTATGTATTATGACATTAATGACGAATTACAGTAATTCACATTTTTTTTTAATACAGAAAAACGGCTGTATTTTTATACAGTATGTTTTCTGTTTTCTTAAATTACAAACAAATGTATGTAAAATTAAAAAAAAAAAAAATCTGTAATTAATACAATAATAAATCCGTCAGATGATAAAACGGTCAAATGACTGGCAGTAAAGTAAAATCTCCTTATTTAAATAAGCTGACAAACACTGTTATTTTACAGGTATTTCCTGAATTTAATGCTCAAGCACCTTGACGGTAAAACAAAAGGCAAAAGGCAAAAAAGAAAAAAAAAAAAAAACGGTCAAATGACTGGCAGCACAGGGTGCCAAACAAAAACCTTAACATTAAAGTCAAATGTCTTTATATAAATAAGCTAACAACACTGTTAATTTACAGGCATTTCCTAAATTATTACAAACACCTTCACTGTGAAATTAACACATTAACTAATTAATTAATTACTTAAACATCACATGACTGACAGCAACAGAACATGAAACACTAACAGATCTCTCTAGATCTCAGCATCCAGTCTGACTTTATTTCTTCTTCTTATTGAGAATTAACAGATGTTTAGATGTTAATGTGTTATTGAAAATAATAAAGTTTGAAGTCACCATGCTGGAGATAAACAGTTGCTTTAGTTGGGATCTTGACTCTTGACTTTACAAGTAAACGGTTTTCTCTGGATACTGGAGTTATGTGTTTTTAAGACAAATTTATTGTAGTAAAACTGGTTCAGTTCATTGATGATAGTTTAATCATCATAGTGGGTTGACTATGCTAGCTTTAAATTAAGCTTTAAAACATTATATATTTATATATTTTATTACATATTTTTTATGCATGTTAAATTGAGTGTTTTTGATGCACAAATATCAAGAATCAGCACATGAATCTCAACAATGGTGACAATCAACAAAAAGCTTGTTTTGTGATGATCAGGGCTAATATGAATATTTTGTTGATTGTCACCATTGTTTAGATTCATGTGCTGATTCTTAATGTCTGTGACTACTTATACTTGTCGAAATGACATGCAAACTTTCAAAATAGCAAAGCGGAATTGGATTCAAGATAAGCTTCAAGATCAACAATAGCATGCAACTAGCTTTGTCTGATCAGAATCTTTCTTACTGGTTTTTCCACCATAAATGTGCATCAGAGTAACCAAGGAAGTAACCAGAGAAGAAGAAAAGAAAATATATATATATTCAGACAAACGAGGGTCAAGAGCCCAACTAAAGCAAATGCTTATTCCCACAATGGTGACTTCATTAATTTCAATTAAATAACATCTAAACCGCAGTTAATTCTCAATGAGAAGTTTAGTATGAAAGAAACAAAGTCAGACTGGTTTGTATGAAGTGAAGATGCTGTGATCTAGAGAGATCTGTTAGTGTTTCATGTTCTTTTGGGATTTAAAGGGTTACCATTGTGCTGAAGAATAGAGCGTGTGCTTTAGTCCAGAAGAAGACAACAAAATGTGGATGTTATGTTGCATGCCTTTTTTTTTTTTTTTTTTTTTTAAATGTGTAACTGTGGAGTTGTTGATACAGTGATGGTTAGTTTTTGCCTGTATGTTATTGCTAGCTAGTGAATGACTGCAAACAAAAAGACTTTAATTTCACAGAGAATGTTTCATGATGATCCAGAAAATACTTCTAAAGTAACAATTTTAAAAAAGAAAAATATTTGATCTTAATTTTACAGTGTTTGTTTAGAAGCTGCTTCTGCCAGTCATTGTCCGTTTTTTAAAAAACAGTCTTTAACCATTATTTCCATTAATGTTAAGCGTTTGGCACCCTGTGCTGCCATGCATTTCACACTTTTTTTTTTTTTTTTTTTACAGTGTAGGCTGCGCTTTGCTCTTGTTGGATTTATACGAATTAAATAAATACAAGTAGACCTTTCAAGCTGTCTATACAACAGCAGACAGCATTTTATAATGTTTTGTTGTTATTGTGGAAGTACACAAAATAAAAAAGCAGACATTTATATTTCTTTCCTCTGTTATCAAAGCGGAAGAGATGGCACCAGCGCCGCCAACTCGAGAAGCACAGTGTTGTGCTTTATATGAAATATATATTTGCAAAAAATATAGCCTACACTGTAAAAAAAGTTATAAACAATATTTGACTTTCATAACATCACAAGTATGCTGTAAAAAATAACACATTAAGTAATAATGCTCAAGATATGCTTATCATCAATGAATAACTGCATTTATTAGCCCAGATTTTCTCCATCAGTTTTTGCTACAAGAAACATGGCTTAAAAATACAAAATTATAGCACTCAGAGAAAAAACGAAGTTATAAAGTCAAGGGTCAAGAGCTCAACTAAAGCAACTGTTTATCTCCACAACGGTGACTTCAAACTTTATTATTTTCAATAAAACATTATCATCTAAACTACTGTTAATTCTCAATAAGAAGTTTTGTATGAAAGAAATAAAGTCAGACTGGATGCTGAGATCTAGAGAGATCTGTTAGTGTTTCATGTTCTGTTGCTGTCAGTCATGTGATGTTTAAGCAGTTAATTAATTAGTTAAGTTAATTTCACAGTGAAGGTGTTTAATGCCTGTAAATTAAGTGTTGTTAGCTTATTTATATAAAAAAGTTTACTTTAATTTTAAGTTTTTTTATTTGGCACCCTGTGATTTATTGTATTAATTACAGATTTTTTTTTTTGTTTGTTTTTTTTTGTAATTTTACATACATTTGTTTGTAATTTAAGAAAACAGAAAACATACTGTATAAAAATACATCAGTTTTTCTGTATAAAAAATGTGAATTACTGTAATTTGTCATTAATGTTTGAATGTTTAATTGCATTCAAGTTTCAAATCACTGTGATCAATTTCATATTTATTTTTATCATCAGTTTCAGATCTGCTTTTTCTTCAAGTCAAACAGTCAATGGAACTATGCAGTTTAATTTAACAATCAACCAACCAATCAATCAATCAGCCAACCAATCAACCAATTAACAAGTAGAATAGAACAGAACAGAACAGAACAGAATAGAATAGAATAGAATAGAATAGAATAGAATAGCTAAAAGAAACCAGTGCCTTTTTTCCTGTTATTATTGAGCAGCAGTTGCAGATCATAACACAAGTGCTCTTGTGGACAAATTGTTCTCATTTGTTTGACTTTAGTCCCCAAATCTACAGAATGACTGGAATGCAGCAGTGGACAAATGGAACAAACTTCACCCAACTGTGTTCTTGGATACAAAGGATTTCAGCTTTGATGTATGTTATGTTCAAAACTCAAATTTGGATATTAATGTCTTCAGCACTTTTAAGTCACTGTGACATTGCAAATCTTCCCTTGCACAGGTGATTCAACTGGATTATAATCAGAAGGGCAAAAACCCCATTGACAATGTCTACTTCTACAGCAAGAGGAACCCCAGCGAAGCCTTCCCGATTAAGAAATATCAGGTAGTCACATCACTGTGCTGCTCATGGAATTTAGCATATGTAAATTCATCAGCAGTTACTATTAATTAATTTATTATTAAATTACATACAAAATGTTATTTAGAATTACAAAGAAAAATAGCTGTAACAGATGTTATAGCTGTAAGTATATCAATTTATATACTAATTTTGGATTAGCTAGTTCACACATTAACTGAAACAAATTATTGACAGCAGGTAATCAAGAAATATCCAAATCATCACTAAAAAAAATGTTTTAGTCTAAACTTAAACTTTATATAATTACATACAAATGTTCCATGCATTTAGATTACATAGTTTTAATTTAAACAAATCAGTTAAACTTAATGTGATTCAAATGCATCAGTCTTACATGAATGAAACAGGTAAAGTTTATGTAATAGTTCCCAGTGTTAAACAAACCCTGCTCAGTGTTCATGTGTTTCCACACTACAGAGTGTTCAAGTAGCATTGACACAGTGTTGGAGTTAAGGAGATCATTATGTCATGATTGACCAATAATGATGAACACTGCTGTTTACAAGCAGAATCACTGAAGGAAAGAGAAACACAAGAATCAGCCACAGCCAAAGATAAAATGAACTTAAATAAATGAGGACATTAAATCTCTGATTAAACAACTCCACAAACAACAGTTAGACTTGATTTCTGTCATATGTATACAAATATTATTTGAGAACATCTAAACAGAGGTTTAGATGTTTTATTAAAAAAAAAAAAAAAAAAAAAAAAAAAAGTTTTATTTGACCTCACCATCCTAGCGATCGAGTTTACTTTAGTTGGACTCTTGACCTTTGTTTTTTTTTTTTTTGGTTGTTGTAATTGTGTGTATGAAGCACATCTATTATAGCAAAATAAAGAAAAGTCTGATTAAGTGACTTTAATTTTTATTGATGGTAAGATCATTATCATCCAGTGGTTTGATGTACTGACCTCATGTAGTGGTTAATCTATTTATTTCTTAATGTTTCTAACAGGTGTATGAACTATTATGGATATTTATTCTTATGTAAATCTACGGCCCCCTTTTGACACACACAGACATCAAGAATCAGCATTTGAATCTCAGCAATGGTGACATTCAACAGCTGCATGCTGGGTAGCAGCAGAGCACAAAACTCTGTTGAATATCACCATTGTTGAGATTCATATGCTGATTCTTGATGTCTGTGTGTGTCTCAGCAATACTGGACATTTTAAAGCAATAATAGTAGCAGTTCATACAACTATTGTAAATGTTGTGAAACCAAAAGATAAAGCACTGAATGAGATCAGTGGATTAGAACACTGGATGATGATGATAATTATACCATCAATAATATTTAACCAAAAATATTTAATAAGATCGTTTTTTTTTTTTTCTTGGTTTTTTTTGTATTATAATAAATGCGCTCTACAAATACAATTACAGCAACTGAAGAAAAAAAAAAAAAAAGTCAAGAGTCCAACTGAAGTAAACCCTGTTTGCTATGATGGTAAGGTCAAATGAAACATTTTTTTATTTTTAATAAAACATTCAAACCTCTGTTTAGATGTTCTCAAATAATATTTGTGGATATATGACAGAAATCAAGACAAACTGCAATGTTATTTGTAGAGTTGTTTAATCAGAGATTTAATGTCTTCATTTATTTAAGTTCATTTTATCTTTGGCTGTGGCTGATTCTTGTGTTTCTCTTTCCTTCAGTGATTCTGCTTGTAAACAACATTATTGGTCAATCATGACATAATGATCTCCTTAACTCCAACACTGTGTCAATGCTGCTTGAACACTCTGTAGTGTGGAAACACATGAACACTGAGCAGGGTTTGTTTAACACTGGGAACTATTACATAAACTTTACCTGTTTCATTCACATATGACTGATGCATATGAATCACATTAAGTTTAACTGATTTGTTTAAATTAAAACTATGTAATCTAAATGCATGGAACATTTGTATGTAATTGAATTACATAATTCAGTGTACTTATGCCCTACACTGTTAAAAATTGCTGTAAAAAACGGCCAAATTTTGACAGTAACATGCTGTTTTCCATTCTGGGTATTATTTGTCATTTTCGAAAAAGTAGCCTGCTGCTATGTATCGTAAATTAACAGCGTTCAAAATCGACACTCAGAGACTGTGTTTAAAATCAAACTCTACACCCTCATTCACTATTCCCTACATGAGTTTACTAATATAGTCCACCTTACAGAGAGAATGAAAACTAATTCAGACACTGACGAACAGCTGCTGTTAATGAGCAGAATCACTGATTGAAAGAGAAACAAGACAAACACAAGAACTATATAACTGACTTCAGCCACAGCCTTAGATGAAATCAACTGAAAATTTAAACAACTCAACACACAGCTTTACCAACTTCATGCATTTCTAACCAGACTGATTTTATTTCTGTCAGATGTCTATAGAAGATCTTATTGAGAATGAAGAGATGTTTAGATGATGATGTTTTATTGTATTGTTTGACGATACCATTGTGGAGATCAGTGTTTGCTTTAATTGGGCTCCTGACTCTTGACATTAAAACATGGATATATTTGTTGTAACTAGGTTTTTAATGATGTATTAGTTACAGCAATGCTGTTCAGTTGATGTCAGCTATGTCTAGTTGGGCATGAATGTCATCTGTTGAACTGGTTCTGAGTTTTGCGAGACTCATTAAGAGTCTATTTTTGAGTGTGTGTTTATTTGTTGTTGCTTTTTTTTATTTCACAAAGTGTGCTACAGTATGAGGTTTTTTTTGGTAATGTGGCAACCAGAAAGTAATGATTTAATAGTTAAAATTTAGAACGACTGTAGTATTTATACTCAAATAGAGACATGAAGAATCAGCATATGAATCTTAACAATGGTGACAATCAAAAGCTTTATGCTGCAATGCAATACTAAACCATAAACAATTCTATTTTTTTTTTCATCATAACAAGCATGTTATAAACACACATAATTACAACAACTAAAGTAAAAAGAACTTTAAAATGTCACGGTTCAACAGCCCAACTAAAGTAAACACTGATCTCCACCGTGGTAGTGAAAGAAAAAAAAATCTAAACCTCTGCAACTCTCTTCTGTAGACGTCTGACAGAAATAAAGTCAGTGTGGTAATAATTGAAGCTGGTAATGCTGTTTTAGGAGTTTAATCAGATCTTGAGAGATTTAATGTCTTCTTTCATTTCAGTTGATGTCACCTCAGGCTGTGGCTGAAGTCAGTTGTTCTTGTGTTATTCTTTCATTCAGTGATTTGGTTTGTTAACAGCTGGTGTTCATCACTAATGCTCAATCAGAACGTGATCAATCATATAATTATCTCATTAACTTCAGCACTAATTCAGTAGTACTCAAACACTCTGTAGTGTTGACACATTATAAGTGTTCATTTAAAACTGAGGATTTTGCTGTGGGTTTTAAAGGGTTAAAGATGTACGATGGAAAAAAAAACAGCATGAAATGTAATTTAACAGTAATAAACTGTAATTAATTTACGGCAACACACTGTAGAAAAACAGTAACATGCTGGCAACCAGAGCTGCCAGTAGATTACTGTTAATTCAAGAAAAAACAGTAATATACTGTAAAACATAACAGTCAGATTTACCAAGCAAATCAAGTTATTTTCACTAAAATATTAGTGAATGTTCATAGAAACACAATTATGCAAAGCCATTAACTGGTAAGGAGAGTAAATATTTAATTGTGCCTAACTGATGTGTTTTTGTACAAGAGAGATCTGTTAGTTTAATTTAGTTTTGTGGGTCACCATTGTGCTGGAGAGTAGAGCTTGTGCTTCAGGCAATGATGAGCCACAAGCACTGATGTTTTGCTGCTTTATTTAAAGACAGTAATTGTGGAATTGCTGATATAGTGACAATTGCTTTACTGAGTACTTTATTACACAAATTTGTGGTTTTGTTAGTTAATTACAATCTATACAGATTTGAGTAAAAGTCGATTGCTTCTTTATTACACTTTAAGTGTTTGTGGGTTTATATTAAGAAATATTTCTTCTTAGTGGACTCAAATTAAATAAGTTCACTGTAATAACACCATATAAACAATAGTTTTTTAAAAACTCAAATGGTTTGAAGCAATCGGTTTCCAAAATAAAATGAGTTACCACATGGTATAATAACGGTAACATACTGTAAATATGAAGAGCTGTAAATTAACGGTAGAGAGCTGTAAAGTAACAGTATAATGCTGGCAACCACAGCTGCCAGTAGATTACTGTTATTTTACAGTGCAATTTTTTACAGTGTACAGCGTTTTCTTCACGCAAGAAACTCTGTCTATAAAGGCTCATATTTTATGCATTTGAGGTCTGAGGCGTGTGGGACCGGAGAGAGAGAGAGGGCTAGCATTTGCCATCTAGTCTATAGCCAATACACTTAAATAGCCGGTGCAGAGTTTATTTCATCTCAAAATGAAATTTTGGCCAGATGTATTTTACAACAGAAAAAACTGAGTGTCCATATAGCTACAACAAACTTTGTAACCTATTTGTGAAACGTAATGTGATTAATGAGGACGAAATGCGCATTTGCACACGATCGGAGGAGCGTCTTTACTTGCACATTCGCTGCTCAAAAACCCCCTAACTGCATTTGAGCTTGACACAAAGCGACTGATTCTCGTCACCTAAATATATTTATTTAAAAAAAGTCTTCTGTGATGAATGATTTCTGATGCACTTAATTTAATAACATTTAAACCATATTATATGGTCGCATGGTTAATGTTTAAACTGGTAATATGCAGATAATCTCTAGCTAGCTCATTTCTTAATCTAGTATTCTGTACTCTCCGCTCGTCTTTACATTAATAAACGTAGTAAAACATGGTTTTAAGTAATGTTTTCGTAACTAACCCCCCCCCCCCCCCCCCCCCCCCCAAAAAAAAAAAAAAAAAAAAAAAAAAAAAAAACATTACAAAATCAGATCGTAGTAAAATCTTTATATTTTATAATGCAGAATGTTGTGTAGAGCCTATATATAGGATTAGGAGGGGAGAGCTCAGGTACAGTTTAAACTTTTCACTGCAACTGTACTTTTTATATTTTATATGGTATACATGTTGGATATGCTATAGGGACGGTATAGCTATAGTTTCTCATAATGTCCTGTTGTGACTGGAATTGTGTTGGACATAATTATTTAAATTATATTTCAAAATAGTTTGGCCAAAATACTTATGCTTTACCTTCCCCTCTTCTCAATGACACACATAAACATGTTAACCAAATTAATACAGATTAGCTTATAAAATCAAACAGAATAGCTAAAAAATATCATCAAACTATATTATTATTATTACCAAAATCTAAAGCTTTTAAGACTATTATTTTGTTATAATTAATTTTTCATTAAGATGTGACCAAAAAATCAGTTTCAGCACATGCCCCTCAGAAGATCTGTGCACGGCCCTGCATATTAGAAACATTTGATGATAATGAGCTTTTAAAGGTATCATCTTAATCGCAGGGGTATTATGACTTGTAGAACTTGTCATATAGAAAGTGACCATTTACTAAAGGCCAACAGGCACCATTACAGCTACCATTACAATCAGTACATTTCCCATAATAACCAGTAAAAAACATTAAACATTCTGTGATGGTTTCTATTATTATTATTATTATTATTATTATTATTATTATTATTATTATTTTAGCAGGGCTAAAATGGCTTTTGCTGGCAGTCTGCCTCAGAACGTAAACATTTTAGAAACACGCACGTTTATTTGCACACGTGTTTTCTGGCACAATTTTTTTGGTTTTGGAGGTTATCCCAACTCTAAACTTTCCTTTGATTATATCCTTGTTTTTATTAACAAGTTGGGCATGAAGTAACAGCTGTTCTCGTGTCCAGTTTAGTTTCCTTTTACATTTGCATGTCTTACTATCAGCCATGATTATTCGATTCTGTTAATTAAATGGGTGTTTAAATGCATATGCGCTAATTGTTTGCGAGAAGAACACTTGTAAGAGGCTGACAATTGGCTGAACATATACTTGTTTAATTAGTGACACTCAGCCTGCATTTTAAAATCTTTATTTGAATATGGCAGCATTTTTATACTCTACAATATTTCTATGAATAAATCACTGACAGAGACCCCTCCCCTATCAGCCAATCACTGTGTGCATAGTTAGTAATCATGCTGACATCATCCATAGCAACGAGGTCAACTCAGCTCTTACTCTCAGCTTAGACCTTTTCTCTATTCCTTAGTAAAAGTTTGTCTCAGCAGCTTTGTGAATAGGTTTTAAGGGAAAACTCTTAGCTAAAAACTTTTACTGCTATTTAGGAGAACTCTTAGATAAGATAAAATAAGATTAAATGTTTTGTGAATACGGGCCCTGGTCATTCCAAATGCCTTCCATTTAAGAATTACGGAGGCCACAGATTATACAAAAAAATTATAAAAAAAAAATATATATATATTTTTTCAGTATGGGTAAATCAAAAGCATGCATCCTAGATCTGTAATTACTGCATATTATGTTTGATTTCATGTGTATCGCAGGTATCCAGTCTGCTGCCGGAGGAGTTTACTGAATATGTTGTTCGGGTTTACTACACAAAAAACTCTGACGAGGAGGAGAAGGATGCTAAGGAGTGCTTTGATTGGTGGTGCCGTGGCATGGTGGGTGTTTATGATTTGTTGTAGTATATTATAGTGTGGTGTGACACACAAACATTGTACAAGTCAAAAAACACTGTATAACAAGTCATGGATTTCTGATGATTGTTTATTACTGATTATTATTATTATTAATAACATTATTTTTTATCTCACCCTCTCTCTTTTCTCTCTCTTTTTTTCTTCAAGTGTGAAATCGAACTTGAGTTTAAAGGCACCAAGCGTGTGATCACAGGAGACTGTCCTTCATTAGAAGACTGCGGTATAACAGAGATCCGCTCCTGTAAGGTGATCCGAGGTGTCTGGAAGCTCTATAATGATCCCGACTACAGTGGAGAACATTACCTACTGAAGGAGGGACAGAATCGCAAGCGTAAGGCTGCTGCTCAGTCTCTTGAATATGTGCCATTTAAGATCCTCCTCTATGAAAAGGTGGATTATGAAGGGCCAGTCTTTGAGACAACAGTTGACTGCCGTTCACTGCATGGCTGTGGTATAAATGAGGTTCGCTCCTGTAAGGTGCTAAGTGGTGTCTGGGATCTCTATGAGGATTCTGACTATACTGAACCCTGTTGGCAACTGCAGGTGGGAAAGTATCCCAATCCTGAGGCATGGAGCAATGGTAAATCCACTGCTCCTGCTCTGTCTGTTGAACGTGTGACACCTTATAGAATCCGGCTCTATGAAAAGGAAAATTTTGAAGGCCCAGTCTGTGTGACAACAGTTGAATGTCCTTCCGTAGAGAAACAGTTCAATATAAAAGCAATCCACTCCTGTAAGGTGATCAGTGGTGTCTGGAAGCTCTATAATGATCCTGACTACAGTGGAGAACATTACCTACTGAAGGAGGGACAGAATCGCAAGCGTAAGGCTGCTGCTCAGTCTCTTGAATATGTGCCATTTAAGATCCTCCTCTATGAAAAGGTGAACTTTGAAGGGCCAGTCTTTGAGACAACAGTTGACTGGCGTTCACTGCATGGCTGTGGTATAAATGAGGTTCGCTCCTGTAAGGTGCTAAGTGGTGTCTGGGATCTCTATGAGGGTTCTGACTATACTGAACCCCGTTGGCAACTGCCGGTGGGGGAGTATCGCAACCCTGAAGCATGGAGCGCCAGTGACCGCACTGCTCCTGCTCACTCTGTTAAACGTGTGACAGAATAAAATCTGACCTCTAACTCCATCCATCTGTTGCCCTCGTTCACCTTTAAAGTAGGGGTGTCTATTCAAAGCATTACTTTGATAGTCTATTTAGTGATTTGCACTGCTTTCACAATCATGTTCTAACTTTTACGTTGTAATTTGAATGGTTTTCTCTTTAAACGTTAATATATGCACTGAATTGGGAATAATTTGATTAATTAATTTGCATGTCATGCAGTTAATTTGATTAAGCAGGTGCTTTTATCCAAAGACACTAGCAAATGAGTAACATCAGGATTAAATGATTACATCTGATTGACAGCTACTGAAGACACATGTGGCCAAGTGCTCATTCTGTGAATACATCTTGTGGCAGATGCTGCTGATAAAAAATCAGTGATGAAAGTTGATTTTATTTCATTACAAATACAGTAGACATATATTTGGGCCTAATAGCTGATTTATGTTAGTGTTTGAGAAGCTATTTATATGCTTGTTGTTATTATTATTATTATTATTAATATTAATTTTGTGGTGTTGGATGTTGTGTAATCATAGGTTAACTAGTTAACAGCAGATGATGGTGAAGGGTTGTGTACTAGGACAGGTTTGTTTGGTGATGGGTACATATAGGTAACTACAATCTTTTTTTGTAATTTCTTAGGTTGTGTGTGTAGGGCAGACATCTGGTTACAGTTCTTGTGAGATATTTTGGGGAGTTACACATTTTTAGAGAATTCATGTCTTTCTACATCTAATTTTTTTACCTTTTAGGATGCAGGAGTTCAGTTACGTGTTTCTTGTGTGATTTCTGGGAAAACATGGGTGATGAAAAATGTAATGCTTTTCAGTTTGTTATTCACAAAAACTGACAAAAATAAACTGAATTACATCAACAACGATGAAACAATTATTCATTTCTTGTCTAATAAATGTTGGTTTTATTTTGATTATTAGTTCCTCTGTTTCATAGATGTGTTTGTGATTAATGAATCACTAATTAGACTGTTTCAATGAGACAGACAGAAATTATTCATTTATTACACATAGGAAAGTGTTTCATAACGGGGTATATTGATAAACTGGTTCATCCTCTTTGGGTTTTTCGAGTCGTTCGTTCATCTTATGGGGCTGTCACGTGATGAACGAACGACTCAAACCCGAAAACTTGTCAGATAAGAGGTGAGGTGAACTAATCATAGACTAAAGACCAGGTAAATAATGAATTAATTGTGTAAGTTCATCATCTGTGTACTGAGTATGGCGAAAAACTCCATCTTATTTTCTCCTACAACTTGAGAGGAGGACATCATTGTACCTTTTTGTTTGTAAACACTTTCTTTTGCACTTTTGTCTTTTGCGCTTTCACTTTGTAAACACTGGGTTTGTATTTCCACTTTTGTTCCGCATGACCTTTCAATGTGATTCAATAGTAGGTAGCGTCGTGAATGCGCATCCCAGAGCCTGTGCTACATGAGCTTTTGTGCTTAAAAAGTATTAAAAAAAAAATATTTTCTGAAAAAAAATGGCCAATCGTTTCGCTAGATAAGACTCTTCTTCCTTGGCTGGGATCGTTTAGAGCCTTTGAAGCTGCATTTAAACTACATTTTGGAAGTTCAAAATCAAAGCACCAATGAAGTCCATTATATGGAGAAAATCCTGAAATGTTTTCCTCAAAAACCATAATTTCTTCACGAAGACAGAAAGACATGAACATCTTGGATGACAAGGGGGTGAGTAAATTATTTGTGAATTGTTGTTCTGGAAGTGGACTTCTCCTTTAAGACTGATTTTGGCCTGAAATTAAGTAGATGTTTGTTGTGCTGTGTGTTCAGAATCTTCTTCAAAGTTAAATGACAATATATATTTTCTTTTACTGACAATGAAGAAACAAAAAGTAGCATTAGTCTTAACTGACAAACTCCTTTATTAGGCAGTCATGGAAAAATACTTGTACACATCCTCTGACTAAAGACAAAGGAACTGAATAGTGACTCATGGCCATGTAATGATACATATTAGGACATAGAGATTTCTTAGAAATCACAGGAAACTTTATCCACCTTTATTTCCAGTAAGAGTGGGCACGGAAGTGTAAATTTAAAGAAGAACATAAATGTGTAAAGGTGAAAATGGAAGTCGACTAAAGTGTTATGTAAATTATGTAACATAATTTTGGCAGTTTTGTGGCTTTGTAAGGTTTTGCTCTTCCTGACAAATATCTTGAGGTGAAATAGTAAATTAATAAGATAAATAAATAAAAGGTGGAGGATGAGGATTATATGTTTGTACTGTTGCGCTGCCAGTTACGCAGCATGCCTTGCAACTTCTGCCTCTGTATTGATAGTTGTGTCAATAAACCATATTCTGCTTAAAACCTTGATGATATTATCATTTATTCATTATATATATATATATATACGTGTGTGTGTGTGTGCATAAGGCGAACATTTGCAAGCAATATAAGGTTATGTGGCAAGACGCTGTCAAGGCTTTATATCTGCAGAAGAATTAATGAAACATACTCACCAGACATTTTCTAAACAGTGCAGAAGGATCTTCACAGAGAAACAAAGGGAGACCTTCCAGAACTGCTTGCTTTCTGTGATTCACAATATTTGAGGTCTGAAAAATGGGTACCAAATAAAAATAATTGATTAAGAGATGTTGTGTAGTGTTATTTATTTGACCGTAACTTATGATCATTGTGTGCCAAAGCACAGGACCATATGAATTTACATGTTTAATATGTAACGTAATAAAACATCTACTTATGAGTCAATGAACTGACTCCTTTAAAACGTATTGACTCCCATGTTCTCTTGAGAAATACACAATCAGTTTCCTCCTAAAAACAGTGAGACATAGTTATCATTAACATGTTACCTGTTGATCAAGGTTGTTAAGAAGATCTTCCATCTCTTTTCCAAAAGCCCCCTGTCTTGCTCTGTATAGCTTCAGAAGTTGTGGTGCATGTTGGTGTAACGATGATCTGAATGTATCGAGGAGGTCAACGTTGGTAATGTGCTTGAACTCATTACCTATCTGATGAGAAAAAAAAAAAAAAAAAACAGGTTTCAGCTATAAAATACATACAAAAAAAAAAAAAAAAAAAAAAATTATATATATATAAACAAACATAAAAACCTTCACAAAATAACCTCAATTATAAAGACAACAACAGCTAAATACTTCCTGTTAAGACTGTTACTTTTACCTCATTAGGAAGAGACATGGCAGGCCATCGTTCCAGCACCTCAGACACCATTGGCACCACTTCCACAATCTCTTTTCGCCGAAGTGAAAATGTCAGGCTCATTTTCTGACTGATAAGGGTCTCATTTTTAGTCTTCTTCTTCAGTTCCTCAACCAATATGAGTCTTTCCTCCTCCAGAGTACACTGTAAAAAATTGCACTGTAAAATAACAGTAATTTACTGGCAGCTGTGGTTGCCAGCATTATACTGTTATTTTATAGATCTCTACCGTTAATTTACAGCTCTTCATTTTTACAGTATGTTACCGTTATTATTCCATGTGGTAACTCATTTTATTTTGGAAACCGATTGCTTCAAACCATTTGAGTTTTAAAAAAAACTATTGTTTATATGTTGTTAGTACAGTGAACTTATTTAATTTGAGTCCACTAAGAAGAAATATTTCTTAATATAACCCCACAAACACTTAAAGTGTAATAAAGAAGCAATCGACTTTTACTCAAATCTTTATAGATTGTCATTAACTAACAATAGCACAAATTTGTGTAATAAAGTGCTTAGTAAAGAGATTGTCACTATATCATCAATTCCACAATTACTGTCTTTAAATAAAGCAGCAAAACATCATTGCCTGAAGCACAAGCTCTACTCTCCAGCACAATGGTGACCCACAAAACTAAATTAAACTAACAGATCTCTCTTGTACAAAAACACATCAGTTAGGCACAATTAAATATTTACTCTCCTTACCAGTTAATGACTTTGCATCATTGTGTTTCTATGAATATTCACTAATATTTTAGTGAAAATAACTTGATTTGCTTGGTAAATTTGACTGTTATGTTTTACAGTATATTACTGTTTTTTTCTTGAATTAACAGTAATTTACTGGCAGCTCTGGTTGCCAGCATGTTACTGTTTTTCTACAGTGTGTTGCCGTAAATTAATTACAGTTTATTACTGTTAAATTACATTTCATGCTGTTTTTTTTTTTTTTCCATCGTACATCTTTCACCCTTTAAAACCCACAGCAAAATCCTCAGTTTTAAATGAACACTTCTAATGTGTCAACACTACAGAGTGTTTGAGTACTACTGAATTAGTGCTGAAGTTAATGAGATAATTATATGATTGATCACGTTCTGATTGAGCATTAGTGATGAACACCAGCTGTTAACAAACAAAATCACTGAATGAAAGAATAACACGAGAACAACTGACTTCAGCCACAGCCTGAGGTGACATCAACTGAAATAAAAGAAGACATTAAATCTCTCAAGATCTGATTAAACTCCTAAAACAGCATTACCAGCTTCAATTATTACCACACTGACTTCATTTCTGTCAGACGTCTACAGAAGAGAGTTGCAGAGGTTTAGGTTTTTTTTGTTTTTTTTTTTCTTTTACTACCACGGTGGAGATCAGTGTTTACTTTAGTTGGGCTGTTGAACCTTGACATTTTAAGGTTAATTTTAGTTTAGTTGTTGTAATTGTGTGTGTTTACAACATGCTTGTTATAACAAAATATATATGTGTATATTAATGACTATAAAGAAATCTGGGATTGTTGATGGTTTGATAATGACACAGGTTTAATCCAGTGTGTTTTCTTTTACTGAATATTGATGTGAAAAAAAAAAAAAAAAAAAAAAAACTGGGTATGCAGATGTAAAAAAGACCACTCATTTTAAAAAAAAAAAAAACTTCAGTATATTTTAGATACACACATCAAGAAACATCGTGTGAATCTCAACAATGGTGAGAACAAGTCATAGGTGAGGTTTTGTAGTGTGCTGATACCCAGCATGCATTGCAGCATGAAGCTTTCGATTGTCACCATTGTTGAGATTCATATGCTGATTCTTCATGTCTCTATTTGAGTATAAATGCTACAGTCATTTTAAATTTTAACTATTAAATTTTTTCCTGGTTACCACATTAACAAATGATCTCATGCTCTAACACACCTGGTGGAAAAAAAAGCAACAACAAATAAACACACACTTAAAAATAGACTCTTAATGAGTCTTGCAAGACTCAGTTCAGCAGATGACATTCATGCCCAACTAGACTCAGCTAATATCAACTGAACAGCATTGCTGTAACTAATGCATTACAAAAACCCAGTTACAGCAAATATATCTGTGTTTTAATGTCAAGAGTCAGGAGCCCACTTAAAGCAACCACTGATCTCCACAATGGTATCGTCAAACAAAACAATAAAACATCATCTAAACATCTGTTCATTCTCAATAAGATCTTCTATAGACATCTGACAGAAATAAAATCAGTCTGGTTAGAAATGCGTGAAGTTGGTAAAGCTGTGTGTTGAGTTGTTTAAATTTTCAGTTGATTTCATCTAAGGCTGTGGCTGAAGTCAGTTATATAGTTCTTGTGTTTGTCTTGTTTCTCTTTCAATCAGTGATTCTGCTCATTAACAGCAGCTGTTCGTCAGTGTCTGAATTAGTTTTCATTCTCTCTGTAAGGTGGACTATATTAGTAAACTCATGTAGGGAATAGTGAATGAGGGTGTAGAGTTTGATTTGAAACACAGTCTCTGAGTGTCGATTTTGAACGCTGTTAATTCACGATACATAGCAGCAGGCTACTTTTTCGAAAATGACAAATAATACCCAGAATGCACTGTTTTAATGGAAAACAGCATGTTACTGTCAAAATTTGGCCCTTTTTTTACAGCAATTTTTAACAGTGTGGTTGCCAGCATGTTACTGTTTTTCTACAGTGTGTTGCCGTAAATTAATTACAGTTTATTACTGTTAAATTACATTTCATGCTGTTTTTTTTTCCATCGTACATCTTTAACCCTTTAAAACCCACAGCAAAATCCTCAGTTTTAAATGAACACTTATAATGTGTCAACACTACAGAGTGTTTGAGTACTACTGAATTAGTGCTGAAGATAATGAGATAATTATTTGATTGATCACGTTCTGATTGAGCATTAGTGATGAACACCAGCTGTTAACAAACAAAATCACTGAATGAAAGAATAACACAAGAACAACTGACTTCAGCCACAGCCTTAGATGACATCAACTGGAATAAAAGAAGACATTAAATCTCTCAAGATCTGATTAAACTCCTAAAACAACATTACCAGCTTCAATTATTACCACACTGACTTTATTTCTGTCAGACGTCTACAGAAGAGAGTTGCAGAGGTTTAGGTATTTTTTTTTTTTTTCTTTTACTACCACGGTGGAGATCAGTGTTTACTTTAGTTGGGCTGTTGAACCTTGACATTTTAAGGTTAATTTTAGTTTAGTTGTTGTAATTATGTATGTTTACAACATGCTTGTTATGACCAAATGTATATTTATATATATTAATGACTACAAAGAAATTTGGGATTGTTTATGGTTTAATCCCGTGTGTTTTCTTTTATTGAATATTGATGTGAAATAAAAAAAAAAAAAAAAAAACTGGCTATGCAGATGTAAAAAAGACCACTCATTTAAAAGAAAAAAAAAAAAAACTTCAGTATATTTTAGATACACACATCAAGAATCATCGTGTGAATCTCAACAATGGTGAGAACAAGTCATAGGTGAGGTTTTGTAGTGTGCTGATTCCCAGCATGCATTGCAGCATGAAGCTTTCGATTGTCACCATTGTTGAGATTCATATGCTGATTCTTCATGTCTCTATTTGAGTATAAATGCTGCAGTTGTTTTAAATTTTAACTATTAAATGCTTTTCTGGTTGCCACATTATCAAATGATCTCATGCTCTAACACACTTGGTGGAAAAAAAAGCAACAACAAATAAACACACACTCAAAAATAGATTCTTAATGAGTCTCGCAAGACTCAGAACCAGTTCAGCAGATGACATTCATGCCCAACTAGACACAGCTGATATCAACGAAACAGCATTGCTGTAACTAATACATCATAAAAACCCTGTTACAGCAAATATATCCATGTTTTAATGTCAAGAGTCAGGAGCCCAATTAAAGCAAACACTGATCTCCACAATGGTATCGTCAAACAAAACAATAAAACATCATCATCTAAACATCTGTTCATTCTCAATAAGATCTTCTATAGACATCTGACAGAAATAAAATCAGTCTGGTTAGAAATGCGTGAAGTTGGTAAAGCTGTGTGTTGAGTTGTTTAAATTTTCAGTTGATTTCATCTAAGGCTGTGGCTGAAGTCAGTTATATAGTTCTTGTGTTTGTCTTGTTTCTCTTTCAATCAGTGATTCTGCTCATTAACAGCAGCTGTTCGTCAGTGTCTGAATTAGTTTTCATTCTCTCTGTAAGGTGGACTATATTAGTAAACTCATGTAGGGAATAGTGAATGAGGGTGTAGAGTTTGATTTGAAACACAGTCTCTGAGTGTCGATTTTGAACGCTGTTAATTCACGATACATAGCAGCAGGCTACTTTTTCGAAAATGACAAATAATACCCAGAATGCACTGTTTTAATGGAAAACAGCATGTTACTGTCAAAATTTGGCCGTTTTTTTACAGCAATTTTTAACAGTGTACATTATCTCACTTATTACACAGCTGCTTGATAGATTATTTAGACTTTTTGTGTCAAAATTATTAGACACGAAACACTGATCTGAGCTGAAATACTTGAACGCAAAGCTTCCATGAAGAAATCAGTTGCTAGCAAACGGCAAGATCAAACTAGACATTTTAGGGATACAGTGCAGTCATACCAGTTTTATTACACAACATTTCACCACATACATAATAAAGTAGTAGTACTAGTTTGTTAGTTATTTTATAATCCATTACAGTGTACAAAAAAAAAAAAAAAGGCAGCAGCTGCGTTTGTATGAAACAATAGAGCAAGTCCACGATATCAGGATGACAGAATTAAGAAATTGTACACATAATATTGAATTAAGCTTTAATATTTTATTAGCTAACCAAACGCAAAGCTTCCACCAAGAAAAATTATGACTTAAGTTGCCCCAAATGAGCCTGGGCTGTGTAGTAATTAAATTTAAAGCACAGCCACCACAAATTCAGACTTTTTTTTTTTTACTTATTTTTTTGGGCTTTTTATGCCTTTTATTGTGATAGGACAGTAGAGAGATGACAGGAAAGAGCTGGGAGGAGAGAGGGGAGCAGGAGCGGCAAAGGACCTCGAGACGGGAATCAAACTCGGGTCACTGTGAGCGCACATGCGCTATATGTCATAACAAGATCATAACATAAATAACATCATAACAAGAAATAGTTTAATAGCTATGATACTGGGTTTGAAATCAAATGTTTGCATAGTTATGACAGAAAACACTAGCATCTAACAACGCCTTGGAAAAAACAATCCTAAAAAATAAAGTTTATGCATAAACCCAAATAGGAAATAAAACAGTTGTCGAATAAGCATGTGTCCTATTCTGTGTTCTAATCTCCTGAAACATTGGTGTCTCATTTTAGAGCAGTCAATGCAATTTATGAAAGAAGTCAGTTAAATCTGTAAGTGGGGGTGGGTGTGTGAAAAAAATCAGATGTAATCCCCTTTGTAATCACTGGCATTTTTTAAAAGTAACTGTAATTTAATTACACATTTTTTCTCAGTAACTGTTACTAATTACAATTACATTTATTTTGTAATTAAATTACGTAATTCCGTTACATGTAACTAGTTACTCCCCAACACTGATTACAAGTAGTGTTTTAAACTCAGTGTATTGTATTATGCTTATTGCAATGCATTCAGTCATCTTGAACACTGGTGTTTATACAGTTTAATTTATTTCCAATATTTTTATTATCTCTCTCTCTAGATAGCCTCATTCTGGATATTTCTGGAAATAGTAAGGAATGAACAACTAAACACAGAGCTGACAAAGGAGGATCTCACTTTTATTCAGAAGTTAATTGTGGGGGATAAAACTGCAGCTCCAGAGGTAAAATCCTATAAACTGCAGTGTCAAAGAAGTTATGCAGTGTTTAAGTTGAGTATTAAAAGTATTTTAATTATTCTTTATTAGAGCAAGTCTTTACTGAATGAGATTGTGGCAAATAATTGGAATGGCATTGATGTGCAAAAATGGGACTATTTTGCACGGTAAATAAACAGCTTTTACAGACATATAATTACTTTTTTTGTTTGTTTGTTTGTTTTTTTTTGTTAGTGGGCAACTGATGTTGAAAAGACATCAAACTGACATCAAAACTGACGTCAAACAATAGGTCAAATGTGCCAATCAAACTGTTGTCAAAACTTGACATGATACTGATTTGATATAAAGTGAAAATCAAACATATTGGCCTACATACATTAAACCAATTTCAATGTGGGATTAACTTCCTGTTTTCACCCAGTTACCACTGGAAGAAGTTGCTGTTCAAACTGACCTTAAAATGATGTTACAGCACTGTAATCAGGTCTTGATATTATTATAGGTATAAACAGTTATACTAACTATATTCATATATTCTTTATATACTGAATTTAATCTATGGATCTGTTAAGCATTATATAATTTTTGTTAATGGTTTAAGGAAATGTATTATAAAGAGTTACCTTTAATGTAGTGCACTTTAAAAGAAGTAAATAATACAGAATTTATTTAATCTTTTTTTGCCATTTTTGCTTTTCAATATTAGTATACAAATATAATTTCCCTACTATCCAAAAGCTTTAGTTAAAATCAGTAGTGTAATTAAAGCTAATTTATTCTACATGGATTACGTCACCTCCTGGTGGCAGCCATGATCAGATCACATGAGCAGAGTTCAGTCATATCAGTCAACAGTACTGAGCACACTCATGTTCTTCTTTTCAGAGACTGTCATTATCTCGGCATTCCTAACAGCTTTGACCATCAGTGCATGCTGAAAACGGCTCGAGTCTGTAAAGTCAAGGGGACAAATCACATCTGCTTCAGAGACAAGGTGCCTGACACAGAAGGTCCCTTGTCACTTACCGGTGCTTATTTGATGGCTGATTATTTTCAGTCTGTTTGATAACACTGCAAATGTCACATCTATATATAACAACAAAACGTTGACTTTAGTTGCACTGTGCACTATGACAGTCACCCAATCATTGCTCATCTTACAAGTTTCCACTTTTGACACATTTAAGAAAGATATTTATGAATGAAAATCAAAACCCTTATATTTCAATATTTGCAACTTAATTAAAGTCATACTTGTGTAAAACCAGTTAATGTGTACCAGTTAATGCAATGTTTCTGGTCCTGGGTGTACGGTAGCCGAGAGAGCTCAACGTGCTGCAACTTAAGAAAACACATGCAAACAGAAAAAAACAACAACAAATTAAGAAAACATCTTCATCAGTTTGACAACACAGGCACTGCAAATCCTCGCAACGCAAACACAAATACGGAAACGCGCTGCAAATTCTCACAACACAACCAAACTCAGGAACGCGCTGCAAATAGCACAGACCACAATGGAAATGTTTCAGGGGGACCTCAAAAAGTGACTAACCCAGATGGGACCTGAATTTTGACCTGATTTTAACCATTAATGAAGCATTGCAGTTTTTTTTTTTTTTTTTTTTTTTTTCCATCAACTTTGAACATTATATTTATTTGCATATATTTATTTATTTATATATTTATTTGCAATTACGTTAATAACATTTCACAGTTAAGTGTGTAATTCCTCAGATTAGTCTAATAATATCCAAAAGACCAATTAATCTATGATCAGGATGTTAAACAAAATAATCAGGTCTAGATATTGAACATTTATTTTTCTATTGCCCTTATGCTATTTCATTTTGGACAGACTTTAAAATAGACATAACAAGGAAATTAAGCAAACCCCTTAACTTAGATGATATTTTACTCTTTTTCTGATAAACAGGTTTATATTGTAAATCTCTTAATTATCTTAATTAAGTTTTATATTCACAAGTCAAAAGTAAGTCAGAAACCATTATATATTACATTTTGTAACACTGATCTTTTTAAAGCTTTTTTTTTTTTTTTCTTTCTTTTGGTATGTTTGTGTTCATTTTGTGTGTTTTCTCTTTCTGCTGTTATTTTTTTATTTTTATTTTTTGCAGTTGAATTTGCAATTTGAAATGTGCAATGTTGCCTTGTTTTTTTGTTCGATGATGAAACTGAATAAAATAAATAATAACAATAATAATCAGGTCCCAGCTGGGTTCTTCACTTTTTGAGGTCCCCCTGAAACATTTCTGTTGTGGTCCGTGCTATTTGCAGCGCGTTTCTGTGTTTGGTTGTGTTGTGAGAATTTGCAGCGGGTTTCCGTATTTGTGTTTGCGTTGCGGATTTGCAGCGCCTGTGTTGTTAAATTGATGGAGATGTTTTCTTAATTTGTTGTTGTTTTTTTCTTTTTGCATGTGTTTTCTTAAGTTGCAGCGTGTTGAGCTCTCTCGGCCACCGTATGGGCGCCCCCCAACACTGCACATTTTGTGTGTCTCCCTAATCAAACACACCTGATTCTACTCATGAGCTCATTAGAAGAAACTCCAGAACCTGAAATGTCAGATAAGGGAAACAGGTTGAGAAACACTGAGTTAATGTATACTATTGAATGATTAATATTTGACTATTTGTGTGTCATTCTTTGTTTCTCTCACAGGTGGCTAATGACATTTATGACATGTTTCACACCCGCTACACTCTGTATCACCAGACCTACAAGCACAAGATTGTCACCATCATTGAAGACAAGTTCATATTTATTTTTTATTTATCAGTTAAAATCTTTTTTTAATTTTTGTGTTCATTGTTTCTTGAGTTATTTACTGTTTCATTCTTTTTTGTTGTTGTTGTTGTTCATTAGAATCATAAAAGCCCTCTTAGAAGCTAAAGACACGCTTGGGATCTCACCGATTTCAGGGTCCCTTTCACCAAATGATATCAGGCAAAAGATCGAAAATATTACAAGTAGTTCAAGAAAGCGCAAGATGCCATCATCTGAAGATGAAAATACTGCAAAGTTTATTAAATTGACAGGTAAATTGAAATTATAATTTTATAGGATTTTTTTTTTTTAAGTAAATAAATAAGTGGAAGAAGTTTTAACATTCAGTGCATCTTATTCATAAATAATATATTTATTCTTAAGATTTCTACTTGTCATATGACCAGAAAGATCTTTGTCAAAATCGTGCTCATTTTATCAGATCACATCTTAGAGAAGATCTTGTACTCCACTGATGACGAGCTGAAAGATGCCCGAAAAGAGCTTGAGGATGTTGAGATGCGATGCCTGCCAAAATGTGTGGGAGAGACTCGACTAAAAGAAACTGAAGAGAAAGACAAACGGGACTTTCAGGTAGAAGAAAAATGAGAGAGAAAAAAAAAAGTTATTTTTAATTGCCATCTTGAAATTAGATTTGGAGATTAAAATTTTGTATTGCAAATGCAATTTGTTCTATTATCACTCCATATGCTGTTGGCAAACTGGGGTAGTGTCAAGATCATATAACAGAAAGAAATTAATATACAAATATTTTAAGGGAAAATCGAACTGAATATTGTGTTGTCAGAAACATATTGTGTTATCACATTTTGTTTCTTTTTAACCTTAAGATACATTTAAGGTACATTTTAAAATGGATGTTGAAATTTGTGTTAATTAATACTAATAATATGCTTAATTAATATACTTCAGAAGTTTCTTTTGTTGTTAGTTCACGTTAACTAATGCAGTTAACTAATTTTAACAAATGTACCTTATTGTAAAGTGACAATCTTACAGTTTCATATCACTTCACCATCTCCACTGACAAATCATCCCTTTCATTTGCTCTGCCATTTCATCATTTCAAACTTCATAGAAATGTGTCAATAAGAATTAATATGTTTTGTTGACTGAGGAGGGACATACATGGATAATAACACACTCTCGTATAGATCATTTGTTGTATTTTAATCCCCAATGCTATAGATTAGGTGGAATGAAGCACTGGATGAGTGGAACAAACTTCACCCAAATCTGTTCTTGTATAAGGAGGATTTCAGCACTGAAGTATGTTGTGGTCAAAACAGAAGTCTTGACCATTTTTATCACTTTTTTTTTTTTTTTTTTTAATCAACAATGTATATTACAGTAACTATAACATTGTAAATCTCCTCTAACAGGTGATTCAACTGGATTACAATAAGGAGGCTGAAAACCCTATCAACCGTGTCTATTTCTACAGGAAGAGGAAGCACACCAAAGGCTGCAAGATTAAGAAATATGAGGTACTTATAACACTGTGCTGCTCAAATAACTTGCCATTTCAAAAATTGTAAAGAAATTAGAAAAAACATATTCTAGAATAACTAATTCTGTCAGGAGCACTATCATCAAAGATGATTGACAGTTAGCACACAGTGTAGATTGGTTGTATGGTAATGGCTCTGCTGTGTCTAGCATGAATAAGAGCATGGAGACTAGCAATAGCCACCTTTGAGTAAACAGAGCAGAACTAACAAATGTATTGTAGATACCATTAATGTTGTTATTACCAATAATTTTAATATAACAACATAATTCTTGGGATGCCCATATGGCAAAAAAAAAAATATATTTTTTTTTTTTTGTGGCCAAAATATATTTGAAATATATGCTAAATATATGTTGCAAACAGTGAAGCTCAATGAAATATATTTTTGAAATGGTAAATATATTTCGCATCAACCATCGTATACTAAAATATATTTCTAAATGTATTTCTGTGGCAAGAAAATGCATTTTGTGGACTGAAATATACAGAGATCAAAATATATTTTTTTAAATACTTTTTTTTTTTTAATACATTTATATGTGGCCAAAAATATAGTAGTAGAAATATATTTACATAAATATATTTTAGCAAATATATTTTTTTGCCATTTTTTCTATATTTTTAAAAATACATTTTAAATTAAGAAATATATTTTCAAAAATATACAAAAATGCATCAGTAGAAAATATATTTATGTAAATATATTTCAAAATATATTTTTTTGCTGTATGGGTGGAGGAGGGTAATTAGCTCCTGGGCAAAGCAATACATCTCCTGAATAATACTGAATGAACCTTATATAAGCACGTCAAGGTAGCGTATATTAGGTGCTTGTGGATAAGTTGAGTCAGCTAATACAAGCTTGACTGACATGATCTGCCAAAACTAACAGTATGCTTGATTTCTTATAACACATAATCAAGTGATTGCCCAAGCAACAAATAGCAGCTTGCATTTACAGTCTTTTTCATTAAACAGTTGTTTGTGAGCTAACAATTGGCCTACACTGTTAGAAAAAAAGGTGGAAAAATTGTACCTTTAGTGGTACAGCAGCTTGTCAGTATTTTTATTAAGGTCCTGTGAGGGAGGGAAGGTTAAAAAGGATTTTAAGGGCCCTGGTCAGACAGGGGGTCCAGTGATGTCAAAACTGTAAATACATATTTTTTTAGTCAAGATTAATTTATTCCAAAAGTGTTTGATAATAGTGAGGTTAAAGGGTTGTCATTAATTACTCACCCTTAATGTCGTTCAAAGCCCATAAGACTCAATTACTCATTTTTGTTTTCTTTGTGCACAAAAAGTGTTCTCGTAGAATTACAGTTGACCCACTGGTGTCACATGGACTATTTTATCAATGTCCTTACTGCATTTCTGGGCCTGGGAACATTGTTTATAGAGGGCCAGAAAGCACTCAGATTTCACCAAAAATATCTTAATTTGTTTTTCTGAAGATGAACAAAGGTTTTACGGGTTTGGAACGACAAGAGGGTGCGTAATTAATGACAGACTTTTCATTTTTGGGTGAATTAACCCTTTAGGTGAGGTGTACTCAGATGGTCACATAACAGCTTTTGTTACAATGTTACATACAGAGTCACTCACAAAAAAGACAACCCTGGGTAAGTCCAAGCAAGTTTCCTAGTTCTCTATTGACTGATTGAAAAGTTATGTTTGATTTCACTTGTATCGCAGGTGTCCAGTCTGCTGCCAAAGAAGTTTAGTGAACATGTTGGTCGAGTTTACTACACAAAAAACTCTGAGGAGGAGGAGAAGGATGCTAAGGATTGCTTTAAATGGTGGCGCCTTGGCATGGTGAGTATTTATGGTTTGTTTGTCATTCCTGCAGAACTGACACAGTCCATAAGTCACACAAAAAAACAAAGTTAAGCACATAATCAAGGTTTTTTGATGATGTCTCAAAAACTGCACAATTACTTGATTAAAAAAAAAAACAACTATCTTACCCTCTCTCTTTCCTCTCTCTCTTTCTTCAAGTGTGCAATTGAGCTGTATGATCAGCCAGAGTTTAAAGGTACCAAGTGTGTGATCACAGGGGACTGCCCATCACTGGACCGCTGCAGTATAACAGAAGTCCGCTCCTGTAAGGTGATACGAGGCGTCTGGAAGCTCTGGAAGGGTTGTGACTACAATGGAGAAGATTATCTACTGAAGGAGGGAGAGTATCGCAATCTTAAAACATTGAGCGTTGGCAAATCTACTGCTTCTGCTCCTGCTCCCGCTCCTGTCCCTGATCCTGCTTGGTGTCTTGAATGTGTGCCATTTAAAATTCACCTCTATGAAAAGGTGAATTTTGAAGGCCCAAACTTTGAGACAACGACTGACTGTCGTTCACTGGATGACTATGGTATAAAAGAGGTTCGCTCTTGTAAGGTGCTCAGTGGTGTGTGGGATCTCTATGAGGGCCGTGACTACAATGAACCCCGTTACCAACTGCAGAAGGGGGAGTATCCCAATCTTGAGGCGTGGAGCAATGGCAACACTGCTTCTGCTCTGTCTTTTAAACGTGTGACATCTTATAAGATCCAGCTCTATGAAAAGGAAAATTTTGAAGAGCGAATGCATGAGACAACAGCTGACCGCCGTTCATTGGATGGCTGTGGTATAAATGAGGTTCGCTCCTGTAAGGTGCTCAGTGGTGTCTGGGAGGTCTATGAGGGCTCTGACTATGCTGAACCCCGTTACCAACTGTCGGAGGGGCTGTATCCTGACCCCGGGTCGTGGTGTGCCAGTGACCCCACCGCTCCTGCTCTGTCTGTTAAACGTGTAACAGAGTAAATTTTTTAACTTCTTCCATCTGTCACCCTCATTCATCTTCAGAGTAGGGCAAATTAAAATTTTAATTTACATTTAATCATTTAGCAGATGCTTGACAATGGAAGCATTAAAAATCAACAAAAGAGCAGATATGTAAGTGCTATGACAAGTGTCAATTAGCCTACACATAGCAAGGTTTTTTTTTTTTTTTTTTTTTTAATTATATAATAAATAAGAAGAAAACAGAATAGAAAAAGAATAGAGTAAGCTAGTTTTTTTTTTTTTTTTTGTTAATTGTATGACAAATAAAAAGAAAACAGAATACAAGAAGTATAGAGAAGCTACTGAGCTTTTTATTATTATTATTTAAGAAAACAAGCAGTTACTAAATGAATAGAGTGCAAGTCTAGAGATGTGTTTTTAGCCGATTCTTGAAGATGGCTAGAGACTAGGGGGCTGGGGGGAACAGATAATGTAAAAGTATGTGAAAGTGATTTTGTGCCTTTTTGGGATGGCACAATAATCTGCCGTTCACTTGCAGAACGCAAGCTTCTAGAGGGCACATAAGTCTGAAGTAATGAATTTAGATAAAGGGGTGCAGAGCCATGAGTGGTAGTTTTGTAGGCAAACATTAATGCCTTAATTTTTTTTGCAAGCATCTGTTGGTAGCCAGAGCAAATTGATAAACAGAGGTGTGATGTGGGACATTAAATGTAATGTTTAATTATGATTTCTAAGCAAAAATATTCTAGTCAGTGATTTACAGTGCTGTCACAATCATGCAAAGTCTTTTTTTTTTATTGTAATGGTTTTCTCTTTGAATGGAAATATATAAAGTGAACTGGGATTAACTTGATTAATTACTTAGCAAATCATGCAATTAGTTTGATTTAGCAGATGCTTTTATCCAAAGCAATTAGAAAATGAGGAACATTAGGATTAAATGATTACAACTGACTGACAGCTATTGAAGTCAAAGGTGCCTAAATGGGATTATTTTGTAAATAAAACGTGTGGCAGATTCTGCTGACAAAGAGCAGTGTAATGAAAAATCAGTGATGAGAAAGTAAAATCCTAACAGTATATCAGTCTAAAGAAACATAGCTACTAAACTGTGGAGGGAGATTTTACCTTGATTTTATTTCTTCACAAATACAGTAGACAGATATTTGGGGCTAATAGCTGATTTATGTTAGTGTTTGAGCAGCTATCTATATGCTTGTTGTCGTTGTTATTATTATTCATTTTGCGGTGTTAAGTAATTAGATGCTAGTTAATAGAAGATGATGGTGAAGGGTTGTGTCATACTAGGACAGGTTTGTTTGGTGGTAAATAAATATAGGTAACTGATGGATCATTTATTTGTTGTAATTTCTTCGGGTGTGTGTGTGTAGGGCAGACATCTGGTTACAGTTCTTGTGAGATATTTTGGGGAGTTACATATTTTTAGAGAATTCCTGTCTTTTTACATCTATTTTTTATTTTTTTTTATTTTAGCTTTTAGGATGCAGGAGTTCAGTTACGTCTTTCTTGTGTGATTTTTGGGAAAACATGGGTGATTGGGAGAAAAATGTAATGCTTTTCAGTTTGTTATTCTCAAAAACTGACAAAAATAAACTGAATTACATCAACAACAATGATGGAGCAATTATTTATTTCTTCAATGTAAAAAACAACCTATAGAATCTACTCAATAAAATTAGGTAACAATGTGCACTCAGTTCATTTGGGTAGATTCTATCCTATATATCTGAGTAAAGAATACCTACAATTAACAGCTATGACAAACTAAAAAAGGTAGGTAAAGTTTACACAGCAAAAAGTCCAGTGTTAAATGAACTCTCCTGGGAGTTTATTTGAGTCCATACTCAAGAGTGTTAAAATGAACACTGAAGCAGTGTTAAAGTTAATGAGCTGTTTATTTTCACTTTTGCTTTCGTGATTAACACACACTCTGTGTAAAAGATGTTTGTCATTGAGAATTATTTTTTAATTTATTTTATCAATGAGCGATTTTGATTTTTAGACCCCTTAACACCCAAACCTACCCATTTTATAGCAAATATGCATTTTTATCATTTTATCAATAAGTGATTTAGATTTAGATAGCCCCCTTAGCCTACCCCAAACCTAAACCTACCCATTTTATAGCTAATATAAAAGGATATAAAACATACCCGACCAAAATATGCAGGGAAATGACCATTTTAGTAACAATATAGCATAAAAATATTTTTATAGTCGCTAATCCCACTCCTGCCTCTAAACCTAACCAAAACTCTCTGTACAGTAATAAAGAAAAACATGACAGACAGATTGCAATCACAATCATTTATTTATTGCAAAAATGTCAAAAGCAGTACCAAAAGCAGTCCAAATGATGTTGCGTTGCAGCCACAGTCCTCTCTGACGGAATACAGTATGTTTGTGAGGTGCAGAGCAGAATTTAAATTGTTAATCGCTGAAAATATTTTCCAGATTATTTGCCTATTCATTCCATGAAGGCGTGCGTGCATCATTCAAACGCACCTCACCAGAAACATGCGCATGTCGTAATCTGTGACGAATGCAGGCGAGCACCAGTGAGTGTCCGATTTTCCTGCCGTGAAACCTGAGGCTTAAATTTGGGTCTGTTCCTCACAGTTGTATGGATTTTGAAGATTTGGAGTATAACGCACAAATAAAATCGCTTAATTTTGTAATTATGTTGCATTTTGGTGTATTGTATGGTTCTATTGTTAGTCACAGCATGTCAGAGAAAACGTCTTTTGTGTCCCACCACGGCAAACAAAGTAAATATTACATGAATGGTTAAACGACTGCAGAAATGTTATTTATTTAAAGGGTTTAACCCTCTGGGGTCTGAGGTGATTTTGGGGCCCTTTAGATGTTTTGACATGCCCTCACATTTGTCCTTATTTCAGCTACTTATACTACTGGCCAACATATATATATTTTTTTGTATTCAGCACAAACGGTGCTACAATAATATGTGAGCATGTTTGCATTTTTTAGAAAAAAAAAAAGATTATGCGTGGTTAGTAAGTTTTGGGAAAATAAATGTAGCTGAAATAAGGCCATAAAACTCATACTGAATAGTCCTGAACAAGGCTTTTGAGTAATCACTCTTGTAGGATATTTATTTCAAAATGATGTGAAAATGATTGTGCTTACTCTTTCACAGAAAACAATATATTGATGTACATTTTTGTGATAGAAAGCCATATGCGAGGGAGGGATAATGGCCATGAATATTTAGTGATTCACACCTGAGAGACAAAAGGCCGTCCCCTAATGGCCCATCAGTGTGACTGTCACTATGAGGCAGGTAACAAAGAATGTGAGGAACGTAAGATAATGGGGGGTTTTGACATTTGTATTTTATTTACACAATATAACAATATAATCAAAACATACATAATTATGGTCAAAGATTATTATTGTACTCACTGACCTAACCACAGAGATGTGAACAGACCTTGTGTCATTCCTGTTCAGCAAGTGAAACTAGTAAACCATACCTGATATTTAAGTGTTTGCTGCTTCTTTCCATGGATTCAAGATATATATATATATATATATATATATATATAAAACAGTCACAGAGCTTATTTTACCATAGAAAACCAGTGAAGAATAACATCTGATGTTGGTACAGCACTCTTCAGAAGAAAAGTAAAATCGGCAGTAAAAATCAGCAAGATTCATCTGCGGTGCAGGTATCAGATCATTAAAAAAAAAAAAAAAAAAAAAAAAAACATCTCTGAGCATGTTAATATCAGAAGAATCCGTATATAACGATCTTGTAGTCACAGATTCAGGCCTACTTTGTACTATGTAAAAAGGACATTTTATATCTGAGAAACAAATGATCGTTTAGCACCTTATGAAACTCTATTTGGGAACAGAGTATTAATAATAAACATGATCTAGACATTCTTAGGCTCGTAGCATTCATCATGTTACAGTGTACACAGTATTACTTTTATATCGTATTTTGTTTTATATTATATAGAACATGAAAACGTCATCGCGTCGTAAATTTAGATACAATGAACTACATATCATTTTCAAAATGTTTCACTCGATTTCAAACATTTTGGCTAGTCCACCCTTCCTTCAGACTCTAGGACCTTGGTTTCCAAATGAAATACAAAACTTGCTCTCATCTGAAAAGAGGACTTTGGACCACTGGGCAACAGTCCATTTCTTCTTCTCCTTAGCCCAGGTAAGACGTATCTAATGTCGTCTGTGGTTCAGGAGTGAATACAACAACTGTAGCCAAATTCCTTGACACGTCTGTGTGTGGTGGCTCTTGATGCCTTTGCCCCAGCCTCAGTCCATTCCTTGTGAAGTTCACCCAAATTCTTGAATCGATTTTGCTTGAAAAGCCTCTCAAGGCTGCAGTTCTCTCAGTTGGCATGGTTGGATACAGCACTCTGTGAACAGCCAGCTTCTTTGGCAATGAATGTTTGTGGCTTACCCTCCTTGTAAAGGGTTTCAATGATTGTCATCTGGACAACTGTCAGATCAGCAGTCTTCCCCATGATTGTGTAGCCTAATGAACCAAACTGAGAGACCATTGAATACAATCCAGCAGAATAAATTAAGGAAATAAAAAAAAAAAATAAAAATAAAATTTAAAAATATATATATTTTTGGACATTGAAAGGCATAAGAAAGAGAGAAAACTATAATAAATCTAAAAATAAATAATAAATAAACACGTGTCATATGTCATTTTATTGTTAAATAAGTTGAGAAATTTTAGATTTAGGACTACTAAATATAGCCTATTATAGTTTTTTGGCTAGATTTTATTAAATCATGTTGCACATGCTATTGGGTCCAGTGTGATCATTGTGAACTGTTTGTTTTCCTCATGACCGGTAACCAATAAACAAATCTGCTTTGGTGCTCAGTTCAACCTTAATGACATTTCACTAAAAATGAAAATTCAGTCAGTATTTCCTCACTCTGGCATTTGTTCTACTGCAGCTTTTCTTTCTTTCTTTTTTCCAGACCACTAACTAACTAACTAAATGAATGAATGAATGAATAAATGCTGTGCTGATTTAGAACTTGGCTGTGTTTGAAAGCTGAAAATGCTGCCTCTGCATGCACATCTTCATCTCATGGATTTCTGAAGCCAACCTATGAGACATGGGGCATGTTCACACTGTCAGTTTTTGGGATCGACAACTGTATTTACTTACAGGTGTGAGTCTCGAAATGTCCCGTTCACACAGCAACTTATAGGCCACATTCACACAGCAGCAGAATACGGTTGTCAATACCGTATTTGAGTCCTTAATACAGTTGTCCTTATTTACGGGTGTGACAACCGTATTCTATAACCGAACTCACACCCGTCAATTTTCAGGACTCACAACCGCATTCTTTGAACACACGCGCTATGTAAACGGAGCAGGAATGATTTGATGGATGAACTCGCGGGTATCGTGTCAGAAAGTGGTACCGCGAGTTTATCCATTAAATCATTCCTGTTCCGTTCACACACTGTGAGTGTGTTCATTTATCAAATCATCATTAACAGACAGCAGCTTTTAAAACTGAGTGGAGAGCGAAGCATTTGAACCGCGTGCAGAACACAAAACTGACGGGAGGAAGCGGCTCTGTCTGATTTAGACTGGATATAAAACCATCAGATGACATGCAGCTCATTTCTCCATCCCTGTAAGTTACCAAAACCACAAATTAAAGCATGCAGCACACGGTAGATGCACGCCTGTGTGCCGGAGTGGCTCTCTCAGACTGAATAACGTGATGGACAACTAGTTGTCCAGTCCTGTTCCGTTCACACAGCACATGTGTTCCAAGAATGCGGTTGTGAGTCCTGAAAATTTACGGGTGTGAGTTCAGTTATAGAATACGGTTGTCACACCCATAAATAACTTCTCAAATACGGTGTTGAAAACCTGCATGGTCATACATTGTCACGTGCCAAAACTACATCATCTACAAAAACGAACTGACACTCAGAGGTTTGTACAGATATTTCATTGGAACTTGGTCTTCTTTACATGATTATGTTTCCGTTTTCTATCAGTATTTTATGTAAGACTCCAGTAGAGGCTACATGTTATTATTGTAAAACCAATATTAATAATAAAAAAATAATAATAATATTAAAATGTTCTTTATAGCATCATAGCAGGTCTATACAGAGATTTACAAACTTGGTTCTTTAAGGGAACGTTTTTCATTTAGCACCAAAAGTTCTGCTGTTGTTACAAGCCAAACAACTGTAATCTGATACATTAAATTTGGAAATTAAACAATCATACACTGCAAAACATGCTTTTGATTTTTTTTGCCTTGTTTCCAGCCAAAATATCTAAAAATTCTTAAATCAAGAAGGATTTTCTAGACAAGCAAAGACAAAGACATCAAATTTAAGTGAGTTTTTGCTTAGAACAAGCAAAATAATCTGCCAATGGGATAAGAAAAATAATCTTATTTCAAGCAGAAAACAAGATTATTTTGCTTACCCCACTGGCAGATTATTTTGTTTGTTTCAAGCAAAATCTCACTTAATTTTGACTTGTTTTTTTTTCTGAAAACAAGGCAATCATTTTCGCTTGTCTAGAAAATCCTTCTTGATTTAAGAAATTGTAGATATTTTGGCTGGAAACAAGACAAAAAATCTAAGAAAAGCATTTTTTTTGCAGTGTAGATGACGAGATTTCTAACATTATTAAATTATGTCAAAGATCTGGGGAAATCTGAGTAAATATCAAAAGGTCACAGCACTGTCAAATATAATGATGATTGAAATCCCATGTAAAGAGAAGCAAAAATATATAATATATGACTACATGGATAGATGAAGAATAAATTCTGAATTTACCACAGAATATGTGACTGTTTAAAAATCCAGTGTCAACAGGTTTAAAGCCTCAGAATATAAGAACTAATTTTTCTTCTTTCGTTTTTGTGTCTAGGGTGAAATCCAATCACAGAAGGACACTGCAGAAAGGGGAAGTAACATGAAAAGTCATGTGTCTGAGTCTGCAGAGTCTGAATCTGAGTGACAATTACACACTTCTGAAGAGCCTGTAACATGAGAATGAGAATATGCATCTTACATGAACTACAAACACACTATTTTGAATGACATACTCTACTGTGTGTGTATGTGCGAGTGTCCTGGACAGCATTTGCTCTTTTCATGACACATGTCTCAGCAGAGGATTGGACTAAATATTCACCACAACTGACTGCTAATTTACATCTCCATTTATTTAGCAATGCCCAGCATCCTACTGTACAATCAATCAATTCCTGAAGATGAAATCTGATAATATTTCTGATATTATCAGAAATATTATCATTTCTGATAATACTGTGTGTCAGTTATTAATACTGTAGTAATCAAATGTTACTAAATTGTGGCTTAATGTTGAGTTGTGGCTTAAAATATATATATATATATATATATATATATATATATATATATATATATATATATATATATATATATATATATATATATATATAACCTTAACATTTGCGCTCTGTCAGATAATCTAGATGACAAATAATCCATTATGATTTTTGTCAGTTCTTTAATGAAGGGTCTGACACAGGTCACAGGTATCATCTGTGCGAGTCAAAGGTGATGGTCTGTAGAACTCTTTGAATTAAAAATAGGGCATTTGTGATTCAAGCACATGTTTTTATTTATTTATTTATTTTTGTTTTTTCATTTTTGTTACTTCATACACTACCAGTCAAAAGTCTTTAAACAGTAAGTTTTTTAATGTTTTTTTAATGAAGTCTCTTCTGCTCACCAAGCCTGCATTTATTTGATCCAAAATACAGCAAAAGCAGTAATATCGTGAAATATGTTTACTATTTAAAATAACCGCTTTCTATTTTAAATAGGGCTGTCAGTTTAACGTTAACTTAATTAATTAGTTAAGAAAAAATAATGTGATTAAAATATTTTAACACAGTTAACGTGCTGGCCCCGCCCCAGACCTGTACTTCATCTTATATTTCATACAATGGCTGTTGACAAATATGATGCAAAATACTTCTGTATGTGATTTGTCTCATATTCATATATATCATGTATCACACAATATCACACGGCAGCAAGAGCAATATGACACCAGTGCTGATTTTGTCCCGATATATCACAAGCTTAAATGTGATTTTGTACAGCAGTTCAGTAAAAAAGAAGTTGATATAGTGTTATATTTCAAACATTATATTATAGTGTTTTTGCTCAGTTTTGCAGAGAACATATTACCTTTGAAGCCATAGCAGAATTGCACCAACACAACAGTGTTTAGTTTCTGAATGAATCCGCATTTTGGTTACCAGTGACTTACATCGTATGAACAAAACATACTGAGAATTTTCTCAAATGATCTTTTATTTTGCATCACATATATTAGGCCATTACAGTCTAAATGTTTATGTGTAATAAATTTTATGCTGAATCAAATAAAATATTTATTTCTAAAGCTACAATTTGTAATATCTACTTGCTACTTTCTCGTTTAACACAAAAATAGCTTTAAATAATATTTTGTGGCTATTTTCACAGTCAATTTATTTTTCAATTAATATGCAATTAATAAGATTAATTAATCAACACATCATGTAATTAATTCGATTTAAAAAAAAAAATCGACTGATTAAAATGTAATTTATTCCTGTGATCAAAGCTGAATTTTCAGCATCATTACTAGTCTTCAGTGTCACATGATCCTTCAGAAATCATTCTAATATGCTGATTTGCTGTTTAAAGGAGTCATTGGATGGCCATTTTCCACAAGTTGATATGATTCTTTAGGGTCTTAATGAAAAGTCTACAACGTACTTTGGTTAAAATTTCTCAATGTTAGTGTAAAAACACTGTTTTTACCTTGTCAAAATCATATCTGCAGAAATTAGCCTATTCTGTTGCATGTTCCTTTAAATGCTAATGAGCTCTGCTCGCCCTGCCTCCTATTCTCTCTGTGGAGTGAGGAGCAGATCTTTGGGGTTGTTTGCTTTAGCCGCATTGAGCCTCGAAACTAGCCAGCTAGCACATTATTAAGAAAGGCGATTTGCAAAGATGCACAAAAAACCTGTTGAATGTTTTGCGCAAACATAGGCACATTTAGGTACATCGGGGTGCATTCCCTTCACAAACAAAAGTAAAGTAAATCCTCTACGTCTTCAGCAGCTCAGATGTCACGAGTAAATGACGACTGTTATGTTCATTATTACATCCAACAACAGAACACCTCAGTTGCTCAATCAGAGATATTCTTGTCTTCCCCTGCACCGGAGTCTGTTCTCAGCTCACTTACCTAACCACCATGTGATGTAATATAACACATGGGATAGTGTTATAAATGTAGATCCATTAAAAAAAAAAAAAAAAAAAAAAAAAAAAAAAACTTTCCAGGATTTATGATGTTGATGACCGTTAAATTAAATGCACCATCACAGCCTTGTGAAAAGGGTCCGTTGCCTTAAACCATGGTGGTTTGAGTTAACCTAACTTGTCGGGTTTTACAGTGCATGCGTTTTAAAACTAATAGTTCTGAGTTCTCTGAACTTATTACAGTCGAGTTCACCAAAATAAGATATATAGATTGCAGTTAAGTGATTTAGTGATTCATTAAGTGCTGATTGTGCATTAGTGATGAACACCTGCTGTTAACAAACAGAATCACTGAAAGAAAAGAGAAACACATGAACTGACTTCAGCCACAACCTTACAAGAAATCAACTGAAATAAAAAAAATAAATCTCTCAAGATCTGATTAAACAACTCCACAAACTGCATTACTAGATCCACTTATTAATAACCAGACTGATTTTATTTGTGTCAGACGTCTACAGAAGATCTTATTGAGAATTAAGATTCTCAATAAGAATTAAGATTCTCTTATTGAGGTTTAGATGTTGATGATTTAGTCTGACTTACAGTAACCATGTTACACACACACACACACACACACACATACACACACACGCACATAATCGGTGAATATACAAGGCTTTGCGGTGTGGGTGAAGTGATGCTGTTCTGCGCCGCTAGAGGGAGTCCGCTGCTTACTTGCAAAACGAAAGTAAAAGGAGGAAAAGAGATGTCGTGACGCCATCTTTTTAAAAACTGTGTGGTTTGTGGTGAGTACAATGCTTATTCCTTATCTAACCATGTAGGCACGAAAATGCCGACTGTCATTACAAAAATAACTTCCACTTTTAACTAATGCTCGTGTAATGCGTTTAGCACAGTAAATAAAAAAGCAGGCAAGAATACTGCGTTTCTGCTGCACCCAAATTGCCACATCGTTATTCAAGCTGTAAAAGACCGCAGTAAAGATAGTTTGCGGTTTAATTTTAAGATTTATTTTGGCTATAAGTAGCTACCCAGTCAGCAAATTTCCTTTGGCCCGGATTTGGCCCATATCTGGCCCATATCGATAGCTAAAGTGTTAGCAGTAGCAGATTAGTACGTTTCCCGGCCCAGAACTGGTCCACATCTTTTTAGCCAGAGCTGAGCCAAAACAGTGCCATAGCTTAAACCAAAATGAGCCAAATCATGAAAACAGGTGTGGCTGATATATAGACCTCATATGGTATTTTTGTATGGCTGAGTTGTGTAAAGGGCTGATGGCCCTTGCGTAGCCCACATGAGGCTGATAGACCGAAAGCCATTGTTTAATCATATTTACACCACACCTATTTTTTAATTTAAATTACTCATTACACAGTAAATCCTAAACACATACATTTATTCACAGTCATTCATTATTTAATGTTTATAATATAATTTTAACAACAGAAGTACAATACAGAACATAAGTGTGCTATTTTGTAAATGTGAGTGAACAATTGGTGAATATTTTGTCACAAATGAGTGAATAAATGTAACATTACAGTAATTAATACTTTCAGTAAGTCTTGCCAGTCTCTCGGTCACGGTCTATCAGGAAAAAGGAGAGAAAAAACATTAATATATAATAATTAGTGTCATACATTAGATTATTTGAATATTAAGACAAGCATATTATTAATGACAGCAAATCGTCACTGCACACATTGTCTTTTTCCACCACCCAAGACATGAGTGCTGCTGTGTAGCCCTTTTTAAATGAAGAAAACGTTAGCTACTCTAATAGCAGGCTATTTTAGACATAATACTTAATAATACACATAATATTATTGAAAACACTATGGGTGTAATGGTATGCAAAAATGATGGTTCAGTGAAAGAAGGCCCATATGTGCTCAGCCATGCCATACCTTGGCCAAACATGACAGCTATTAGCCACGTTTGGTCCAAACGATCTTGCTATCTGGGTAAACAGTGCACTGTCATAGACATGCAAATCAGTTTCTCAGCATTCTTTTTTGAGAAAGGAGCAGCACAGTGAATCCACAATGAGTCTTCATAAAGAGAGAGAAGATGAGGATGCTGCCTTAAAGTTTGATTCTCCAACTCCACAACCAAGCTGTGATCAGCCAATGACTTCTGACCCCAGGTAGGACTTTTTTTTTCCCCACAGCAACTTACAGTGTGTTCAAGATCTGTACCCCTCTTATTCTGAATAATTTTGGAGCTTTGTATTATATTTGTATTGCAGAACTTCTCATGTCATTGAATTTATTATTATATCCCGTATTTGTAAATTGAAGAACTTCTTCTAAATGAATAAATTTAAATCAAAGTTGGGTTCGGTGCTTGAGACAAAAGACTGACAAACAAGAGGTTGGTTTGTTTTATTTTGAAATGATGTTTTATTGATCTTTTGTCAGCAATCCAAGGAGGAAGGAACAGAAATCAAACTTTCCAGAACCCAGCATTGTGTCTATGAAGAGTGATAGTTCCATGAAACCACCCCTTGGATTCAGAGAAGAACCAGTGACCTCTGACCCGACGTTAGTAAAAATATTAACTTGCTAATTTGCTGTAGTGCATCTCGAGCGAAATAGTGATTTAAGGATTAATGAAATAACATTAAATATAATCTAATATATGCAACATGCACTGCACAGGGGCTTCAATCTCATATCTAGTAACTGATATACAACCCCAATTCCAAAGATTTTGGGACGCTGTGAAAAATGTAAATAAAAAGAGAATGCAATGATTTGCAAATCTCATGAACCCATATTTTATTCACAACAGAACACAGAAAACATATGAAATGTTTAAACTGAGGAAATGTACCATTTTACAAAAAAAAAAAAAAAAAAATGGTTATTTTTAAATTTGGTGTCTGCGAAACAAACTCCAGCAACTTCTTTTCTACACAGACTCTTGTTGAAAGAAGAGGGGATGCTACACAATAGTAAGCCCTGTCCAAACTTTTGATGTGTTGTGGTCATCAAATTCAAAAATGGTACATTTTCTCAGTTTAAACATTTGATATGTTTTCTGTGTTCTGTTGTGAATAAAATATGGGCTTATGACATTTGCAAATCATTGCATTCTCTTTTTATTTACATTTTTTTATAGCATCCCAATTTTTGGGGGTTTTGGAAAGTATTTTTCAGTCTGGTTGCCACCAGTATTATAGTAATCATTGTGATTATCTTTTCTAACAGATTGTCTCTGACTTGCACTTCATCTCATGAGACTGAGCACCTGCTGAAACCAGTGGAGGATGTCCATCAGAGAGTTAAAGAACAACACAAAACCAGCATGAAGAACAAGTATGAAAGATTATTTGAGGGACTCAGGCTAAAAGAGTCTCGAACCCTCCTGAACAGGATCTACACACAGCTCTACATCATAGAGGGACAGAGTGAAGGAGTGAATGAAGAACATGAGGTTTTACAGATGGAGAAAACAGCCAGAACAAAACACTCACAAGACACTCCAATCTACTGCAATGACATCTTTAAAGCCTCTCCTGAACCAGGATGTGAGGAGAAAGACCAATTCAAGACTGTTCTTACTAAAGGCATCGCTGGAATTGGAAAAACCGTCTCTGTGCAGAAGTTCATTCTGGACTGGGCCGAGGGAAAAGCCAATCAGGATGTAGATTTCATGTTTGTGCTTCCATTTCGAGAGCTGAACTTGATCCGAGATCATCAGTACAGTCTTCACAGACTTCTGCTGGACTTTCATCCTGAACTTAAAGATCTGGACTCAAAGATTTATGAGGAGTGTAAAGTTGTGTTCATCTTTGATGGTCTGGATGAAAGCAGAATCACACTGATGTTTTCAGATGATCAGAAAGTTTGTGATGTGACTGAGACTTCATCAGTGGGTGTGTTGATGTCAAACCTCATGAAAGGAGAGCTGCTTCCCTCTGCTCTCATCTGGATCACCTCCAGACCAGCAGCAGCCAATCAGATCCCCTCCAAATACATCAACCGTCTGACAGAAATTCAGGGATTCAATGAGTCTGAGAAGGAGGAATATTTCAGGAAGAGAATCAGTGACCAGCATCAAGCCAGCAGAATCATCTCACACATCAGAAGAGCAAGAAGCCTCCACATCATGTGTCACATCCCTGTTTTTTGCTGGATCTCATCCACTGTGCTTCAGAAGCTCCTGAATGAAGATGTGAGTGCAGAAATTCCTCAAACGCTGACTGAAATGTACATCCACTTCCTGCTGATTCAAATCAACATGAGGAACCAGAAGTATGAAGAGAGAGATCCAGAGAAACCCCTGCCCTCCAACAGAGAGGTGATTGTGAAACTTGCTGAAATGGCTTTCAAACAGCTGATGAAGGTAAGTGTGATGTTCTCTGAGGAGGACCTGATTGAGAACAGCATTGATGTCACTGATGCCTCAGTGTATTCTGGGATTTGCACTGAGATCTTTAAGGAAGAATCTGTGATTCATCAGAGGAAAGTCTACAGCTTCGTTCATCTGAGCGTTCAGGAGTTTCTCGCTGCTTTCCATGTGTTTTATTACCATGTGCGTACAACTATGGAGGAACTAAAGAATTTTGCTTCAGTAGAAAATTTGCTTAAAGGTGCAGTAGACAGAGTCCTAGAGAGTAAGAATGGCCATCTGGATCTGTTCCTGCGGTTCCTGCTGGGCGTCTCACTGGAATCCAATCAGAGACTTTTAAAGGATCTACTGACACACACAGAGAACAGCTCAGAAAGCATCAGGAAAACCACACAGTACATTAAAGAGAAGATCAAAGATGGACATGGACTCTCCACTGAAAGATCCATCAATCTGTTCCTCTGTCTGCTGGAAGTGAAAGATCAGACTCTGTCCAGAGAGATTCAGGAGTTTGTGAAATCAGACAAACACACAGAGAAGAAACTCTCTCCTGCTCACTGCTCAACAATCGCCTACATGCTTCAGATGTCAGAGGAGGTGCTGGATGAGCTGAACCTCAAGAAATACAACACATCAGATGAAGGTAGAAGAAGACTGATACCAGCTGTGATCAACTGCAAAAACGCTCTGTGAGTGTGTACCTTAAAAGATTAAATGTTACTTATACAGTATAACTGTGTGAAAATTGTATTGTTCTGCCAAGAAAAGAAACCGCGTATGTATTTTTATATTTTTGGCACAAATTAGTTCAAAAGAATTAAGAAATGAGTGAAAAGTTGAAAAGTTTATAAATTATAGATATTACCAACTAGGAATAAAAATATATTGAACCAAGGTTTTAAAGCATGGTTCCAAAAGTCTGGCTTTGGAGGACTGTGGGCTCCAAACATAAAAAAAACAACTGAGCGAATTTATCAAGTTCTTCAGAGTTACTCACATTATTGGCCACTTTTTTAATAGATAATGATTAATATACTTAAGGCCTGAAAAGTTGGTCAAATAAAATTTCAGTGTGGGTAACCTGTGTTATGTCGCAGAAATAGAAACAGAGTGACCAACATAATGTGTGTTGCTTGCCAAAACCAGGCTATTTAGACTCATTTCTCAGAAATGACAAACCAGGAAGAATGTGTTAAATAATAATATTAAGTAATGTATGTTTTAATATAAAACAGTATCCATTAATCTATGTAATACTTGTATATGTACTAAGTCTCTGTTTTGCATTTGAGTAGATTAAATTATGTTTCTGTTTTCAAGACTATAATTGATCATTAATAACCTGTTGCAACTGCCATGAAACTCTTTTGTTTTATATTGTCTTTCAGTCTTGCTGGCTGTAATCTCACTGCTCAGGATTGTGAAATTGTATCATCAGCTCTACAATCCTCAATCTCTGTTCTGATAGAGCTGGATCTAAGTAACAATGACCTGCAAGACTCAGGAGTGAAGCTGCTCTCTGATGGACTGAAGAGTCCAAGCTGTCAGCTGGAGATACTGAGGTGTGTCAGAGAATTTTTAGAGTATTGTATTGTAAAGTATTGTTTGTTTCTTTGTTTCTGTTTTTTTTTTTTTTTTGTTTTTTTTTTTCATTCAAATGGCTGAATAGAGGGTGCTTCTAAGGGTGCTACAGTAAAGTGCAAATGTAATGTGTAAGAAAGAGCTCCTAAACACAACCATAACAAGAATGGCAATGTACATTGAGAGATTTAACAATCCTTACTTTTACAATTAATTGCAACAGCATTTCAAAAATATTTTGATACAAAACGTTGACATTTTGTTATATTAATATATTAGTCTTGCCTAATGCACATCTGTTTTGATATACAGTAGTCAACATTTGAAGTGGATCAAAACAGCAGACAGCTTTGCTGAACTTTGCTAAACTTTTTTGATCCACTTCAAATGTTGACTACTGTATAATTTTGTCCCATCCTTGGCTACGATTATGTCAGTCATTGCATTAGATCTTTTATTTGCATTGTGTCCACATTTTGTTATAATGAGATAATTCGGGAGCGTTTAGAACATGACACTGAACAAAAACTTTTTTGTGAACAAAAATATTTTGAGAAGTGGGTGGATTCTGACTAACTTAAAAAAAATTAGAGCTAATGGTGTACATTTGTGATACTGTTTCAGTTGGGCTGTAATTTTTTTGTTTTTTTTTGTTCTGTGTCTCTCTCTGTGTCTGTAGGTTATCCGGCTGTATGGTGACAGAGGAAGGCTGTGGTTATTTGTCTTCAGCTCTGAGTTCAAACCCCTCACACCTGAGAGAGCTGGATCTGAGCTATAATCACCCAGGACAATCAGGAGTCCAGCTGCTCAAACACAAACTGGAGGATCCAAACTATAAACTGGAGAAACTCAAGTATGTGGGGCAGTCAGGGGTGGGACTTTCCTTTTAAGTAGGGGTGGGAATCTTTAGGCACTACATGATCCAATCCGATTACAAAATGATTCTTGATCAGCATTTTTTAATTAATTCTTCTGCTGTGCAAATACATCTCTACAACTTTACATTTTAAACAAAATTGGAGTTTCTATGCTTTTTTGTTTATGGTTGGAATATCTGCCATCTTAAAAATAGGGGTGAGAATCTTAACTGCATGGTTTCTGCATGGATTCAATTCAACTCAACTCAAATCACGATGCATCATGATGCGTCACATCCTCAATTTTCAGTATTACTGCGCATGGCTACATTTTCATATAAATTTTATATAACTTTTATTTTGTGCATTTTTTTTTATTATTAAATTATATAAGCCGGCTACTTTTTAAAATAATTACTTATTTAAAATAAGTGTGCTTTAAGTATCCGAAAGTTTACAGACAATCATAGTTATGGGTTTTTCTTTTTTCCTCAGCATTATTGCTGTTTGATTTTGAAATGTTCAGAATCATTGAAAAGAGAATCACAATGGATCGTAGAATCAATATTTTCTCCCACCCCTACTTTTAAGTCAGTTCACTCTATGGCCATATTGACATTGCCTCCTGGCAGCCATTCAGCATTACAACAGAATAGTAAAAATGAGTGTACTGTCTTTTATGTAGTATAAAATAAATGATTGCATAATATAGTGATTAAAATAAAACATAAATACAGCTTAAAAACACAGGCTCACTTTGGTAACTGCATTTGGTGAGCTAATAAAATATAAAAATATAAATATAAAAATAATCCCACATCATAGTTATCAATTATTTTGAAAATGAATTTCAATAATGTGTAATAATGTGATATGACTGTACTGTATCCCTTAACTCTTTCCCACCAGCGTTTTTGAAAAAAGTTGCCAGCCACCGCTAGCATTTTTGATGATTTTCACTAAAAATTCATGGCCTCCAGAATATTTTGTTACATCTGGATCATATTCAGTACTGTTATCAAAGCAAAGATGCAGTATTGCTTCCATCAGCACCCCCAAAGTGTGTCCTTAGTCCTTTGCCACTTGCGGGATCGACATTTTCCTCAGTAACATTTGACAGTTTTTATTTATATGCATACATGCAAGCAGAGGTGGAAAGTAACCATTTACATTTACTCGCGTTACTGTAATTGAGTAGCTTTTTTGTCTGCTTCTACTTTTTAAAGTAATTTTTAAAATCTGTAATTTTACTTTTACTTAAGCATATTTTGTTTGAAGTGTTGTACTATGCTACATTTGAAAACACATTAATTCCTGAGTAAAAAAAACAAAAAAAAAAAACAAAAACATACTACTCCAGTAAATGATGGGCAGGAGAACCAACTGGCGCTAAAATCACAAGAAACGAAAACGAAACCCTGTCGTATTCTGCTAAAGTTGAACTCGAAGTAAAGGAACTGAACCCCTGGCCATATATAAGCTCTCTTATGCAGTGTAAGCTGTGTTTGCCTAGGGAGACCAAACTAGCAGCTTATAAAATCTCGACATCAAACCTTCGCAAGCATGTAGAGTTAAGGTAAATACTTGCATAGTTGCATTGGTGGTTAATATTAAGCTTTGACTTCATTCAGTTTAGCAAGAAGTTTTGCACAATTTAGCCAAAAAGACAGTAGTGCAGGACTGGATAATAGATAATATCGTAATTGTTGTTTTAACGAGGTGCGATTTGATATTATCGAGTATTTTGCAAAAACCAAACAAAACACACCTACAGAGTGAACGTACATTTAGTTACGTGAAGTCTAGTAGATTAGACTAGTGCACGTCAGCATTTAGAGTGTGTTCTTTTACTGCGCGATTCAGTCTGTTAAAATGCATTTAGAGTGATCACAAAATTGAAGATACAGGGACAGAAAATGCACATATTTATATCATTTCATAGTTAACCAATAGCACACGAAGAGTGCCATTATTTTTTTTTCTAAAAATCAGCATAATTACATAGAGATTCTTTTTTTTACAACAGTTCAATAAACAAGAAGTTAATTAAGAGACAGAACAGTTTTGCGTCTCTGAGCAGCATTTTGTTCCTGAATGAATCAACAGTTTCTAACACTAGAAACACTAGAATAAATGGCTTTATAAAGTTACCCATAATGCCCATAAAAGGTAAAAATCAATATAAGCTCACTGGAAAAGATTAATTGAATAAAATTAAATATATATATATATATAAAATATCATCTAATTATCATTATCGATAAATTCCCAGGAAATATCAAGATATCTTTTCTGTCAGTATTCCACACCCCTAGCAAAAATTATAATGTTGTTTGGCACCAGGGTCAGAAATGAACACCGGATTTTATGATTAGGTGCAAAAAGCGTCCCTGCACAATTTTAAGCAAGAACTATTACAGCGGTCATGATTTAAGTGCAATGTTAAAATAATGGAAAGTGTTACATTTTATAGTAGATCTGCTCGTGTTGCATCAGATGTCTTTATACTTGCATTTTGCAGCGTTGAGAATTTTAAAGATTCACACACCTTTCTGTTGAGTTTATGAATTCAGTGTCCAATCAGAGGCGTTTTGATTCATCCCTGCGGATGTGCATTCGCAAATTCTGTCATAATCATAAACAACAAAGTGCAAAATAAATGTAAAGCAAATGATTTGCTTCAGTGATTATGAGAGTTTTTGCAAAAGTGCATAACTCACATTAGACTGTGAAGTCATGGACCACTTTAGTGTCCTTGGCTTGCTTTCTTTGTATAATTTATAATAATATTATTTTAGTTTTTCATGCTATTGAAATAACCAATGTGAAGTCTTGTTTCCTTCATAAGCTATTAGAAATATCATAAACGGTTCTTAGATTGTTTTGTCGGTAGCCAGAGTATAACTTTTTCTTGGTGGGATGGTCTGCATTGAAATCTCACGTACCTCCCTAAATGTTTTAAATGTCATGTGTAGACATGTTTTTGGTTATTGCAGTTTATCTTGTAAAGGTGTTCCTTTAATTAAAAACAACTGATTTGAGATTTATAGGCCTATTCCATTTTTGCCCCCTCCCGCTGTTAAAATGTAACTTTTACTCTGAGCACATTTTAAATTAGCTACTTTTTACTTTTACTTGAGTAGATTTTTAGACTGGTACTTGTACTTAAGTAAGTACATTTCATTAATGTAATGCTACTTTTACTTGAGTAGAATATTTTAGTACTCTTTCCACCTCTGCATCCGAGATCGCTTGTTTCTGCATCATAAAATATTTAGACTTGAAATCAATATTTTGCAGCCAATTATGTACCTATGTGTGAAGTAGATGTGTAATAAGCTGGATAATGTACATCCAGCTGGTTTTTGTCGCAAAATAAATTATTGTCGGTTAATCAAGACCCTTCGGCTTATTGCCTGGGTCCTCATCACCCTGTCAGGTTTTATTCTGTGATACCAGCTGGCTGGATGTACATTACCCCTTACTTAATCTTCTAGTTAACAATAAAGTGACATTGCCATTTCAGCAGGAAATAGTATGTTTATGATTGGACTTGTTTATTATGTAATGAAGTTCAACATAATTATCCTTTTAACAATTAAATGTTTTTCATTTGTAATTTATTTGTGTTTTTTTCTAGTTTGGAACACGGAGCCCATTTCAGAATCACACAAGGACTGAGAAAATGTAGATATTTCATCTCTTACATACACACACACACACACACACAACACACACACACAAATGATTCACATCATTCATGTATTTCTCTCTCCTTATATTCAGATGCATATAATCTCACACTGGATCCAAACACAGCACATAATCATCTCCGTCTGTATGAGAACAACAGGAACGTGACCCATGTCAAAGAACCACAGTCGTATCCTGATCATCCAGAGAGATTTGAGAACTATGAGCAGGTTCTGTCTCAAGAGAGTCTGACTGGACGCTGTTACTGGGAGGCTGAATGGAGTGGGAAGATGTGGGCTGATATATCAGTGTCATATAAAGGAATCAAGAGGAAGGGAGGGACTGAATGTTGGTTTGGATACAATGACAAATCCTGGAGTCTTTTCTGCACTGCTAACGGATTCCATGTTTGGCACAATAATAAGAACACTGACATTCCTGCCCTTTCATCCTCTAATAGAGTAGGAGTGTATGTGGACGTGTTGGATGGCACTCTGTCCTTCTACAGCGTCTCTGACACACACACACTCACACACTTGCACACATTCAACACCACATTCACTGAACCCCTCTGTGCTGGATTCAGGGTGTTTGAAACATCCTTGTCTCTATGCGAAATTCAGCAACCTGCTGTGAAAAACAACTGAGACACAATCAGTCTTGTTTTGAAGCAGTCACAAACCTTTCTTACATGAAGTACAAGTAAGTGTTAAAGACCCACAAGAAATCGTATTTGAAGTGCTATTCTTCTTAGTCTATTAGTGTTTAGGTCGTATGCATGCTAGTGTACATCTAAACTTTTATAAATTCTGTTTTCACAAGCTGTTCACTTAATACAGTATTTGCAATCAAAGTGTGTGTGTGCGTGTGTGCGTGCGTGCGTGTGTGTGTGTGTGTGTGTGTGCGTGCGTGTGTGTGCGTGCGTGTGTGTGTGTGTGTGTACGTAAGTGTGAGACTGTCAAAAAGATGTCTTCACTTTCTACATGTATTTTCATGTATGGCCTTTAATTATATTCTACTCTCTCCAGCCAGATTTTGATGTGTAATGAACTAATTCCAGTCATTTAGATTCATGCCAGCCAAAAGAGAGAGAATGGGGAGTGAATGATCCATGAGAAAAATATATTGTATAAATTGTACAAGCATTCTGTAGTTCACATGTTTAGAAAGATTATATGCTGCTTGTTTGTGTCACTACATTTTATTTTGTGCAATTGCTGAAACTGATCACTAACAACTAAAGACCTTATATTTCACTAAAGTGTTATTTTTGTATAACTATTTATTTAACCAGTTTATGTAACCAGTAGTGATTTTAGATTTGCTCCAACTGAGAGAGAGATTGGCTGTGAATGTACAATATAAAATAATAAAAGTGTATCCTAAATCACGAAATGGTGTGCATTCTGAGTTCTGTACAACACAACGCAGAGACAACCATTACACTAAACACATCCACTGTTTTTTTTTTTTTTTTTTTTATAGAGACTCGTATGAATGTTAGATTAAATAGAGATTAAAGGTAGTGAGAGTAAAGCTTGCATATAATCATGTGGACTAGGGCTATCGCGATTCGTCGATTCTAGTTGACTATTCTATTTATTTATCTTTTTTATTTTTATAGATATCATTTTGGCCGCGTCGATTAACCGGCAAAATACCGGGAGTGATGCGTTTCACGGACGAGAATCCATGAAACACATTATTATACTGTTTTCTAAGGCTGCATAAATTAAAAGCTATTATTAAATAAAGTGGACATTTTAATTAAATTATGTTTAATCAGTATTAAACCAGGATTATATCACGCAGTAAAGTGTAAAAACAATCGGTAGACTCTTGACGGCCTCTGCAGGCCTTTATTCTAATGCGTAATGTACATTATCTTGTTTATAATACATTATGCATTTTAACGGTTTTGTTCAATATTTTTTTTTTTTTTTAGGTTTCTCTAGAGATATTTGATTGTGTTCAAGTCCAGGCTTTGACTGTTTGTTTGCTTAGGCTGACCAACCGGAGTAACAGCCAGGTCCTTGGTCATCTCTCTTACCAAAGCATCAATTGCTTGCCCTGGCCAGTGGTCAGCACTAGGTAGAGTCCTGGGCCCATATTCACAAAACATCTTTAGACTAAAAGTAGCTCGATTTAGGAGAAAATTGAAAAAAATAATGGGCGTGTCAGTCCTAAATGTAGGACTCATAAATTTTGGCTCTAAGAGTATTTCACGAAGCGTTTGAGCGTTAAAAATGTTAGGAGTAGTGAAGTCACTAGGACCAAATCACAAATTTCAAATCTCCAATCTATCCTAAAATGCCTTTTGCCAGCAATCTGCCTCGGATCGTAAACATTTTAGAAACATTTGATAATAATGAGCTTTTAAAATGGTATTACCTTAATCACAGAGGTATTATTATTGTTTTAGAACTTGTCAGGGACAATTTTCCTTTTGTTATATAGAAGGTGACCAATTACGAGTAGAGGCCAACAGGCATTATTACAGCTACCATTAAAACTAGTACAATTCCCATAATAACCAGTAAAAACATTAAAAATTCTGTGTTGGTTTCTATTATTTATTTATTTTTTAGCAGGGCTAAAATGGCCTTTGCTGGCAGTCTGCCTCAGAACGTAAACATTTTAGAAACACACCACATTCATTTGCACACATATGTTTTCCCACACAACTTTTTTGGTTTTGGAGTTTATCCCAACTCTAAACTTTCCTTTAATTATATCCTTGTTATTAACAAGTTGGGCAAGAAGTAACAGCTGTTCTTGTGTCCAGTTTGGTTTCTTTTTACATTTGCATGTCTTACTATCAGCCGTGATTATTCAATTATGTTAATTAAAAGGGTGTTTAAATGCATATCCGCTAATTGTTTATGAGAAGCACACATGTAAGAGGCTGACAATTAGCTTGACATATACTTGTTTAATTAGTGACACTTAGCCTGCATTTTACCCCTCCCCTATCAGCCAATCACTGTGTGCATAGTTAGTGAGCATGCTGACATCATCCATAGCAACAAGGTCAACTCAGCTCTTACTCTCAGCTTAGACTTTCTCTCTCTTCCTTAATAAAGGTTTGTCTCAGCAGCTTTGTGAATAGGTTTTAAGAGAAAACTTTTAACTAAAAACATTGCTATTTAGGAGAACTCTTAGTGGTAAGATAAAATGTTTTGTGAATACGGGCCCTGGTCATTCCAAATGCCTTCCATTTAAGAGTAATGAATGCCACAGTTATACAAATTCTACAAAAAAAAATAAAAATAAAATTACAAATTACACAAAAAGCAATCAGAATATTCACTGATTTTGTCAATATGGGTAAATGAAAAGCATGCATCCTAGATCTGTAATTACTGAACAACATATTATGTTTCATATTATGATTTCATGTAAATCGGAGGTATCCAGTCTACTGCCGGAGGAGTTTACTGAATATGTTGGTCGGGTTTACTACACAAAAAACTCTAAGAGGAGAAGGATGCTAAGGAGTGCTTTGATTGGTGGTGTGGTGGCATTATGTGTGTTTATGATTTGTTGTAGTATATTATAGTGTGGTGTGACACAATCATTGTACATAAGTCAAAAAACACATCTGGGAGCTCTGTGAGGGTCGTGGCTATGCTAAACCACTGCGGCCAGGCCAGCCTCCACTTACAAAAACAGGGTCATTCTAGCCGCCACTTTATTTTGTGGTGCGCACATATACTACGCGTTATTATAGAGGAATATCCCGGACATTTTTCAAAAGGAATTGCAGATTGCTTTTGCAATTGCATTTTTCATATGGGGAAGCATAATTCAAATGCAATTGCAAATTTTGCATTATGGTTTGCCAATTTTGAAATGAAAAAGCACAGTCCATTTGCAGTTGCATTTCCCATGTCTTACAAGTTATGAGCCTGTCATATTTAAATAGCAAAATCAATTACCACGTCTGCTTTTTCACTCTCTCTGTGTCGCGCATGTAACCGGCCAAAACTCAAATGGAATCACAATTCCTTTTACATTTGAATTTCCAATCTCGGCACTGAAAGCCGTCAATCAAAGTGAGGGGCGGGACTATACTGTGGGGCGTGTTTGTATTGGGAGGTGACGTCACTCACACACGACCGTGCCAGAGGCTTTGATCAATGGAGGTATTCGGTAAAGTCTCCGCTAAAGGCAGCTGCCAATCAATTCGTACCTGTGTGAACGAACAGACAGTGCAACCTTCTTGGAACTCTTTTTTTTTTTTTTTTTTTTTTAACTCCAAATGCAGCGATTATCTCCTGCTAACAGCGGTTAAGAGCCACAACTTCTTAAAAAGAAGTGCATTTACTAAGACGCGGAACTGCCGCATGTCTTACAACCACATCAAACGAGTCAAACAAGTGCGGAACAAGTACAGGAGCCAAATGAGCTTCAGTAGAAAGAACAACAGTGAACTGTGGCTATATGTCAGTAACACAAACTTTCCTGTCCTGTCATACGAGGTGCATACATATCACTTCATCATAAAAAAAAAAAAAAAACCCACAAGAAACTATGAGCATACAATGTAGTTCATTAAATTACCAAAAAGGTGATTGTACAAACGGTTTGCGTGCGCAGCCCCTTTAAGACTTGTCGCCATTTTTAGAGTGTGCAGCAAAGTTTGAGAGGAGAGATGCGAGCCGATCCAATCCAGGTGTAATAAGTGTGCGTGCATCCTGTAAAGTGAGTTGTTCTTGCTTAAATATCCCTAACATTGAGATTAAGTTGTAAACTTGTTGGCGATCGCAGTTATGGTAATTACGTTCTATTGAGAGCGCATAATCAGCGCCTATTTACATGCACGTCATGTATATTTGCAGTGAGATTTTAGTACCGCTTTACTTGTACTGTTCTCATGTTTTATGTAGAGATAATTGCCGTTTCTAGTTCATAGGCCTATTGTGTATTGCAAGCATAAGTGTGTGGATGAAGATTATGTGGTTAAATGGCCTATGCGGATGCTAATTTGCCAATTCATTAAGCTTGTAGTCTTTCACTTATTACCATTAATATTGATAATAGTGTTATCTGCTATTGGAATGTCAAATTATTGGATTTGATCTCTATATTATTTACTTTATTGTTTTTGTTATCTCTGTACAGACCACACCTATTACATGCTTGATGGTACAGTAAAGACATAAAGGAAAGAACTGTTGTGGACTGATTTCCTGGGTTCTGACCAGCCCACCAGGGCGAGTGATCCTTCCTACAGTCTTTTAAAAAGAACTAAACTCCAATTCCGAATCCTTCAGTGATTAAAGCTACAAACTGTGCATGCGTGTATATGCATCACATTAAAGAACATTTCTCAGATGCATATACTAAAATATATTCTGCAATTCGAGATCACAATGCAAGACGCAAGCTGATAGGCTATGTCCTTTTTTTTTTTTACAGTAAATGTGAGCACAGTGCATTTATATTAGAAAATATGTGCTACTTTGTTTTTCTCTCATTAATTTGTAAAGTACATATGACAGTAAAAAAAATTTAAATGCATAAAATAACTCATTTTACATTCTGGCATTTATGTGCTGTTGACTTCTGGCCTTTTTCACATTCATATCACTATTTGCATGTCTCATCCATGAGTGTGCAATGTTGGAGAACAAGCTTTTGGGGGTTTTGAGAACCAAAACCATGCTGGCTGCACAATAGTAAGCCACTACAAAAATTATCATATTCACTCAGTATTATTTGATCTAATTCAAAAAATATCTCAGTTACAATTAAATAAAAATTAATTGAATTAATTGCCACCCCAGACTGGTTGCAGGCCCCTCCCTGGCCATCCCTATGAAAACATCCTGGCTCCGCCACTGCTGCAAGGTGTATGTAAACTTTTGACTTAGTGTTTGAGCCCATTCTGTACAGAAAAAAATAACAATATTTACAAATGATTTACAGTTTATTTATGACTGACACCTACATGGACGCTTTACAGTTGGTTTCATGACTGTAAGTCATTCTCTATAAAATTCACAAATAAACCTTACAAATGACACCACAATGAATAAAACATCTGAATGACACATTTTGTGTAAGAATTTTTATTGACCACCAGATGGCGGAGTAGAGATCTGTATCAAAAGCTTCGAAGCATCAACGCAGTTTGTTGTAAAAGCCTCACTGCTTCAAAAGCCTCGTTCGGCACATCCCTACCGAAGAATCGATTTTTTTTCTCCCACCCCTACTGAATACCTCCATTGATCAAAGCTTTCGGCACGGTCGTGTGTGAGTGACGTCACCTCCCGATACAAACGCCCCACAGTATAGTCCCGCAAATACAATTTGCAATTCCTTTTGAAAAATGGATATCCCTCCATACCGTTATGGTAATAGCGTGCAAAAACCTACATCAGAGGAAAAGCGATCTTTGGCTTTCATTTATTGAGCCAGTTACGCTGTCAATGTTGAATGAACGAATTAATAAATGAAAATAGATGAATAAATGTTTTATGTTTTATGTAATGCTCCAAAAACTCATATATAACCAGTTGTATCTTTGAATTTGCATAGCCCTAAAAAAAGAAACTGTTTGCACAGAATAATTTCAATTCAGACTGACAGTCCACCACCCCAGTGTGTCACTGAGCCAGTTTCAGGATTATCTGATGTAGCATTACATAAAAAGCTTTCCAAAAACTCATACTGTATAGGTCCAGTTTTGTCTTTCATTTTGGATAGCTCTAAAAAAGAAATATATGTTTTGAGTTATATGAGTTTTTGGAAGGCTTTTATAAAGACAAAACTGGACATATACAGTATAAGTTTTGAAAGGCTTTTATTATGTAATGCCACATCAAATAGTCCTGAAACTGGCTAAGTGACACACTGGGGTGGTGGACTGTCAATCTGAATTGAAAGTGGTCTGTGCAATCAGGGAGTTTCTTTTTTTAGAGCTATCCAAAATGAAAGACAAAACTGGTCATATATGAGTTTTTGGAAGGCTTTTGTTATGTAATACTACATCAGATAGTCCTGAAACTGGCTGAGGGAGACACTGGGGTGGTGGACTGTCACTCTGAATTGAAAGTGGTCTGTGCAATCAGGGAGTTTCTTTCTTTTTTTTTTTTTTAGAGCTATCCAAAATGAAAGACAAAACTGGTTATATATGAGTTTTTGGAAGGCTTTTATTATGTAATGCTACATCAGATAGTCCTGAAACTGGCTGAGGGAGACACTGGGGTGGTGGACTGTCACTCTGAATTGAAACTGATCTGTGCAAACACAGAGTTTCTTTTTAGAGCTATCCAAAATGAAAGACAAAACTGGACATATACAGTATGAGTTTTGAAAGGATTTTATTATGTAATGCCACATCAAATAGTCCTGAAACTGGCTGAGGGAGACACTGGGGTGGTGGACTGTCAATCTGAATTGAAACTGGTCTGTGCAATCAGGGAGTTTATTTTTAAAGCTCTCCAAAATCAAAGACAAAACTGGTTATATGTTACTTTTTTGGATGGTTTTTATTATGTAATGCTACATCAGATAGTCCTAAAACTGGCTAAGTGACACCCTGGGTTGGTGGACTGTCAATCTGAATTAAAACTGGTCTGTGCAAACAGGAAGTTTCCTTTTTAGGGCTATCCAAATTCAAAGACAAAACTGGTTATATATGAGTTTTTCAGGACTTTTATTTTGTAATGGGACATCAGACAGTCCTGACATTGGGTTAAGGCTAGAAGGGAGACAGCTTTAACTACTGGGCATGCGCACATCACATGTACTGCAAAAACTGGACATATAAATGTCGTGGTGGTCTGCCTTGATTCCAAGCTGAAGAAAATAAACTTGAAGCTAAGAAACTGATAGAATGGCTAAGCAAATGCTGTTTTTCAACCCAGTAAGTACCAATTATTTAAAAATGATTATTTATATCCTACTGTGTTGTTATAAACAGACAGTAATTTATCGCAACAACTTGTGTACGGTATAAAGTGTTTACATTTTCATGTAAGAAAGTAACATTTCATGTATGTTTCATAATTTGAATTTTGATTAATTTAGCAGTGAGCATGCAGTTGTTTATACTGATGCTTATCTTATATCCTACTATATTCAACTGTAGGCACACATTAGAAGTGGTCGACTGCACAACGATTGCACAAAATTGTTTAAATGCGCCAGGTTACACTTGGAAATGTTTCAGACCAAACACTTACAGATTAGTGTAGCTATACATTAATGATGAGGAAAGAGTTCTACGATAATGCACAGAGTTTATCATAAAGTAAAATGGGTCCAGATATTTTGGTCATGGCAGCAGTGACGATAACACTGCAAATAGAGTTGTGACGTTCGCGAACGAACCGATTCTTTTGAACGGCTCATAAACATGAACGATGGGAGCCGTTCTTTCTGTCGTTCTTTTTTTCCTATGCGTGTTTCACACAGATGCACACAAATTAGCTCCTCCGCGAGACAGAACAGTTATAGGGGGAGGGGCGCACCCAGCGCAGGGGTGCTACTGCCTAACAGCATGATGATAGTTGTGCACGCATCCTTCACGTCTGCGTGCCTCTGTCATTGGGTAGGAGCGGAGCCATGACTTGTGCACGCTGCCGTCAAATGCTTACTCTAGTTAAGAAAAGCCATAGTAAGGAACTGCTTTGTATTTATTTACATTGCATTTTGTGTTCATTTAAAACTTGAAGGGGCTGATCTCCTATTTGCAAAGTTTACAGTAGTTATAGTAGTAATAGTGGACTGTATGTAGACTTTTCTATTTTATTTATTCTAATTTTATCTACAGTATATGTCTAATACTTTAAATATTTTTTGTTATCTATCAAAATGTTCTTTTGTGATACTGTTCTTGTATAGAAATTTTTCACTAAAAGCTGTTTTGCACAGACATTCATTGCAGCCCACTTTGTTATTGTTCATTTAAGACTTGAAGGGGCTGATGTCCTATTTGCAAAGTTTACAGTAGTAATAGTAGTAATAGTGGACTGTATGTAGACATTTCCATTTTATTTATTCTAATTTTATCTACAGTATATATTTAAAACTTTAAATATTTTTTGTTTTCTATCAAAATGTTCTTGTGTGATAACAATGTTCTGGTGTGGAAGTGTTTGTAGTAAAAGCTGTTTTGCACAGAAATTCATTGCAGCCGGCTTTGTTTTTGATGTTTATTTGTGAGTAGGTATTGTACGAATAACATAAGTCAACGTAGCTTTACACATACACACACTTTGTACTAAAGGTAAATCCAAAATAGTGATGTCACTGTCTAAGCAGAGGGATGTTGTGCAACCCTATGGAATATAGTCCACACATGACAAATGAGGTAATAATCAATATTTCAGAATAATTCAAACTCAGATATTGGTGTGTGATATCTGAGTTTTAATTATTTGACTACAAATCTCACCTCATCATTCCTCCCAGTGATTATTTCCAGGATAAACTGAGATGCCCCCAACTGGCTTTTTAAAACTGACTAAATATATTTAAAAAGGAACGAAAGGAACGGATCGCCAAGATCCGGATCCCCTCAAAGAGCCATAAATCCCATCACTAACTGCAAATCGTCTATTACTTTCACTTTCGTGTTTCGTCCTGTTTATTCTGCCTTCAGTTTCGATAATGCCCACGAATCCTTGTTTTCAGCAGTAAAGTACTGAATGATACGAGTTTATGTTCCTTTATGAAAACATGTAGCTATCTGACAAATCCACTTGATAGACCTATGTGATAATGTACGTAAACACAGCGCGAGTATAGGGTTTTTTGTTTTGATTTTGTTTTTCCCCCCATTATTTCAAATGAATTTTAAAAAGTCACAAATAAATTAAAACATAAATTTTCACAAAAAAAAAAAAAAAAAAAAAAAAAAATAGAATGAGATCCACAAAAAAATATGTTACACAGACATGGATTAAGTTCACTAACTAACTAAATAAATAAATACATACATACATACATAAAAATATTAATGGTGAGGAAATAGTTATACGATAATGCACAGAGCTTATCATCAAGTAAAATGGGTCCAGATATTTTGGTCATGGCAGCAGCGACGATGATACTGCAAATCGTCTATTACTTTCACTTTCGTCCTGTTTATTCTGCCTTCATTTTCGATAATGCCCACGAATCCTTGTTTTCCTATAAAAAAAAAAAAAAAAAACAAAAAAAAAAAAACACATAATCTTAAGTGTGTCAGTTTTATCTATGCATCTTATCTATCTATCTATCTATCTATCTATCTATCTATCTATCTATCTATCTCTGGTATTTTTTCCTCAGGCGCTGCAAAGTACTACATAAAGTACTGAATGATACGCGTTTTTGTTGCTTTATGGAAACATGTAGCTATCACAGTTTTTTTTTTTTTTTAGGGGTTCGAGCGCGTAGCGCTGAAACCCTATTGTAATTGTTAGGATTTTTTTTATTAGGGGTTCGAGCGCGTAGCGCTGAAACCCTATTGTAATTGTTAGGATTTTTTTTATTATTATTATTATTATTCTTCCCTAAAACTGAATGTGCAGCCCAAACCATAAGGCCTAGAGAGCTGAAACTTGGTCGGATGGTAGTAGTCCCCCTCGCTACTCAGATACAAAGACTCAGCCAAATTGGCCTATAGGTGGCGCTACAGCGATCAAAAACGCGAAAGTGCTCATAACTCCTAAACCGCTTGTCGTAGACTCAAAAATTTTACATTTTTGGAATCCTTGGGTCAATACAAATTGAAAACCCCCCCCTGTGATTTGGGGTCCTGGAGGCCCCGTTTTTCCGCAAATGTTAATGATGTCCGAAACCTACTTTTGCGAACTAGTCCTAGGTTTTTCGCCGGATCGAAACCAAACCACTGCCGAAATATTCTCTGGACAGTGAATACCAATAATTATCAAAAAAATGTCAAAATTCGACTCATCATTGCGAAAGGGCCCCAAAAAGTTTGTCAGGTGGAGGGCCATTTTTACTAAAATGGCTATAACTCATGAACCAAATGAGATATCTTCACCAAACTTGGGAAACGTATGTATAAGCTCAATCTTTGGTCAAATAAAAAAAAATTGCACAGTTCTACCACTTGGTGGCGCTATAAGCCTGAAAAAACATAAAAATGACTATAACTATGCAATCGTTGGTCCGATTGACTTGAAAATTAGTATGCAGTGTCTCTGTCCAATGTGCCATAAGGGTCTATGAGGACATTGGCGTATCTCAAAAAACATGGCCGCCATTGGCCAATGAAGTTTGAGCACCTATTAGACAAGGTTAACGAAGGTCAATCGGAATGAAACTCATTGGGCATGTTCGACTCATGGCCCTAAAGGTCTGTAAGAATTTTGAAAGAAATCGGTCACTAGTTGGCACTAACGAGTTTTATGGCTCTGTAATCACGTGGTGTTTAACACATCCACACAATATGCATATCATTTGATAGAACTCCTCATGATGAAAAACTTTGCCTCAAGAACCATTGCTGTCAATCAAACCGTTCATTAATTATTCACAAATATGTGAAAAACCTACTTTTGCGAACTAGTCCTAGGTTTTTCGCTCAATCTCGATCAAACCACTGCAGCGCAGTTCTCCAGACTGTCTAGATCAATAATTATCAAAAAAATGTGGAATTTTGTCCTTTGGGTAGCTATAACGGGGTCATTTAGAAAAGGGGCGTGGCCACATATACTCAAAAGCTTATAAAACCAAAACGAAAACTCAAAACGTTACGAAAATTGGAGAAAACATGTGTCTGATGATTCTTAACAAGCATGCAAAGTTTCATGGAGATCGGAGCATAGCTGGTGCTATAACAGTTAAAAAGGCTTTAAAATCAAGATTTCTATGGTAAATTGCCTCAAATTGTTAAAAAATGCTCATCCATTCACACAAACACTAGATCTTACACTTATATCTGTATGATATATCCTCTCATTCTGAACAAATTTGCATACCACCTCAAAGGCCTTAAATGCTCGAACCCCGGTAATTGCTGCTTGCAGCTATATTTATTATTATTATTATTATTCTTCCCTAGAACTGATCGTGCAGCCCAAACCGTAAGGCCTAGAGAGCTGAAACTTGGTCAGAAGGTAGTAGTCCCCCTCGCTACTCAGGCGCAAAGAACCGACCCAATCGGCCTAACGGGGGCGCTACAGCGCAAAAAACTAACTTTTTTCACATTTTTGGCCGTAGCTTGTACATTTTTTGTCGTAGACTCAAAAACTTTACACCGTTGCGATCCTTGGGTCAATACGCACAAAAGTGCACTGGCGCAGATTTTTCGTACGAAGCCCGGTTTTTCCGCAAAATGGCGTTATGTCCGAAACCTACTTTTGCGAACTAGTCCTAGGTTTTTCGCCCGATCGGAACCAAACCAGTGCAGAAATGTTCTCTGGACACTGAATATCAATAATTATCAAAAAAAAGTTGAAATTTTGACTCACGGTCGAATAGGAATGCCAAAACGTTCTATGCTAACTTTAGCAAATTCTTACATTTTGCTATAACTTTTGAATGGAATGAGATATCTTCACCAAACTCAGTACAAATGTGTATAAGCTCAATCTTTGGTCAAATAACAAAAATTGCATAGTTCTGCCACTTGGTGGCGCTATAAGCCTGAAAAAACATGAAAATGACTATAACTATGCAATAGTTGGTCCGATCGACCTGAAAATTGGTATGCAGTATCTCTGTCCAATGTGCCATAAGGGTCTATGAGGACATTGGCGTATCTCAAAAAACATGGCCGCCATCGGCCAACGAAGTTTGAGCACCCATTAGACAAGGTTAACGGAGGTCAATCGGAACGAAACTCACTGGGCATGTTCGACTCATGGCCCTAAAGGTCTGTAAGAATTTTGAAAGAAATCGGCCACTAGTTGGCGCTAACGAGTTTTTTGCCTCTCTAACGTGCCTCACTCACGTGGTGTTTCACACATCCTCACAATATGCATATAATTTGATAGATCTCCACATGCTGAGCAACTTTGCCTCAAGAACCATTGCTGTCAATCAAATCATTCATTAATTATTCACAAATATGTGAAAAACCTACTTTTGCGAACTAGTCCTAGGTTTTTCGCTCAATCTCGATCAAACCACTGCAGCGCAGTTCTCCAGACTCTCTAGATCAATAATTATCAAAAAAATGTGGAATTTTGTCTTTCGGGTAGCTATAACTTGGTCATTTAGAAAAGGGGCGTGGCCACATATACCCAAAAGCCTATAAAACCTAAACAAAAACTCAAAACTTTACAAAAGTTGCACAAAACATGTGTCAGATGACTCTTAACAAGCATGTAAAATTTCATGGAGATCGGACCATAGGTGGCGCTATGAGAGTTAAAAAGGCTTCAACAACACGAAATTTCAAAAGTAAATTGCCTTAAATTGCTATAACATGCTCATATAATCACAGAAACACTAGAACTTCATACCATATGATAGATCTCCTCATGCTGAGCAACTTTGCCTCAAGAACCTTTGCTGTCAATCAAGTCGTTTATTACATATTCACAAATATGTGAAAAACCTACTTTTGCAAACTAGTCCTACGTTATTCACTCAATCTCGATCAAACCACTGCAGCACAATTCTCCAGACTCCCTAGATCAATAATTATCAAAAAAAAGTTAAACTTTTGACTCACAGTCGCAAAGGGGCGCCAAAACGTTCAAAAGAGGCGGAGCCACTTTCAGTAAAATGGCTATAACTTTGGAACAGAATGACATATCATCACCAAACTCAGAACACATATGTAAAAGCCCAGCCTTTGGTCAAATCCAAAAAATTGCGGAGCTTGACCACTTGGTGGCGCTGTAATAGATAAAAAACATAAAAATGGCTATAACTTCGCAACCGTCGGTCCTATCAACTTGAAAATCGGTATGCAGTGTCTCTGTCCAATGTGCCATAAGGGTCTATGAGGACATTGGTGTATCTCAAAAAACATGGCCGCCATCGGTCAATGAATTTTAAGCACCTATTGGACAAGGTTAATGGAGGCCGATCGGAACAAAACTCACTGGGCATGTTCGACTCATGGCCCTAAAGGTCTGTAAGAATTTTGAAACAAATCGACCACTAGTTGGCGCTAACGAGTTTTATGGCTGTGTAATCACGTGGTGTTTCACACATCCACACAATATGCATATCATTTGATAGATCTCCTCGTGATGAACAACTTTGCCTCAAGAACCATTGCTGTCAATCAAATCGTTCATTAAATATTCACAAATATGTGAAAAACCTACTTTTGCGAACTAGTCCTAGGTTTTTCGCTCAATCTCGATCAAACCACTGCAGCGCAGTTCTCCAGACTCTCTAGATCAATAATTATCAAAAAAATGTGGAATTTTGTCCTTTGGTTAGCTATAACCGGGTTAATTTACAAAAGGGGTGTGGCCACATATACCCAAAACCCTATAAAACCAAAACGAAAACTCAAAACTTTACAAAAATTGGTGAAAAATTTTTGGTGACAAACTGTTCATTGCTTAAGTCTTTTAAAAACATATATTCATTTAAACAAACAAACAAAAAAAAACATTCAATAAAGGAGACAGTGTCTCACTTCATTAAGACTTGTTTGACTATTGAAATCTCCTGAATGAATTATTCAATGACATACTTTTTTTTTAAACGGGCAGTTGTCGCCACCTCCTGGCGGAAGAGGATAAGCGTTACAATAGATACACGTGTTAAAATACTTTAGTTTAGATCGCTACTGTAGACAATAAGTGTTTATACCCAAACTATAAACTTTTATCCCAGTACTTCTATTATTTAAATATCTGTAACACAGAAATAATGATTATAATGTGGTTGAAAAGACTGTTTGTGTTGTTCTTTCTGCTTTCACATTTACTCCGACCTTCTAATTCATTAATATGGGCAGCGACAAAACGTGCTTCTCACGCTCCACTGACACTGGCGATGTGAAACAGTCCTAATAGACATAGATAACTCGTTGTAATTTAAGAATAAGATCGCGTGGGTGTTTGAATGAGATCTCGATATTTTAAGGATTAATAGTGCAGCTCTAATGTAAACATGGCAAAATGTTGTGGGAGGATACTGTCACGAGATCTCGCGAAATCCGACTGGTCTCGTCACATCCCTACCATTTAGATAGCCACTTAATAATAAGATCATGATCTACTGTACCCAAAAATCTATAAATCCTAAAAGAAAACAAAATTTCACAAACCTAAGTGAAATCATTATCATATGATTCTAAACAAGCATACAATTTTATCAACATAAGGCAAAAAAGGCAATGTTACAGTTATAAACATAAAACAAGGCATCCTTTTTTAAAACGCCATGAAATTGCAATTTTAACCACTAGATGGCAGTAGAAGACCACTAATGCATCATTAAACAGACTACAACAGTGCATTTCATGGCTTGTTTTCAATTAATTTCAATTTATGCATAAACTAAATCACTGTTACAACATTTCAAATCACATTTAGTCAAAGTTTAACACTTAAATTATACAGATATATCATATTTGACAATAATACAAGATTATGATTACAGTGAAACCTGAAAATGATATATAAAATCTTAAAAAGACAAGACTTGAACTAAACATTTTGTCACCTACCATTTAATACACAAATCTCTTATGTGCAACAAAATGTGTGTGTGTGTGTGTGTGTGTAGTAATGCTTAATGAACATTAATATAACAGTTTAATCATTTAATTTCTGTGTTTGTGAGTGTGTTCGCCATCACGGATGTGTTTTATTGTGTTAGCCATATATTTTGCGTTGCACTACATCTTAAATCCACACACCCTTTCATGATGCTAAACAGGCATGCAAAGTTTCATGAAGAGCGGAGCATAGGTGGCGCTATAACAGTTAAATAGGCTTCAAAAAACAACATTTCTATAGCAATTAGCCTCAAATTGCTAAAAAAAAATATGCTCATATATTTTCACAAACACTAGCACTAGGCAATGTAACAGTTATAAAGCTTAAAAACAATGGATCTGTCTTTAATGCCATAAAATTGCAACTATAACCACTAGATGTCAGTAGAAGACCACTAATGGGACATTGAAATGAGTAGAACAGTGTTTTTCATGGTTTGTTTTCAATTCATTTCAATTCATGCATAGACTAAATCACTGTCATAACATTTCAAGTCACATTTAGTCAAAGTTTAACACTTCATTTATACAGATGTATCATATTTGACAATAATACAAGATTATGATTACAGTGAAACCTGAAAATGATGTATAAAATCTTAAAAAGACAAGACTTGAACTAAACATTTTGTCAGCTACCATTTATTACACAAATCTCTTATGTGCAATAAAATGTGTGTGTGTGTGTGTGTGTGTGTAGTAATGCTTAATGAACATTAATATAACAGTTTAACTATTTAAATTCTGTGTTTGTGTGTTTGTGAGTGTATTCTCCATCATGGATGTGTTTTAGTGTGTGTTTAGCCATATATTTTGCGTTGGACTACATCTTAAATCCTCACAACCTCAAAGGTCTTAACAATGCTCGAACCCCGTTAATTGCTGCTTGCAGCTATATTTTTTTTTTGTTGTTGTTGTTTTTTTGTTGTTGTTTTTTTTTTTCTTTCATTATTCCAAATAAATGTAAAAAAAAAAAAAAAAAAAAAAAAAAAAAATCACAAATAAATTCAAACATAAATCTTCACAAAAAAATTAACAAATAAATAGAATGAGATCCACAAATAATATATTACAGCTTCACAGACATGGGTTCACAAAAAAAAAAAAAAAAAAAAAAAAAATCCCAGAGATCTCCCTGGCATTCATTTGGGAATCACTTCCTCTACATTTGTGTATCTTATTTACAGAGTGTTCCATTCACTAGTCCAATCAAGGAAAGATTGCAGGATGGAATGAATATTACTATATGTGGACGAGTTCCATCAGACTCAAAGAGGTGAATAACAATTTACTCTTTAATGGTGTTATTATATTGTTAATTGGAAACATAGCATCTGCTTTTGAATAGGATATAATCAGTGCTTTTAAAGTGATAGACACTAATAGTTTCCTTAGTACTTTTTCATTTAACAAATTATTGAAATGTGTTGTTCCTTGGTTATCTCATTGTTTGTTATACTCATCATACAGTATATGAAGGAACTTTGTCATCATTTTCACTAAAGTTATTATTTCCCCCCACAACACTACTAGAGTGAATGATGAGTGCATGAAAAAAAAAAGAAAAAAAGAATGTTTTCAACATATACATCCAGCAAAATCCCAGCCTCAGCCCAATCAGAAGTACTGGTATTTAGGTAGAAACCTATACATAGGAGCCTGATAAAAATGTTTATTTTAAATAAAAAAAAAAGGGGGTGACTTAGAGGCTTTTGTATCTGAACTCTTCATATAGTTTAAAATATATAAAACATATAGTTTAATTTTCTCCTCTCTGTTTTGTTCTCTCCAGATTCCAGGTGGACCTCCAGTATGGGTCTGATATTGCTCTTCATTTTAACCCTCGCTACGACCGTGGTGGATATGTAGTGCACAACACTCTCCAAAACAGTAGGTGGGGTTCAGAGGAACGAAAGAATGAAACTCCCTTCCCTAGAGACCAGCCATTCGCTCTGCAGATTCTCGTCACCCAGGACTCATATAAGGTCAGTGACTTGGTTTCGGTCCAGTTACGCTTTTCAGTCTGTAAATATGTTTTTTTTTTTTTTTTTTTTTTTTTTTTTTTAATATTAGAAACAAATGACTGGTAAAATAAAAAGGACCTTTTTGTTATCTACAAAAGTGAGACTTTCATAATTTTTGTCCAGCATCTGTTTTTCCGTTTTTAAGAAGCACAACAGTATTTGTTTTGTTTTCCAGATAAGCACCAACGGGAAACCCTTCTCTGAGTACAAGCACCGTCATGCCGTACCATTCTCATTAGTGAACAGCATCCGGGTGGACGGGGAGGTGGAAGTAAACTTAGTTGCCTTCCTGGATCTTGCTGTAATGTGCTGTCCTTTTCTAACAGGCAATTAGGCATGGCATGAAAAAAAAAAAAAAAAAAAAAACACATAATGGAGTTCCCAGTGGAATGGTCCAAAAATGACAAGCGCTTTATATAAAAAAGCTTTGGCATGCACAGCTGGATTTTAAGAATGCATAAGCCCTATTGTTACATCATGCAGGAGTACAATACCTTTTATTTCAATTTATTTCAGTCGCAGACTCATCATGCTGCAACTCCAGGATCTTTTGTAAGTTTTGAAACATTTGAAAGCTCCATGAGTTATCTGGGTTTTGTGTTTGAATGCCTTGCATTTCATTGAATCTTCTATAACCAATTTGGTGCTCTTGAAACATTAGATTTATTATTATTAATCTAATACTGCTGTCATTGCTATACTGTTTTGTATTATTATTATTATTATTATTATTATTATTATTATATTTTCTAAGACACAGACAATGCATTTTTACACGAAAATCTTGATTTTAGTCACATTTTATACAGAGCCCCACATAGTTTGACTATTCTTTTTTTAATATTATGAAACAATTAATTAATTAAACAATTGTAAACTTTGACAATAATGCTATCATGACATAATATTATAAATGTATTTAAATGTTTATATTTAATATATTTAATAACAATCAGATGGTCCCGTACAAAAGCATCATCCATGGAGGACTACAGTCTGGCAGAGTCATCATCATTCAAGGAGTCGTCAGTCATTCTGCTAAAAGGTTCGTGACTAGGAATTCTGCTTTCAGATTTCTCTAATATTCATAAAATGTCATAACAAATTTTCTGATTACTGAAATAACTGAACCAGTTTTTTTTTTTTTTTTCAATCTTTTTAATATAAGTTTTCTCTGCTCCTTTCTCAACAGAATAGACCTTAATTTACGTCACAAAACTGGAATTGCATTTTACTACAGTCCTCGTTTTGATAAGAATGAGATTGTGTGCAAAATCAATGAGAATGGGAAGTGGTGCAACGAAAAATGTTTCAAAGACATGCCATTTGAGTTAGAGAAACCTTTTCTGGTAGGCATGCAACTTTTATGATCGCTGTATTGCTTTAATTGCACTGTCTAATGTTTGACTTGAGAAAAAAATAATCAGGGTAGTCTATAGTTAAGACAAGTGCATGGTGTTTAGTAAGTCTAGATGGTTTATATGTTTGTGACTTGAGGACACGTGATATCATTTTATCTAACATTGTTTATGTCCATTTCAGGTCATCATTTCCTGCACTCAAAATCATTATGAAGTGTTTGTCAGCGGCAAACAAGCTCACACTTACAAGCATCACAGTAAACTGGAAGATATCGATGTTTTGGAAATTAGTGGAGATGTGCAGCTGAGTTTTGTGCAGCACTAGAAAGCATTTTATTCACAGTATAAGAAATGCATGATCAAAAATTAATGTATTGGTATATCAACTTGCATTCTCACAAAAATATAATAATCTATGCATAGGCAAAGACATTTAGCTTGACATTAGTCTCTGCCTCCCCACACCAAATCTGCCTGTGCAGCCTATACCTAAACAATATAACACACACTTGCTCTATGAACATTAAATAAAGTAGGAAAGAGAGAGAGAAAGAAAACAGTATTATATAATCTACGAAACTGTCTCCAATGAGAAGAATAATTAAAAGAGGATGATTCTGCCCCAGGTTTCTTCTTCTTCTTCCCCCCCCCCCCCCCCCCCCCCCCCCCCCCCCCCCCACAATCATTGCATAATTTATTAAAATTAATTTATTTCAGGATTTAATGTTTATATTGTGTACTTTTTATGACTTCACAAATGTGTATTTCTGTGTGTGTCAGTTTCATAATTTTGTTGTATATATTTTTGTTGCATTCAGTGCCAATCCTAAACCTCAGGGGGGCTACGCAAAACTGTGATAAACACGGGCACACTTAAAATAAAACGAAAGTACAAATAAATCATCTTTGAGATCAAGGGGTCCCCCTGATGTTTCGGAGGCCCTACACAGCTTGCATATTTTGCGTATATGGGAGGATCGGCTCTGGTTGTGTTCCCAAGTTTGATTAAGTTGAATGTCACGTGACCCTTCTTGATTAATTAAACCTGGAAGTGTTAGTGCAAACTGAATGACAAGACTTGAATTCAGATACATGTTAGAGCTTCTCACCATTCTATACTGCTGGTTAACAGGCCAACACGGTCAAAGTGTTAATGTTTGTGCATTTCTTTATTTGCGTTAATGTCCTTTGAATTGTTTTATTTGTTTTCTTTGTTTATATGTAGCTTTCACGGTGTTCCATATCAGAAAATAAAACGTATGGACATCAGTATCAGAAGTGTGGACTGTTTAATGACCAGCGAGTAGTTACACAGGGAAGTCTTTCTGTTAAATCACAGCCTGATTACAGGCTCTCACAAAACAGGGGTTTTAAATGCTTGTCCATTTACTGATTAATCATTGGCCACCATTAGCTTCCCCTGCAGACATTTGAAGTAAAGTATGTTCATAATCAACTGGGCTTTTGTTTCAAGTAGTTGTTCCAGCTTCTTTGGGAGTTAAACCAGTTCACAGGATACTATAAATCAAGGGTGCTCAACCCTGGTCCTGGAGATTGACTTTCCTGCAGAGTTCAGCTCCAACCCTGACCAAACACACTTGAACCAGCTAATTAGGATCTCAAGGAGTGCTTGATAATTACAGACAGGTGTGTTTGATTAGGGTTGGAACTAAACTCTGCAGGAAAGGTTGGGCAGGAACTCCAGGAACAAGGTTGGGCACCCCTGCTATAAATGTATGACTTGACAAATCACATACATAGTTTGTTTAAGGATTTCTTCAACCTTTTTAAATTATTACGTTTTTAATTATTTATTTTTTAATAAATTTACTAGATGACTACACTGCAAAAGTATATATTTATGCTTACTTGAGAAAGCCGACATACTGATATTCTACTTCAGCATATTATTATTATTATTATATTATATTTATTTATTTATTTATTTATTTATAAAGACTAAAATTTCTAAATGTATCTCTTTCCAGAGTTTTCAAGCTATAACCACCAAAATCAGCTCAGATCATCAGACTGGTCTGACTTAAGCCTGGAAAACGCTATGATTTTTCCCCTAAATCAGAGTCAATCTGTAGATTTGATTTGACAGATTCCATAGAAAATCGCGTAGTGTATGATGGTCACAGATTAAGTTTTTTTTAGCTTCAGACTTTAATTCCATCCAGTCGGAGGAGATCAATGTTTGATATTTTTCACAGACAGGCCTTAGACTAAGCCAGGATTAAGCCATAGTTGTCACAGTTATGTTTAGTTCAGTTTCTTTGGGTTGCAGTTTCTAAGAGTTTTAGTTTGTTCTCTGTCAGTTTCCTTTTTCCTTTGTCTTAGTTTCCCACCACTAATCTGTTTCCATGAACACTAATTCAATTATCACAGCTGTTCGTTATTAGTTCTTCATCACAATGTATTTAAGTTCCTGCTTGTGCACTCTTCAGTTGTCTAGTATTGATTGTGCACGCTACACTATTTGTTAAAGGTAATAAAGACTTTTGTTATTTGAACTCTTCATTTGGTTCAAAAACAACAACCCTAAGAAAACCACCCTAAGAACAAACTGTGCCACCCCACCTGTCACCCCTGAATGATCACAGAATAAAATGTAAATGTAAGCAGTGTTTCATGTGCTATTTTTCAGCCGCAGCGATGAGAGCGTAACGAAAATTAAAGGCAAAAAACATGTCTTTCAATTAACTGTGCACGATGGTTGCACGCGCACGCAGCGCGCCCAGTGTATTCGACTTCATTAACAAATGACTCTTATGAACCGGTTCTTTTTGAGTCAAAAACACAACGTGCAGCCCAGTTCACTAACGAATTGTTTTACATTTGTTAGTGAATCAGATAATTACTGCTTCTCGGCTAACTCAGAAGTTCTCTGAGAAATCTAATCCCGTCCGGGTATGTCTGAGATTCATCGTGTAATTGCTTAATGATCCGATTCTCTGACCGCTCGCTTCACTTTAATCGTGGATATAGGCCTTTTTGCGCATCCGACAAAACAATAGCATGAAATCAATAAGAAGATGACGATCACGGAAACTAATAGCAGTCAGGTAAGCATCCGGTCGTATTGCAGTTTTCTGGATTGTTAACAAAATGTAACTGTTTTTAGTTGGCTCATATTCCCAAACCATGCATTCAGTTCTCAAAACAAAGACACATTTCTCAAAAAGTTTAACTATGAGTAAGTTAAAAATTAAGAACTGAGAAATGACTACCCAGAGATATAGTATTGTGTCAGGAGACCAAGAAACTGCTATAGTACTGTATACTGTAATATAATTTAGCCAAATGTGCAGAGGAATTTACACAAAAGAGGAATTTACTTTTTTAATTTATTTTTTTACTGTACTGTATTGTGGTGCATACCAAGTTCATATACAGTTCTTTGTTATTTGAACTTTTTTAGTGCTTTTCGTCTGCTGCAAGATTACTTTACAGTAGTAAAATGAAAACATTTTTTTCCCAAAAGTTCATTGCTGAATTAGCAATCTGTAATTTCATTTGTGTTGTATACTGTAATAGACACTGAGTTGCAAAAAAAATTCCTTTCCTTTTTTTTTTTTTGTTAGTGTTATTGATCTCACGAGTGTTCACTGGACAGGAAAGTCATCGTTGTATTTGAATTGTGTGTAAGAATACCTGTAATATCTACACTGTAAGAAATAAAAAACACAATTTGTTGAGTCAGCTTAAAATAATTTGTTACCCTGCTGCCTTAAAATTTTAAGTTCAGTCAGCTGAAATAAGTTTATTCAACTTGAAATGTTAAGTTGTACTAAGTAACAACTTAAATATTTGTGTTTGCTAAACTTAACAGATGGGTAAGTAACCCAGCTGCCTTAAAATCTGAAGTTGATTCAACTCAAATATCTAAGTTGTCACTTAGTATAATTTAACATTTCATGTTGAAAAAAACTTTTTTTTGAGTTGACTGAACTCAAAATTATAAGGCAGCCAGGTTACAAATTATTTTAAGTTGACTTAAGTTGTTTTTTACAGTGTAGATAAAATGTTCGAAAGACAAATTTATGCTGGCTTGTCTTTAAGTCTTGTTTAAAAACATAAATAGTTTGGTCAGTTACATGTTCTAGATGTTTGCTAAAGTGTTGCTAGGATATTCTGGGTGCTTGCTAGGCTCTTGCTATGCAGTTGCTGGGGTGTTGCTAGATGTGGTTGATAGTGTGTTATGAGTGATTACAGACATTCCCACCTCTGTTAATAACAGAAAATCAAACATTATTTCCAAAACTGATAGAGTTTCAGTGCTTTGATATTATTATATTTCTTTGTAATGTTAGGAAATTAACATTAAATCATCTACATTAACATCTTAAACTTGCACTAAAATATGATTTATACCATCTAAGTAGTAATTTAATAGAATCGCATGTCTTCTTTAGTAAGCTCATTTATAACCTTTATATACATTTATAACATTTATAACCTGTTGAAGTTTTCTTATATTGTTTATCGACTTGGTCCCATGATGGATATTGAAATGTTATTTATTTTTCATTTTAAACAGATGATTAGGCTATTTAATGGTAATGCAATATTTGTGAACACAACTGTGTATGTCAGACTATCAATCCCCAAAAACTACACATGGGGGCTTTCTTTGGTGTTGCCACCCCTCATAGACCCCATGCCACCCCTTTGCCACCCTAAAAAATAAGCCTAAAAAATAAGTTTGCAATAATTATTAGTAATAATTAATTAATTATTATTTTTTAAATAATTAATTGTTTAATAATTTTATTGCCACTTGAGCATAAGTAACAACATTTATGGGGCAGTTCATTTCGGATTTTGTGGCTGATTTGAAATATGTAATGGACTACTTGCACTGAGCCTCGTGACGCACTTCCGTTTTGAAATCATACGGCTCAGTTGGTTATTTCCAGTTATGTACATTTTCATTGCACTGTAATCATCTAGTTGGCTTAAACGCCAAATAAAATGAGATTTCGCGGAATGATTTCAAATTCGGAAATTTTCAGAGACAGGAGAAGACATATTCAGTACAGAATTTTCCAAACTCAGCGGAACGTGAATTTTTAATCCAACATAAACCGATCTGAGAAAACGGTGGCTGGTAATCATATGTGATTGTTCACCACAGGGTGTCAGTGCTCCACACTAGTGGCCTAATCGCGACGCGGTGTTCGTGAGATCTGATGAACCATAATGAACCTTTATTTATCTGTATAGAGGGTATGCAGTGGCGTCACTTTTCCGCCGGAAAACGCCCCCTCAGCCGGACTGAGTGGCAAAAAAAGCAGCTGCGTGAATGGATTTAATACGGAAGCTGCGAAAACGCGAGTAAAACAAAACGATAGTCATGTTGGTGGACTCAGTATAATGTTCCTTACAACTTACCAAATTTCCAGTGGTCCATGGATATTGATATGCAGCCAGGAATCATGTTTCCTGACATTTATATGTGTCTGATTTTAACGCTGGGGAAATAAACAAAGCGGATTTGCCTGTGAACACATTTGGTAAATACAAAATAGGCTGGTCTAAACCACGGTGATCACTTATATCCATGTTATATTTATGGTCATATGGCCCAGCCCAAAATCTTATATAGTTTTTGTCAGTGTTTATTTAAAAATGTCTAGTTATGCAGAATTTAAGATGGTAAATATTTAATTGATGAGTTGTCAATATGATGCATTACAAAATATAGGGTGTGATTTTACAGCAATATTTAACATACTAACATGAAATGATAACTGAAAATTTTTCTTTTTTTCTGTATACCTTTTGGCAGCCTATAAAAATATACCTCAGGTTTCTTGTCAATCTTTTTGTACAGTCAATCGCAAAGCTTGTTCTGGTTTTAGAGGTGTTTTTTCTGGGGTCTCATTTAATTCTAGGCTTGAGGACACTCCGCATACGCATCCTACAGAGGATGCGCCCTCCGGAGGTCACAGTGTGTGTCTCATTCTGTGTCATCATTTCACTGTATGTAGCCTAATGCCAAAACATTAATATTCAATAGTCGCACTGTCAGCTTGTTACTGTTAATTTTTTTTTTTAATACCTCAGTTACCTCGCATTCATTCAGCCATTTTAAACAATTGAATAAGCAGTAGGGGCTCGGAAGAAGAGCACCAATGCACACAAACAAATCAGCCATGGTTTTACTACAAATAAAACCAAAAATTGCAAGTGAAGTTAAACCATATAACCACAAATTAACTCGGGTTTATTACGCTGTCCATAGTTTAACGATGGTAGGCTATTTGTAGTAAAAGAGTTGTTATACAAATGGGAAAAACATGGCACTTTTACTTTAGTAAAACCATGGTTAAGTTTCATAATCAGTCATTTATCAGTCAAACTCATTTAAAACTGTACATCCATCAGGTATGAATTATGATCAGTAAAAGAAAAATACTGTTCATGAGAATGCAGCAGGCTAGTGGGGAAATATATTTATTTATTTATTTATTTATTATTCAGAATGCACGTACCAAAGGGAAATATATTAATAGTAACCTTTCAGCAGGTTATGATTCATGTTAATACAGAGAATATGATTAATTGTTTTTTTTAAAGAAATGCCAGCCCTAAAATGTAGTAATAATCTGCGTTCTCATGAGAAACTGCGCTGAACTCTAACCGGAAACTCTCGAGCCATAACAAGTAGAACACGCAAGTAGTTGTGCAAGTAGTCCATTTAATCGCAAACTCAGCAAACAGTTTTTGATATTTCAGGATTCCCCATTTACATAGACAGGACTTGGTCTTAGATACCCGAAATAGCTGCCTATGCTATCTGACTGAAACTGGAATACTGCTGAGAAAATGTACAATATTGTTAGGAACTGTGTGATGATATAATGCAGGATGGCTGAAACAATAAGTTATTTATGAACAGCTTTGTGTATGTCACCTGCTCAAGTTTTATTGACACCCATAAATCATCCCAAAAACAGTTGTGACCTATTTTAGATGAGGCCAAACTTACAACAACAGTGGTTACACATATATTTATTTGTTTGATCAAATATGATTATAGGGACAATTTAATACTCGTTGGATATCAATAGGGACACGTCCCTGCTAAATTCTACAGATTTGCTTCTGGGTATCCGGCAGGATAGCCACCTTTCCTGCAGTCGGATTCAGCGCAGACTTTGCCCCCCTCTCGTACCACTGCCTGGACAGCTGATAGTCCAGCATTGTGAAATATACTATGATTCTTCTGCCTCAAGCCATCAGTGACCCTCTGCATTCATACACAAACACAACACAGGGAGAAAATTAGAATAATTATCACTATTCTGACATCAGCGTATAAAAGTGTGAGAATCCTACCACATCAAAGCAGTCTTCTACATTTGTCTTGTTTATTGGTATCTGAACTCTGGGCTCCTTAACAGCTTTCTGCAGGTCATAGCCAAAGAACAGATGGTTCAGGATCACCTGAGATGAGAGACACAGAAGAGGGGAAAAGGGATTTTAGAAAACAAATACACCTAATTATAATAAATAAAAATAAAGATGTTTTTCAAGTTCAGAATAATTCAAGAACATTCAACTCTCAATACACTGATATTGATAAATGGCACTGAGGTCATAGAGCCCAGAGTTCATGTGCTGTAATGTTGAGTAATGCCTAAACTGTTCAACTCACTTCTGTGTTTTTTTCCTACCTGAGCAGTTGATGTTGTGATATGTCCCCCACCTTCACCTCCAGCCACCATTTTGACTTGTTTGCTGTTTTTGTCCAATATGATTGTGGGACACATTGATGAAAGTGGCCTTTTACCTTTGTCCAAAAATAAATAAATAAATAATATTTGAGAAAATGCATGTTTATATAGGTGTACTTATATTTATACATGTACTTAATGTTGTAAGAATGATTTAATGTAACTCAAGACATGTTGTTATTATTATTATTATTATTTTTTTTTTCACCTGGTTTGATTAGATTGTTCTTGCAACAAGAACAATCGTCATCTTGCCCATTTTCCAGCTTGGGTTTACAGAAATCATTCATTTGGTCATTAAACATTATGCCTGTTGAGCCTGACATCACCTTAGAGCCAAAACTGTGAGAACACACACACACACACACAAAGGAACAGACAACACAATTGAAAAGAAGAGCTAAGCAACAGAGCTTTATAAAAATTAGATGAAGTGTTTTGGTATATTCTTGAATGGAAAAGTGCTGTAGCTGTCAGAGATAAAGGTGAATTTCCATTCTGAACTTTCTAGTTATTTAGTTTGCAAAAAGGTATTCTGTTTATTACAGGTTGTGTAATGCATTATGAATGTTCTTTCAAAACCACATGGAGAGGTACATGGACTAAGAGCTGCCTGTTTGTAAAGGTTTGTAGTTGCGTGAGGAAAGAAAAAAAATTCTCCAAATGTCTCCTGAGTTCTGATTTAGAAGGCACAAACATTGTTTGTTAATGCTTTGGATTTCATCAGTTTGTTTGCAAGTTCATGCAAAAGTGTCAAGTGGTGTCGAAATAAGGTCATGATGGTGTGATGATGATGATGATGATGATGATGATGATGATGATGATGATGGCAAAGAAGATATTAAATGTTAAGACAAGAGCCTTTTCTAAAAAAAAAAAAAAAAAAAAATTTTTTTTAAAAATATTATTTTAAAATAAATAAAGTGCAGAATTTTACTGTTTTGGGTCTTGTTAGCATTGGTTAATGTAAATATTGCTTAAGACTAAGTGCCGTGAGCTCATTTGAAACAATTGGATTTTATAGGTGATGCTTTTCGATGGTTGGTTGATATTTTGTCTCTGCTTTCTTATTTATTAGTCATTTCATTTTAGATGAATCCCAGGAAAAACGCTGAAGGACAAATCTTGTCTAAAAAGCTCATTGGTCATTGGAAGTTCACAAAAACCTGTCCCACTGGCTCTGATAATATCAAATATGTTGAAAGTTGACAGACAATGACAACAGACAAACAACACTTTTGATATGATCAGAGTTGGACTGGAGTTCAGTAGATCAGTGGTTCTCAACCCCAGTCCTCTTGACCCACTGCTCTGCACATTTTGTATGTCTCCCTCATTTAAGCACTGCAGTAAATGAATCTATTGAAGGAGAAATCCACTTCCAGAACAAAAATTTACAGATAATGTGTTCACTCTCATGTCATCCAAGATGTTCATGTCTTTCTTTCTTTAGTCGTGAACAAATTATGTTTTTTGAGGGAAACAATTCAGAATTTTTCTCCATATAATGGACTGATATGGTGTCCTGAATTTGAACTTCCAAAATGCAGTTTAAATGCGGCTTCAAATGATCCCAAATGCGGTTATAAACGATCCCAGCTGAGGAAGAAGGGTCTTATCTAGCGTAACAATCAGTTATTTTCATAAAAATAATACAATTTATTAACTTTTTAATATCAAACGCTCGTCTTGTCTCACTCTGTCTGAACTCTGTTTTTGTTCCGGTTCATGACGGTTAGGGTATGTCGAAAAACTCCCATCTCATGTTCTCAACTTCAAAATCATCCTATATCGCTGTTTTACCTTTTTTGTTAAGGGTGTTTGATCTTCTTTGCATGTTCACTTTGCAAAGACTGGGTCGGTACTTCGGCAGCGATTGTAGGATGATTTTGAAATGATTTTTGAAGCTGAGGGAAAAAATACGAGAAAATATCTAAAAAAAAATGTTTCTTGTAATGTTTTCGGCGGCCAAGTTTTATTTGAGTTCCCAGAATGCTTTGCTAAAAGGTTGGATAACATTTTCTTAAAACATTCTAAACATGTTTATTGATAACATTATTAGAAAATTATTCTCTAACATTCCAATAAAGCTTCCCATCACACTAAACATGGACTTACATTGCTCAGATGTCAAATTTTGGTTGAAAGTAAAAACCAAACCAGGATGATGTTCTAATAAAATTACCAATAAGCATTTCTATAAGGTTTTTAAAGAATGATATCCTAAATTTTAGAAGAATACTCTGGGAACTAAAATAAAACTTGCCACTGAAACCATTACCAGAACATAGCATAATGTTCTGAGAGCATTTGTAAAACAATAACATACAAGCTGGGTAGCCAAAGCGTTATGAGTCTTACTTTTCCAATGAGATTGACCGGACGTTATGATTGAATCCTAAAGAAAAAAAAATTAAGTGACTAACTTCTAAGACCAGTCTGAACAGATTATGGAACTGACCCCAGCATTAAGAAACTCAGATCTTTCTATGTCTCTTACTAGGTATTGATACTGCTGGTGACGGCCACTGCACTCCCATCTTCAGCGATGACAGACAGGTGAGATGTGCCATGTTCATCCTCTGGAAGATTCTTATATTGTTTGAAGTCATCAGCTGGATAATTATTGCACTGCACGTCGTATCTCTCTTGTTTGATGTCATCTTTAATGTTACTCCTGATGCAGTCTGCAAAGCTGTCTGAGGTAATTTCTTTGACAATCTGTAAAACACTCTGTGAGAAAATGCATGAATATGTGAACATTGAAAGACTTTGTGAAAATAATGTTTTTGGCCCTTGGCCAAAGGAATCCAGAAGTAAAGTTGAACTCACTTCAGTGACGTCTTTATCGAGTGGGTCTCCCAGTTTACGCTTTTTGGCATCAGCGAAGCGGAAAGCCTCTATTATACGATGATAGGTCAGTGTCTTATTCCTTACAGTGGACACACTCTTGCTTGACAAGCTGTAACCTGAAATTAAATTATTAATTTAGATGAACCTTAATTATAATTTTCCATCATTATTTTCACTTTCTTTGAACACTCAGTTTAAAGAAGTGTTACAATGTACAAACACAAGCTGTTATTGGCAAACAATCACACAGTCCGTACAGTGCGTATTGCATAAACTTCACTCAAGATTCAAGAAAACATTGTGTGTATTGTATGCATATATAAAATGTATGTAACCATGTATGTATGTATGTATGTATGTATATGAAAAGCAACACTAATCAACCTGGTTTCCTAACAGCGGACAACCGTGAGCACCAGAGCGGACCTTTTCGATTTACAAATGCATGTTAAGGGCAGTGCATTTGCTTTCATGCATAACACTGCTTGCCCTTAATTTGAACTAAAGATTAAACTCCTAAAATCACCCTGTGTGTCTCTTATCTGAGATTACTCATTAGTAAGTCATGATGCACACTGTCTTTTGGTCTATTACAATAGTTGCTTTTCAGATCATACAATATGATCTTAAAATTTACTGTAAATGGTGAATAGAAGAGGTGTCAGGAGTAACTCAGAATTTAGCAAAACATGATGCATGATCTCTTGTTTTACAGAATGAACTCAAGGTAATCTGAATAGAACTGAATTATTATAAAGGTAACAGGTAATTGCTTGCAGAAGTTCATATTAATCTTTTGTTTGTTTGAAGTCAAATGCTTAAGTAACTAATGAAGGAGGTAATGAAATTATAGCAAACACGCAGCAGTGTTTTGAGACTAATTGTTACCCTTATTGGTTGAAGCTGCTACCTGATTGCCAATTCCTAACCCCAACCATCCTGGGAACTGACAGCAGTAATGATCTGGCAGGCAGACATTTCTCTGTGTTTGGGGTCACAACAGTAAATTTCTGCTTAGGGCACCCATTTGGCCAACAGAGGCCCTGTAGACACTCACTGACCTTTGAGTATGTTGAGTATGAGAGCGAGCACAGGTCCACCGAATGGAGCATTAGGAGCATAAATTATGTAATTCCCCATAGTGAAGTTTAATGCATACTCATTCAGCACAGGTTTATAACCCTTTAGGTCCTCATGTGTTATAATCCCTCCTATGTTATGACAAACAAAAATTCAGACAGACTTGTATGCTTCAATAAAATTAAGTCATTAGACCTCTTAGATATAAAGTCCAAGCATTAAATAACCTGCAGTCTTGATATCATTCAGTATATACTGAGTCAATGACCCATCGTAAAAGGCATCTGCTCCTCTATCTGCAATATTCCTAAAGGTCTCAGCTAGTTTGGGAAATCTTATAGGATCATTTTCCTTCAAGATGGTCTTGGTGTTTGATCTGCAAAACACTTCACTAGATAAAAAAGAGAGACAAGAGAAGCAAGATAATGCTATGTTCACGAAAAGGCTGATGCTTTAATAGTGTCAGATCTTCCATGTAGGATATTTATGTTATGCCACTGAGAAAGTCTTTTTAATAAGTTTTCATTAGTTAAAAAATAAATTAATCTTACCACAATGTTTCATCACTCAGAATTTCTTTCTCATTATCTGCAATGGCTTTGGCCAAGGCTTTTCCGATCTTAAATCCCTCACGTGCCAGCTTTATACTGGGCTGAAACAGTTCCCTCCATGGCAGTTTTCCGTGTCTTTTGTGTGCCATTTCATAACCACGCAGTTCTCCTGGTACAGCTATGAACATCCCTGCCATTCATTGCAAAACACAGAAGAGTGGTTTAGTCATTCAAGGACCAAACTGGCAAGAAATCAGAGAGATTCACTTAATGGTAACATGTGCTTACTGAATCTTTTCAGTGTTGTAAAATCATCATGATCATTAGAGTTTGGAAGATGTTCGTCATTAGTGGTTTACCTGGGGTTTTGCTTGTGTCTTTGTCAAACATGTTCTTTGAAGCACTCATTGGAGCAGTTTCTCTAGCATTAATCGTCTCCACCTTTCCTGAGGGTGAAAACATGAACTTTTAATTTTCATTTAATAGTGATAGCCAATTTAATAGTCATAGCCAATCCAGGCTCATGAAAATATGTGCCTCTATATACATTTCTGAAACACTGTTATTACATACTTTACTGCAAGTTTCACAGAAGTTTCAAAGTGAAATCTCCAAAGGGTGGCGCTAAAACACACATTCAATACCTGACTGTAGCTCGTTTTAAATTACGTTTTTACAGGCACGTATTGCTGCATTTTTAATACGATGCTTGACGTACATAAACTTAATGCTCTGTTATGATGGAAATATCCCATACACCAAACCCAACCCTAAATCTACCCAATAGTGTTAACAAATGCAAAAGTGCTATAAAAAATTGTTGATGCAGCTGTGCTATTTTAAGTTATGCAGATTTGAGCTGTTTTTTAGAACCGTAGCTTCACGAGCTTTTCATCATCTAAATGCAACGCCGTATTATGTGAGCTACCGAGCACACACCTACCGAATTAGAAAGCACATGCATATGAAGCTGTAGGGTGAAACAGGGCTAAAGGCACACCCTAAGAAAAAATGTGTATTTCACTGCGCCCAAATGTATGACTGCAGAAATATATGTGTGTGTGTGTATGTATGTATGTATGTGTGTGTGTGTGTGTGTGTGTGTGTGTGTTTGTACTGAACATTTATAAAGCAACAGATTGTTCAGTAAATATACTGTCATTCAAATATGTTAAATAAAACATATATTTTAAAATACAAAAACAAAATAATTTTAAATGTAAAGATACTGAAAGCATTAAAGGAGATCCCATAACATTTTAAAATAGATTTACAGAAGCAACAAATTATATTTCATTGTATGATATGATTAATAGCATGGCTTTGAATATGATGGTTTCATTCTAAACATAGTGATCAGCTCTAAGCTGGACACCCAACATAATATATGATATTTACCATCTGAATCTAACAAAGTCATGTTAACAAATGAAAAAGTCATCCATTTATTAATTATCATGGTAATTATTGTGCCTTTTAACCTCAACAGCAGAGACGAGTTTACCCTAAATACCATACTTTTACATATTCTTTTGTTATTTAAAAACTGCCGTTTTAATTATCTTAAACAAAACCGAAAATCAATAAGAAGACCTTTGTCTCAAGATATATTCAAGAATTTTAGCGATTCTCATTTGCTACTTAAATCTACAACATTTTTAAAAACCTCAAATATTAGATCAAGTAAGCACAGAACCAACATTGCGCTGCTGCCCGCGATCGAGTCAAAGATCAGACAAATTTGCACATGCATCTTGAAAAGTGAATGTTTTAGAAAGTGCTGCACCATGTTTTTCTGCCATCTAGTGGTTAAGAAGAAAATAATATCATATCAATAATATCTTTAGCTCCGTTGTACACTATATGTGACGAAAAAAGTATCCGTTTTCAAATTGTGCAGGATGTTAAAATTGTTTTGAAGTCATAACATAATATTGTGAATATAATTAGTGTGAGAATTAGGCATTATTGATCAAAACACTGTACCTGTAAAACATACTTTGTGTGAAAAGGAATAAAAGTTGTCAGTGTTTTACTGCCTTAGTGGTCATTTCAACTGGAAACTGCATAGATTCGTAAATATAGGTACGTTTTTTTCTTCTGCTTTGCAGAAATGTATAAAGGCACGTATAATGAGACTATGTTGACCATAGCGCTCATTGATTAAAATTCCTGTCAAAGGATCATAGTCCTATGAGGAACCATAACCTACTCTAACAGGCTGATAACAACCATAAAATCTTTTGTTTAGATTGTTTGTTGATTAAAAAGCAGTATATTTACTCCCAATTAAGTATGTTGCCAGAATTGGGGCCAATGTACTGTACAGGCTCCTTTAAATCCCCTCACTAAGAACACTGTTCTTCACCTTTGGTTCAGAATTTCTGGTCCAGAATTATTACACACAGTCAGGTAAAACATGTGCCTTTTAAAATGAGCATCCATAGGAGGTTCAGGATTCTGTTCCTTCCCAACTAACACAAGAACTGTAGCCATCATGGGAGATTACTGTGTAATCTCCCAATGCCCATGTACCTGTTGATGCGTTGTATATGGTGAAAACCACTCCTCCTCCGATGCCCATACTGTGGAAATTAACCACACTCACACAAAGCAGAGCGGCGATAGCGGCATCAACTGCTGAACCTTTATTTTTCAAGATGTCCCTGCAGAAAAAGAGTGCATGAGAACATCTCGGTACTGAAACCACTGGGCTGCAGGAGTATCAGTGCTCACACAAGGATTTAAAGAATCAAAAATGTGGCTCTGTGGAATCATACCTCCCAATCTCAGAGCAAGTTCCAGCGTCCGCTATCACTGCTGCTTTACCATAACACTCATCACTGGGTGTCTCAGAGGGTGTCACTGTGTAATGTCTCTGTGTGAGTGCCAGTATTAAAATCAATACAATCACAAAGACAGCAAACAGGTATCTGAAAGTGGAAAGAAAAAAAAAAAACAGTATAGTTTGATTATATGTATTATCTGCACAAAAATTCAAGTAACTAAAAAACTCAAAATTGTGGTAGGCAATATTTTGTACTACAAAATGTGCTTATCTCAGACCAAATCGTCTCATATCACTTAATTGACTCTGCCTGAATATGCGATATGCCATGTTCTGAAACTTGGCAACTCTGAAACTTGGCAGCATTTTTTCATTTTTCATTTAAAATATTATATAGACATGTGAATATATACGTGTATACATTCTTCATCACCTTTTTGGCTTGCTTGTAGATAGTTGATCAAAGAAATTAGAGAAGAGAGAACACAATCGTGAATAGCACTCATCCAAGAAACCAAAGAACCTGTTTAAATAGTAATAATAATAAAATAAATAAATAAATTATGATATGAAAATCATAATGTACAGTTGCCATGTTCATGCCCAGAGTAAAAACAATGTTACAGTTTTGTTCAGTGGCAGGACTACAGAATGCAGTGTTCAGAAGCAGTTAAAGACATAGTTAACCCAAATGTAAACGTTTCTCATCGTTAGTGGAAAACAAATGATGTTCAACACTGACAAAGTGAGTGACCATTCTTTTTTTTTTTTATACGTGTTTAAAATAAACAGCAGCATTCTCCATTCTCTTCATTTTTTTTTTATTTTTGAGTGAATTTTTACTTTCATATTGTAAATTCTATACAGCAGTCGCAAAACATGTACATCCTGCTTTTCTAGCTCTTTTTCCTCTTCCCTTTTTTAGCTCAGGGCCTACAGTTAAAATCTGTTTCTGTGGGGTTACAATTACAATTGCTACATAACACAAACTAAAGGGGATTCAAAAATAAATATTTAAGAGTTTAAGAAAAAAAAAGTCAAGAATGAAGGTCAAGAAGCAACAACATTATTCAGTTACAAATGAAGAGTTCAAATGCAAAACCCTCTAAAAGCTCGAAGATGAGATAATGATACTGAGTAAATGCTCTCGACACAGAGTATACATTGATCAAATACTTTCACTTTCCAACTTGCTAAATCCCAGCCTCAGCACAATCAGAAGTATCTGTACTTAGGTAGAAACCTATACTGGAGCCTGATAAAAAAAAAAAAAGTTTATTTTTAAAGAAAAACAGCTAATGGACTTAGAGGCTTTTGCATCTGAACTCTTTAAATTGTTCTTCAAAATACAGTATGACATGAGGTTTGGCGACCGATGGTGCAAGAGTTCTGTTGTAATTTTTGCAATTTCAATAAAGATGATGGACTTCAATAGCAATGACTATTGGGCTTATTGAGCCTTGGGCCTCTCCTGATCCTGACCCTCATTAAATTAAATTTATGAAGAACAAACACCAAATTAAGTCCTTAAAATGTTAAACAATGAAATAATGCCTAATAAAGAACAATGCTGATGTTAACCGATCTAATAACTGAAGCTTTTTTTTATATGCAACAGACAAAGCTCTGTAGTTCTCTCTATACAAATATACAAAGATGAATGGACAGACAGATACCTCCCAAGAACGCCCGAGAGACATGATAATATCCCCATGATGTTCTGAAATGGAAAGAGTGGAATAGGCTTATAATCTGTCAAAACAAAATGTAACAGTAGTTTAAAATACAGATAAGATCTTACTTGACAGGTGTTACATAACTTTTAATATTTTAATATTTTAAAAGAAATATTTTAACAATGCATCTGCAATGCAATTTACAAAAAAAGTGCCTACAGTTCTGCTGTGTGTGCATTAGAAGGAAAAACTACAAAAAAAGTACAAATTAATAAAATTAATAAAAAATGAATATGATTTTTGTTAGACCATTACCCCTATAGTATAAAGCCCTTAGGTTAGCTATAACAGTACTTAATGGGAGCAGCACTTTATAAACAGCTTAAGTAAGTGTTGCATTATTTAAAGGTGCATACATCAGTTAGAAACTAATGCACAAGTAGCATGATTCAGTTTTGATCTTACCAGCTTCTTTTGTCTCCCAAGTGATCTTTTATTCAAAGTGTTGTAATAATCCACATGAAGCAGAAAAAAATAAGAAAACCTACATGGACTTTTGCTTATATGTACTGCAATCCTTCACAGGCTTTGTATTTTTGCATGGATGTGACACTCCTCAAGCCAGTTTGTCCTCTCTGACTGGTTAAACTGTTTCTTACACTATAGGAATGAAGTCTTACAGAAAGTTTTACTTTTAGTATTTCAGTTGTTCCAAAACAGTGCACCCCATTTGCAGTTGTTACATTGCTGTTTAACATTTTAGAAATATCACAGCAGCGTTAATATGCGGCTTATACACCCCTACATTGACTCACATTTTGTATCAAATGCATTTTTTAGAATTTTTTTTTTTGTGTCAAATGTTCTAAAAGCAGGCACCTCAGAATACAGAATACAAACTGCGTGGTCAGACTCAGTCGTATTTACTTCGTATATAATTTATGACGTGTTTTGTAAGAGCACATATTTCAAAAGGCTCAAGCAAAATAAGAAGAGAAAGTGGCAGAATATGAAGACAAACAATAGAAACAGCAGGACCAGTTATATTTGTAATTTATTATGACTTCTTTGTCAGCTGCTGTAGCAAAATCATTTCCTTATAAGTAAATTGTTTTTTTTTTTTATTAATGAATTTTACACATTGAATAAAAAATTAGAGTTAATACTGACAGCTTTGTGATAATGCAGCTGAAATAGTCTCTCTCCATATGTTTGTTTTGCCAGTTTACTGTGTTACACCGTAAAACCACCAGTGTTTATATAATTTATTAAAAAAGTAACACTGAAGCAGTGTTGAAGTTAATGAGATAATTAGTTGATTAATTGGGTGAAGATTGAGCGCCCGCTGTTAACAAACTGAATCACTGAAAGAAAGATAAACAAGAACAGGGCTGTGTTTTCCAAAAGCATTATAAGCATATTTTGATCATAGCTCCAATGGTTTCAGTATGAACTTAGGATGCTTTTGGGAAATGCAGGCCAGAAAAAAACAAAAAAAAAACAAAAAAAAAAAACGAGACAAGCAGAAATACAACTGCGACTGACTCCAGCCACAGCCTTACATGAAATGAATTGACATAAAATAAGACATTAAATCTCTTAAGATCACATATTACTAACCAGATTGACTTTAGATGACAATGTTTTAGTTTAGCTACTATTATCGAGATCAGTGTTTTCTTTAGTAGGGTTCATGACCCTTGACTTTATAACATTAGTATTTCTTTGGTTGCCATAACTTTGTTTAAACATGTTTGTTTTGACCAAAAAAAAAAAAAAAAAAAACTAAAGAAAATGTTGATGAGGTGTTGGTTATGTTTTAATGAAGATATAATCAGCATGCAAAGTGGAAGGAATAAATTATGCAGTTGATTTGTCCCAGTATTTTCTTTTATTCTTGCTGTTTTCTTGGCTTTTTTTTTTTTTTTTTTTTTTTTTTTTGTTAAAGTTGATCTGTTTATCTAAATATGTCAGTTGTCACCATTGTTGAGATTCATAGCCTGATTCTTGATGTCTGTATGATAATGCAGTTTAAAACTTCTATTGCTGATTTAGTTTAACCGTCTTTCAGATTAATCTTAAAATGGTTGGATTAAGTTTTATATGTAATGTGATCAATAACAAAATTAAGAATTAAAAGAATCAAAGATTATACTCTGCATAAAACCAGTTAATCAAGCTGATAATGTCTTTATTGGAACATACAACACCCATCAACGCCTAATTACCATAACAAATATGTCAATTTGGTTAGTAATGCGTGAAGCTGGTGCTGCTGTTTGTGGATTTGTTTAATCCTCCTCTGCTAAGATCTTGAGATATTTAAATTCTTATTTTATCTTCAGTTGATTTTATCTACGGCTGTGGCTAAAGTCAGTTGTACTTGAATTTCTGCTTGTCTCGTTTTTATTTGTTTCTTTCTGTGATTCAGTTTGTTAACAGCAGGTGTTCTTCGTTAAAACTCGATCATCACCCAGTTAATAAACTAATTATCTAATTAACTTTAACTCTGTTTCAGTGCTACTTTTTTAACACTGAGTGAGAATTATAAAACACTGGGTTTTTTATAATTCAGTTTCACAGACAGCTATAGATCTTAGATTGGATCAGGGCATAGTTTAATTAGGACATTCATGTAATTTTTTTTATGAATGTGCTTAGAAAAAAATTACTGCTCTGCATCTTGAGACAAAACCTGACCTGATACATTTTAAGACCAGTCAGTGCAAGTTCCTTTCAGTTGAAACAGCTAATTTAACACTGGGGGTTTTGCTGTGTATGTTCAACTTTGGCTACAGTTTCCTATACAGTATACATGTATACAAGGATTTAAATGACACTGAATAACGTTTTGTAAATCTTAAACATTCAGTGATTTACTGATGGACTGTGGGCTAAGGCTTTGGTGTTCTGCTATACGATAACACATATTTATATAATGAAGAACATGAACATAAAATGAAGAGGTTGTTTTTGTAAAAAATAGTATGTTGTTAAGCAAGTTTCAAATGTACAACTGGAACAAATGAAGTTTACTTGTCTGTAAGGTGACTATATGCCATTTTCCAGGGACACATTATGGCCAGGATTTCTATATTGCCTAAAATAACCAGGTTTTAGCTGTTAGCGCTGCACAGATCGATCAGCATCTTGTACAGCATCTGTTGTGTTAGGAAGCCAGGTGAGACGAATGTAATGTAAGATGCAACTTTATTGCCTAAACTTCCCACTCCTTTCAATAGTACTTAACAGTACTTAACCATATCCTCCTTTCTGAGATTACTTTTTTACATCAAGAACATATATACATAAATGGCAGGATGAAAATGTATGATACTTTTAGTTTTCTATTATACCACAAATCCATATATACACACACAATAACATAAAAACATAAAATGTCAAAGTAGCTCATATTCTTATATTATTTTAGTTTTAGCTCAGATAATTTTTTTAATATCAGTCATTAAAATGTGATTTGATCTGTAAAATGTATTAAACACAAAAAAAAAAACACAGTGACCTAACAGTTTCTGACAGCAGATGAAACTGAGTATATGGGTCCTCTGAAAAATGCATCTACAGCAGCTTTAATAAGATCACACAAAATGAAGAGTCCAGGGTGTTTCTACAGACCATCACATTTAACTCGCTAAAGTCTTCACTGATTCACACACAGTAACAGATGATACCTGTGACCTGTGTCAGACCCTTTACAACCTTCAGAAAAGAGCTGACACAAATAATACCTGATTTTTTTTGCAATCTATATTATGTAACAGGGCTCCAAAAATTCAGAAACCGATATGATTGGTTACCACACTATGGATGTTGTTTGCAATGCTAAAATTGTCCATAAATATAGAAACTTTCCCAAAATACAAACATATTTTAGTCTGTGATAGATCTAGGGCCCAGACCTTCATCAGCATCTCTGGGGAAAATATAACCTGTTTTTAAGTTCTTGCAGGTTCATAGTTCTCTGATGTTAGTTAACCATTACATTACATACAGGTAAACAAATCTGTTTTATTTAGTGTTTAATTTTTGATTTTGTATAGGGTAGGATTAAAAGAAAGAAATAAATTGTGCATCTATCACAATTCAAAGTTACAATTACTTTTTTTTCGGATGTGGAAATGGGCTTCAGTATGTGTCTCTGTGCTTCATCACAGCAGCTTTTTAAATCTGACACAGAGTCACAGAAGAATCAGAATAAACCACAATCCCAGCATAGAGGGGTTCAGTGAATGTGGTGTTGTGTGTGTATATGTGTGTGAATGTGTGTGTGTCAGAGACCCTGTAGAAGGACAGAATGCCAGCTGGCCAGTCCACATACACTCCTACTCTATTAGATGAAGAAAAAGGGAGAGGAATGTTTGTCTTTTTGTTATTGTGCCAAAAAGAGTAAATCTCTTCAGAACAGTTCAGACTCCAGGACTTTTCATTGAGTCCAAAACGACATTCACTCCAGCCTTTCCTGCTGATTCCTTTATATGACACTGCTACATGACACCAGCCGCTCCATTCAACCTCCCAGTAACAGCGTCCAGTCAGACTCTCTCTACACAGAACCTGCTCATATTTCTCAAATCTGTCTGGATGATCAGGATGCGGCTGATGATCTTTCACACATGTTGTTTTTTTGTTCTTATCAGAGACAATGAGAAGAGTGTGTGCTGTGTTTGGGTCCAGTGTGAGATCACAGGCATCTGAACAGAGAAAGACTGGTCAGAACATCTATCATTTTGTTAAATATGCACAGGTGTGTGAGGACTTACATTTTCGCAGTCCTGGTGTGATCCTGAAATCTCCTCCATGCTCCAAACTAAGACATGAACATATACACAAACAAACAATGTTCAGTGGATTGCAAAAGCTTTAATATTGTGTAAAGAATGTTTTGACGCCAAATTATCAGTATTCTAGTTTTAGATTGCATTGTGCATACAGTTTCACATTTAATTGTGTTAGCATGCCCGTTGTTTGTGTCTTGTGGCTATACTATTGAGACATTGACCTTTAAAATAAGGGACAGCATTTTAAACACTAGTACAGGTACTTTGAGAATGCATTTTAATAAGAGCCATATTTCTGCGTGTCTGTGTTAGTGAATGGCGCAGACACACAGTTTTGCTTGCGCCTATACATGTGATGCTCACAGTGTTATCAATATATGAGTACATGAACACGTGAACACGTAATCTCTAGAACTGCTCTGAAAGTCACTTCATGAGAATTTTACAGTTTCTTTTGTCATAAAAATAAAGACTCTAAAGGTCTTCACAGCAACCCGTCAAAACAAAAGTTTGGTTTAACTTGACAGTCAGAAATATATTATATAATGTAAAAACAGTACTACAATGTTTAAGGAATATTTACCAGAAAAAAATATTTACCGGAATTTATTTACCAGAAAATTGTAAATACACAACAGAGTACTTCTGAAAAAAAAGAAAGAAATAGCCTATAATAAATTAATTCTTTATCAAATCTAATTATCCTTTATAAATTCATTAGACATGCTTTTGATTAGTAAAATGTAAGGAAACGATTAAAATTGAATCCAGAAAATTAATGGAAAACAGAGATTCACAAACAAAACTGAATTTAAGAAAAAATAATATATTTCACAGGGCCTTAAAAACATGTTTTTTTTTTTGTGTTTTTTTTTGTTAAACTTTTAATAAATTACTGTTAAATTCTGCAAGTTTCATGATTTCAATTAATTAGACATGCTTTTTGATGTGTGTGTGTGTATATAACATATTTATATATATAATATTTAACATAACTATTAAAATAGTCTAGAAAAATTAAAATGGAATTTAGGAAAAAATAAAACAGAATTCATAGGGCCCTCTTTATTTCATTTGTGTCTTTGTTTTATTGTAGTTGTCCTTTAATTTGTTACTTGCATTTAGGTTCTTATTAATAACAAAGATAAAATAACAAAAAATGACTGTCATGATATAAATTTTTGTTGTGAAATAAAATTACTATATATCATGCAATAAGATTTGGCTTTATCCTTTAAGCTAACTTACCAATATAGCAAAGATCTGGACATACCTGTAGGCTCAGTAGTTGTTCACCATAATCCTGTGTAGTGGCACTGGCATGTTGTTGTTGTTGTTGTTGTTGTTGTTGTTATTATTATTATTTCATTATTTTATTTTATTTTTAAAGGGGGGATGAAATGCTTTGTTTTAATAGATAAAATAACTACGATCTTCATTTGGATCATTTATTATTCAATTACTTTTCCTGTTGTTTATGTTTTTGGTAGTATCGGTTCAGTAGTAGTACTGTGATATTTGAGTCAGGTATTGTATCGAAAATTTTGGTATCGTGACAACACTAGGGCACAGCATAGTGAACCCTTATCACACATACTAACACACATGAGTCATAACTGTCCCACATACTTGAGTATCTGCAGTGAGCAGTTCGGATCCTCCAGTTTGTGTTTGAGAAGCTGAACTCCTGATTGTCCTGGGTGATTGTAGCTCAGATCCAGCTCTCTCAGGTGTGAGGGGTTTGAACTCAGAGCTGAAGACAAATAACCACAGCCTTCCTCTGTCACCATACAGCCTGACAATCTACAAAACAAGAGATTACATAAGGAATTAAGAACTGAAAATGCTAAAATAAGCATCTGTTGATATACCTCTAATTCCAATTTTAAAATGTCACATACCTCAGTATCTCCAGCTGACAGTTTGGACTCTTCAGTCCCTCAGAAATAATCTTCACACCAGAGTCCTGCAGGTCATTGTTACTCAGATCCAGCTCTCTCAGAACAGAGTTTGAGGACTGTAGAGCCGATGATACAATTTCACAATCCTGAGCAGTGAGATTACAGCCAGAAAGACTGTAAGAAACAAATAACAAAAAATACATTCTACAATTTGTATTTCAATAATATCAGTTTCATTCTTGTAAAAGAGGTCAAGACATAATAAACTTGAACAAAATACAGTATATTCAGGATAAATCAGCAGAACAATAGAAACTGGAATTCCATTTACTCACAAAGATTTTCTGCAGTTGATCACAGCTGGTATCAGTCTTCTTCTCCCCTCATCTGATGTGTTGTATTTCTTGAGGTCCAGCTCATCCAGCACCTCCTCTGACATCTGAAGCATGTAGGCGATTGTTGAGCAGTGAGCAGGAGAGAGTTTCTTCTCTGAGTGTTTGTGTGATTTCACAAACTCCTGAATCTCTCTGGACAGAGTCTGATCTTTCACTTCCAGCAGACAGAGGAACAGATTGATGGATCTTTCAGTGGAGAGTCCATGTCCATCTTTGATCTTCTCTTTAATGTACTGTGTGGTTCTCCTGATGCTCTCTGAGCTGTTCTCTGTGTGTGTCAGTAGATCCTGTAAGAGTCTCTGATTGGACTCCAGTGAGACGCCCAGCAGGAACCGCAGGAACAGATCCAGATGTCCATTCTCACTCTTAAGGGCTTTATCTACTGCTTCCCTATGCAGACTATGAAGTACATCCAAAAACTGCACTGTGTCAGCATTTTTCATTACATAATGGTAAAACACATGGAAAGCAGCGAGAAACTCCTGAAGACTCAGATGAATGAAGCTGTAGACTTTCCTCTGATGAATCACAGATTCCTCCTTAAAGATCTCAGTGCAAATCCCAGAATACACTGAAGCCACAGTGACGTCTATGCCGCTCTCAATCAGGTCCTCCTCATAGAACATTACATTGCCCTTCATCAGCTGATTGAAAGCCACTTCAGCAAGTTTCACAATCACTTCTCTGTTGGACTGCAGGAGTTTCTCTGGATCTCTCTCTTCATACTTCTGATTCCTCTTGTTGATCTGAATCAGCAGGAAGTGGATGTACATTTCAGTCAGAGTTTGAGGGATTTCTGCACTCCGATCTTCTTTCAGGAGCTTCTGAAGCACAGTGGATGAGATCCAGCAGAAGACGGGGATGTGGCACATGATGTGGAGGCTTCTTGCTCTTCTGATGTGTGAGATGATTCTGCTGGCTTGATGCTGGTCACTGATTCTCTTCCTGAAATACTCCTCTTTCTGAGTCTCATTGAATCCCTGAATTTCTGTCAGACGGTTGATGTATTTGGAGGGGATCTGATTGGCTGCTGCTGGTCTGGAGGTGATCCAGATGAGAGCAGAGGGAAGCAGCTCTCCTTTCATGAGGTTTGACATCAACACACCCACTGATGAAGTCTCAGTCACATCACAAACTTTCTGAGTGTCTGAAAACATTAGTGTGATTCTGCTTTCATCCAGACCATCAAAGATGAACACAACTTTACACTCCTCATAAATCTTTGAATCCAGATCCTGAAGTTCAGGATGAAAGTCCAGCAGAAGTCTGTGAAGACTGTACTGATGATCTCGGATCAAGTTCAGCTCTCGAAATGGAAGCACAAACATGAAATCTACATCCTGATTGGCTTTTCCCTCGGCCCAGTCCAGAATGAACTTCTGCACAGAGACGGTTTTTTCCGATTCCAGCGATGCCTTTAGTAAGAACAGTCTTGATTTGGTCTTTCTCCTCACATCCTGGTTCAGGTGAGGCTTTAAAGATGTCATTGCAGTAGATTAGAGTGTCTTGTGAGTGTTTTGTTCTGGCTGTTTTCTCCATCTGTAAAACCTCATGTTCTTCATTCACTCCTTCACTCTCTCCCGCTATGATGTAGAGCTGTGTGTAGATCCTGTTCAGAAGGGTTTGATTCTCTTGGAGTTTGGTTCCCTCAAATAATCTCTCATACTTGATCTTCATGCTGGTTTTGTGCTGGTCTTTGAGTCTCGGCAGGATGACCTCATGCCTCCCCACCCTGCAAAAAAAATAAAAATAAAAAAAGTGTGTATGTGTATGTATATGTGTGTGTGTATATATATATATATATATATATATATATATATATATATATATATATATATATATATATATATATATATATATATATATAATATGTATACGTATATATGTATATGTGACCCTGGACCACAAAACCAGTCTTAAGTCGTTGGGGTATATTTGTAGCAATAGCCAAAAAAAACATTGTATGGGTCAAAATTATTGATTTTTCTTTTAAGCTAAAAATCATTAGGATATTAAGTAAAGATGATGCTCCATCAAGATAATTTGTAAAATTCCTACTGTAAATATATCAAAACTTAATTTTTGGTCAGTAATATGCATTTTTATGAACTTAATTTGGACAACTTTTAAAGGCGATTTTCTCAATATTTTGATTTTTTTTGCACCCTCAGATTCCACATATTGAAATAGTTGTATCTCGGCCAAATGCTCTATCCTAACAAACCATATATCAATGGAAAGCTTATTTATTCAGCTTTCAGATCATGTATAAATCTCAATTTCGAAAAATTGACCCTCATGACTGGTTTTGTGGTCCAGGGTCTCACACAAACACACACACACACACACACACACACACACACGTTGTGTTTACATGTTTTATGGGGACATTCCATAGACGTAATGGTTTTTATACTGTACAAACCCTATTTTTCTATCGCCCTACACCTAAATCTAGCCCTCACAGGAGACTGTGCACACTTTTACTTTCTCAAAAAAACTCATTCTGCATGATTTACAAGCCTGTTTCCTCATGGGGACCTCACGAATGTCAAAATTTACTGGTATTACTATCCTTGTGGGGACATTTGGTCCCCATAACGTGATAAATACCAGGTGCACACACACACACACACACACACACACACACACACACACACACACACACACACACACACACACATATACATAACCATGATTCATGTTAGATGCACTACAGTAAATTACAGGGTACGTACACCTTTGCCACAGTGAAATTTAAGCACCTTTCAAGCATATTCAAGGTGCATTCAATTTAAATTACATGTTTCCATACATACTCTTAACGTTAAGTTAAATGTTACTATGCTATTAAACCCACCTGACTGGATTGCATGATTTACAGTTCAGATACAGGATTTCACAAGTACAGAATGTCTTACGGTTCTCAATTGTTTAGATTTTTGAAGGCACATTAGCTTTTTGTCGATCCACCAGTTCACATTTATAACTGTGTTTATGCTGCGTAAAAACATGGGTTGATTTCTGCATTGGTCTAACCAAAAACAGCAGACTGTAAAAAATTTAAACGTAAAAAAAACAGTGAAATGCATGGCAGCACAGGGTGCCAAACGTTTACCATTAATGGAAATAATGGTTAAAGACCGTTTTTTAAAAAACTGGCACTGACTGGCAGAAGCAGCTTCCAAAGAAAAACTGTAAAATTAAGGTTTTTTTTTCTTTTTTAAAATTGTTATTTTATAGGTATTGTCTGGATTATCATCATGAAACATTCTCTGTGAAATTAAGTTTTTTTTTTTTTTTTTTCCAGTTAACTACTAGCTAGCAACAACACATATACAAAAACTATCACGGCATCAACAACTACACAATCACAGCCTTTAAATAAAATGACATGCAGCATAACATCAACATTTCATTGTCTTCTCCTGGACTAAAGCACACGCTCTACTCTTCAGCACAATGTTAACCCACTAAAATCGGACAACAGAAATGCTTTAAATCCCAAAAGAATATTAAACACTAATAGATCTCTCTAGATCTCAGCATCTTCACTTAATACGAATCAGTCTGACTTTTTCTTTCATACAAAAATTGAGAATTATCTGAGGTTTAGATGTTGGTTTAATTGAAATTAATAAAGTCACCGTTGTGGAGATCAGCATTTGCTTTAGTTGTGCTCTTGGTTTTCTTAAAAGCTTTTTTTTTCTTTTCTGGTTGCTGTAACTGTGCATTTCTAAAACACATTTGTTATAGAAAACCAGCAAGAAAGTGTCTGATCAAACAATGTTGGTTATGTACTATGCATGACCTTGTCATCATATAGAGGCTTGATTCACTGATCTCAGCAGAAATCAAATATTAGAGTATGTTAATTAGTTCTTGTCATAGTCTTACAATCCCGCTTTGCTACTTTGAAAGTTTTATGTTTTTTTTTGGGAAAATTATTGAGACATGGAATATATAGAGTCACAGACATCAATAATCTGGATATGAATCTCAACAATGGTGACAATTGACAAAATATTCATATTAGCCCTGATCATCACAAAACAAGCTTTTTGTTGATTGTCACCATTGTTGAGATTCATGTGCTAATTATTGATGTTTGTGTGTGTCAGAAAGCCTCTGTTCAAAAATATATAAGAAATTAAAAAAAGAAAAAAATGATTGTCATAACATCACAAAACTGCTGCAAAATTGCAAAACTTAAAGCTAACATATTCAGCAATAGGATTCTTGATATGCTCAGTTAGTCAGGCTACTATGATTAATAACCTGTTAACCATAAATAAACTGCTTTATCTGAATGGTTTTTCTGTACCAGTTCTTGCTATAACAAATGTGCCTTAGAAACACATAGTTACAGCAACCAGAACAAACCTGAATTTATAAAGTCAAGGGTCAAGAGCCCAACTAAAGCAAATTATTATCTCCACAATGGTGACTTCAAACTTTATTTTCAATAAAAACATTAACACATAAACATCTGTTAATTCTCAATAAGAAGTTTTGTATGAAAGAAATAAAGTCAGACTAGATGCTGAGATCTAGAGAGATCTGTTAGTGTTTCATGTTCTGCTGCTGTCAGTCATGTGACATTTAAGTAATTAATTAATTAGTAAATGAATTAATTTCTCAGCGAAGGTGTTTGTTTGTAATAATTTAGGAAATGCCTGTAAATTAACAGTGTTGTTAACTTATTTATATAAAGACATTTGACTTTAATTTTAAGGTTTTTGTTTGGCACCCTGTGCTGCCAGTCATTTGACCGTTTTTTTGTCTTTTGTTTTACAGTCAAGGTGCTTGATCATTAAATTCAGGAAATACCTGTAAAATAACAGTGTTTGTCAGCTTATTTAAATAAGGAGATTTTACTTTACTGCCAGTCATTTGACCGTTTTATCATCTAACAGATTTGTTATTGTATTAATTACAGATTTTTTTTGTAATTTTACATTATTTGTTTGTAATTTAAGAAAACAGAAAACATACTGTATAAAAAATGTGAATTACTGTAATTTGTCATTAATGTCATAATACTTAAAATAACAGCCAAGTTTTTAATTTAGAGATCATTTTACAGAGTTTTGACTGCAATTCAAAATAAAATAAAACAACCTGAAAAAAATCAGTTATTTTCCATAAAATTACAAATTTTTTTTTTTGTCTTTTTTTTTTACAGTGCAGACTGGCTTGCTGAAAATGCATTCTCTGTCAGTAGGTGGCACTTTTGGAGTGGCAGAAATATGTTGGTTTCTCCGGTAACAGCTGTACACAAAGCTGTGCACTTCATAAATGCTACTTTGATGGTTAATGTCAATTAATAGAATTCATTAACACTTTTGTGTGTGGGGAAATGGCACGTCAAATGCTTGACATATTTCACATTTGCTAATTTTATGAAAAACAAAACGATTATTCAAATTAGGATTAAACCATATACAGAAAGTGAGCAATGATCATTCCTCATCATTTGAAACTGATCTCTCCAGTCTTGTGCCAGCTCACTATGCAAATGAATCTACAGTTTACATTCTATCTCTAATTTGTTGTTAATGATGGGATTGTTTGAGATGCAGAATTCACTCAGTGAGCACATGTACTGAACAAAACTCAAGGATTTAGTCTTCGTTTTAAACATAACTTTTATTTGTAATTTTCAAGCCAATGCTTACTGAAGCGGCTATCTACCATCATCTGCTACGCTGTTCCATCAAGGGACGCACATCAACAAAGACCAGCAGATCACACTACAGCCACACGCACATAATCGAGTGGATTTGTTTTTGTTTTATGCAAAAGGCAAAAGTAATTAGGCTTATTATATAGTAGTCAACATTTGAAGTGGATCAAAAAAGTTCAACAAAGTTGTCCTAAAACAAGAAAAGGTATTGTTTTGGTTTTAGAACAACTTTGATGAAAGGTTTTGATCCGCTTTAAATGTATCTAAAAAGTAAACTATTCACTAAGATGTGAATTATTGTAAAATCTCAAGCTCAATTTCAAGCAGTTTCAAGTACTTTCTCCAAAATCCAAGCATTTATCAAAGCACTACATTTAAAATTCAAGCATTTTCAAGGATTTCAAACACCTGTACGAACCCTGAAATTAGTAACTACGTTTATACTTACGGAGGGTCAGAAGTCGCTGGTTCATCACCGACTGCAGGGGGTTCATCCATGGAGCTTTTTGTCTTCACAGACACAGAGCTATATATATATATATATATATATATATATATATATATAGATATATATATATATATATATATATATATATATATATATAGGGAGAGAGAGAAAGAGAGTGAGAGAGAGAAATGGAAAGATAGATAGTGGTCTCAGAAAAATCTTATATGTTTCCTGAAAATGGCAAGGTACATTGCTGTATGGGAAGGTTGAGAATATCATTCCAAAAGGGAAAAACAGTAACGGTTCAGGAAAGAGATGTTGTGCCTCTCTGTGATGGTACTACAATATACTGTCTGCTCACTTACCAAACAATGGCTTCTGGAATGAACTGTAAGTCATAAATGCTAAAATGTCTAATGTCTTACCTGGGGTCAGAAGTCGACGTTCCTTCATTTAAGTTAGGAGGATATTCCCTGGATTGATCACTTTTCATAGACACACAGCTGGATAGAGTAGATGGAGAACTCATTTTAGAGGCAGCGCCATCATCTTCTTTCTTGTTATCAAGACTCATTTTGGAGGCAGTGTTCTCCTACTCTCATTTCTCAGAAGAGAGAATGACCTTTAAAAAAAAACAAACAAAAACGTAGACACAGACAAATAAACAAACATAAAACAGATGATGGTGTTCCATGAGGGTGAACAAATGATGACAGTTATCATTTATAAACTGTCCCTTTCAAGCAACAGTGTGTAAATTTTGGCACGGTTAATAATCAAAAGTACATGCATCTTGTGGAAGAATATTGTAGCCAGCCCAACGGGCCCTTACCTACTTCTGTTTATGGATATGACCAGTGTCCAAATATAAACACTTATTATAAGCTCACCGTAGTTATTCAGGATAAGACAGAAACACTGGAAGATGGATTCATGATGTACTTGCTCATTAAATAAATTGTTATTTTCAAACAACAACAACAAAAATACTGCAGGTATGTACAGTACTACTATTCAATAAAGCGATAAGTAGGGATTTGCTGTGCCTTTTTGCTTTTACCTTTCCTTTAGTCTAGGTCTATAGCCGTTTTTGCATGTACTGTAAACACTCTCCAGTGTTACAAAGTCCACACCAAAGTGATTTAATCACTTCAACAGAAAACACCTGCCTCAAATCCCAGTCAACAATTTGATCTCACACTGATCTCACCATGTGGTCACAATGTGACGTAACAGTGAGCTAAAAGTGTAACCTCACAGCGTCCTCAATGTGTGCTCACACTATGATCACAATGTGAGGTCAAAGTGCACTCACTGCACGGAGACTAGGTACCCAGCATGCATTGCTGCAGGAAGCTTTTGATTGTCACCATTGTTGAGATTCATACACTGATTCTTGATGTTTCTCTGTTTTTATATGACACAGCAGTTTAAAATGTTTGACTTATGACAAATGTGGTTTGCAAACATAGTTACACATCAGTTGTACACAGCAAAATCCCCAGTGTTAAATTAACACTCTGAGTGTGGACACATATAAACACTGAAGCAGTGTTAAAGTTAACGAGATAATTAGGTGATTAACAAAGTGATGATTGATCATTATTGAAGACACCTGATGTTAATAAACAGAATCACCAAAAGAGAAAAACAAAATTTTTAAACGACCATTATAGTGGTCAGTGTTTGCATTAGTTGGGCTCTTGACCCTTAAATCATCAATATTAGGTCCTGTTTGGCTGCAATTGCTGAGTTATAACAGCCCGACAAGCCAAGAGCAAAAGTCATTAAAATGGCATTGACTGTGCTTGACTTAATCATCATATAGTGACTTGAGTATTTGACACAGAATTTCCATACAGATTACAAAAAAAAAAAAAACTGTGAACAAAAGACCAATCAGCTTTGCTATAATCAGACAGATGATGAAAAAAAGTTTATCTTAATTTAGACACACAGACATGAAGAATCAGTGTGAGAATCACAACAACGGTGACCATCAAAAAGCGTGTTGTAGCCAATCAGAACTCATCCATGACTCCCATCATGCATTGCGGCATGAATAAATTATGAGAGTTCAGAGTTGATCTGTTTATCTGAATATGCCGTTTGTCGCCATTGTTGAGATTCATGGGCTGGTTCTTGATGTCTATGTGTGCCTACGTGAAACACTTTTTTTTTTTTTGAACAGGTTGTAAAAAAAACTTTCCAAGATGTATAGGAAGTGCTGGATCTTCTGTGGATTGTTAAGGCAATTACAATAAGCAAAAAAAAAATAACTTAAAGGTTATATTCTAGATGATTTACGTCAAACAATGAATATGTTAAAACATAATCACCTGGTGACTTGAGCTTTTGGCTTGTCTGGCTGTTTTAACTCAAATACAGCAGCCAAACAAAATCTAGTATTGAATATTCAAGGATCAAGAGCCCAACTAATGCAAACATTGACCACTATAATGGTTGCTTAAAAATTTTGGTTTTCTCCTTTGGTGATTCTGCTTGTTAACATCAGGTGTCTTCAATAATGATCAATCATCACTTTGTTAATCACCTAATTATATCATTACCTTCAACACTGCTTCAGTGTTAATTTCAACACTGCTTCAGTGTTTATATGTGTCCACACTCAGAGTGTTAAATTAACACTGGGGATTTTGCTGTGTATGTTTGGAGAAGGTTCTTATAACATAAATTTGTTATCTGGGTGTGCACTCATACTGTGAGCTCATCATGTGACACCACTGTGATAGTGTTGAGAAACAGGAAGTAGAATGTCCCCTGGTGACCGATATTTGCAGTGCCTCCTCTCAACCTGCACAACATTTTGAATTCACAATGAGCTCACATATTACTCACACTCTTGAGTATCACACAATGAGAATGATGTGATGTCACTGTGAACATCGCATGATCTCACGTGTTGACTGGGATGCCTCCTGCTCTATTTCTGTGAATTTTCTATATCAACATGCATAACATTTGCATAATACAGGTGTTGTGCCCATTTTCGACCCCTGCCAAATTATTACCCCCTCTCGTTGAAATCGCTACCTGATTTGTCTAATCCTAACCCCTCCCCCACACCTACCCCTTAAACCTACCAATACTAGGGGGATAGTAATCTGGCGGGGGGTCAGAATTCGGTTTAACACCGGCTCTGGCTACTTTGGCTTGCCCTCAAACAAAGGTAGCCTGCTGCACATCCGAAGTAAACAAAGCATCTGAGCTTACCTGCTGCCCAGATACACTTAACCATACCCGATACTTTATTTCAACTTTCGATTGTTTCCTTTATTTATATCCTCATTGAAAACAAATGCCTTTCCGTTGTGATATGAGATGTGAAAAGAGAGAAGAACGATTTCGGCAAAAGGCAAATGGCATGTACTCCAGTAGTTATTTTCTGGGGGAGGACCCACCCACATTTATTTTGTTTCCAACGCCCATAAATACAACTAACCACAAAGCCAAAAGTAAACCCAAATTCGATTTTACTTAATTAAAATGAATCTGTTGCCAATAAAAATGAATGGATATAGTTATTTTGTGTAGTGGTATTTCTTTCAATAAAGTTGCTATCAAACCACAAGTGTGTCCCTTTCTATCAAATGAGCTCTACATGTAAAATCAACAGTAGGCAATACAAAAGAAATATAGAACAGTCACGAATCAAAAGAATAACACTCTAAACCAGGGGTGCTCAATCCTGTTCCTGGAGATCTACCTTCCTGCAGAGTTCAGCTCCAACCATTATCAAACACACCTGAACCAACTAATTGCGACCCTGGACCACAAAACCAGTCTTAAGTCACTGGGGTATATTTGTAGCAATAGCCAGAAATACATTGTATGGGTCAACATTATTGATTTTTGTTCTATGCCAAAAATCATTAGGATATTAAGTAAAGATCATGTTCCATGAAGATATTTTGTAAAATTCCTACTGTAAATATATCAAAACTTAACTTAATTTTTGATTAGTATTATGCATTGTTAAGAACTTTATTTGGACAACTTTAGGTGATTTTCTCCTTTAGGATCTGAAGAAGAACTTGATAATTACAAACAGGTGTGTTTGATCAAGGTTGGAACTAAACTCTGCAGGAAGGTCTGCTCCAGGAACAGAGTTGGGCACCCCTGATTTAGATTGTTTTTACTCAAACAAATTGAAACATATATTATAAATCTCTACTTCTGCCCCATGCTGCTACATGCCAAAACTGCATCATCTGCTTTATTGTTGTGATATTTATTTATTTATTTATTTATTTGTTTAAATTCATTTTATATGTAAAGCACTTTCTGGGGAAAAAAAAAAACATTGAAATAAAATACCACTTGAAGATGAAATGTGCTATAAACTTGCCTTGCCTTTAGCAGTGTAATGAATCGAGGTAGGCTTGGCCTACTGGAAAAACAGAAGCGTAAACTAAGGTTTTAGTCTCAAAACTTGATCATTTACCTGTTTACATGGACATCTTTAGTACATTTAATAGTTTAACATTAATGTGGTAATTTGATGCCGTGTTCAGCATTTATTTTGTACCGTGTCAAGTATACAGCACTAAATATTGTGTGTATCACGGAAGTTTGTGTAAAGCTTCCGTGTACACACACCCATCACTCATTCACTCGCATTTGTGCAACAATTGGACAAGATCGTTATTATTGTTTAAAATGTGATCATGTACTGTGTGTGCAATAACGCTTCTGTTCACTATGTTAGTGAAAAATCTTTAACAATCATAACTTGCCGTCAAACGTGTATTTTGTTGAAGCTGATCGAGAAATATTCGTATACAAAACAATTAGCATATATATGCTGTAGATTTCATTCTACAGCTTTTATTGATGTTGTAGAGCATACAACAAAAGTTTTAAGATATCAAAATCAAATCTCAGTAGTAGTCTAATTTACTTGCACTGTAATCGTCAAAGTTTCGACATTTTGGTCAGTGGTTAGAAAACGAAATATAATGATTCCATGTGAAGTAGATAAAAAAAAATAACAGCAGCACATTTTATATGACAAGCCACGGAGAATAAATTCTTAACTTACCATAAAATGCTTTATTTACTCAGTGTTAACAGGTTCAGAGCCACGAAATGGCATCTCTGTTTCTTCTTTTACTTTCGTTTTTACCTGTTGGAGGTGTTGTGTTCCTTCAACACCACTTGCGTGAAAAACAAACTTACTCCCTCTAGTGGCGCAGAGTGTCATCATCACACCATGACAGCTGTAGTCACACACTGTAGAGTATGTGAACTTGTTTAACTGTACATGTGAGGGCTAAATGTCCTCACTTAAATAATATGCAAACCCACTACTGAGTAAATTTTATTGGTTCACACCTGTTAAAAATCTTAAAATCACCCAAATCATTTGCTGTATTTTTTTTTTTTTTTTTTTTTTACTGCTGTTTTGCAGAAGTTTCTGTGATGGGTAAATATAGAGGTAGGGGTTGGGTTAGGGGATAGAAAATACCATTAAGCTGAAAGAAAAACAATGGACGTCTATGTAATGTCCTTAATAATATAGTGAAATAAACGTGTGTGTCCTAAATCAAGTATAAACTGTTCTTCATGTGTGTCCATTGTCTCTTACAGACAGAGCAGACAGTGTGTGACGACTGTCTGAACACATCATTCAATCACACACTAAATCACTCCTTCATCTGAATGTAAAATCAACTAAATAAAGATCTTGTGATTCACCCATGTGCATATTTTGAGGAGAACCAGTAACCCAGTGTTACACCATGCAGCTGGTACAATAAAGAGCTGTTTCACCTGATCTGACGCCACTCCTGTATCATAATAAAGTTAGCTTGATTCAGTCATTTTAATTCATAACTTGTCATTTACTTTTAGAATAAAACCTAAAATTTCTCTTTTAGATGCTCATGTTTAAGTTGCATGACCAAATAAAACAAAAATAAATAAATATATATTCTGTTTTTATTTTTCTCTGTGTTTGCAAACAGTATCATGAAATGTCAAGGTAGTAAAAAAAATCTCAAAGAATATTAATTGCTCAGTATTTAAATTATGCAATTATTAGCTAAAACATTATTACAATTGGAGTTCTCACAATCTCGCAATGCAGCTTCATTACAATTTGACTATAGCTGCAACTGAGACTATTAACTCATGTTACAGCTGTGAGAAAGCCAGTTGCAATTACAGAATATAAGATACAAGTGTTCAAGGTTCAAACTAAATATATGTGTCCCATCCTGCATACATTTCTCACACAATTCATCAAAATTAAATGTCTAATGTGAAATATTAATGATAAATTTAACTTACTGGCTTGAGGTCATTTAACATCTCAAGGGTGAATGTATCATGAAAGGTAAAATACTGTTAAATAAAATAGCACAACTTTGAATTTTAAAATAATAATCACAACCACAAAAACTGCTAAAATTAGTCCATTACTCAGGGTATATTTTACTGACACCTATGCTTATGTATGAAAGTTACGTCCTCAACTAAAACAATGGTAATCTATGTGAGCGCTCTTAAGGGCTTTATCTACTGCATCTCTATGCAGATTATCCATCATATCACAAATCTGTAATTTATCAGTATGCATCATTGCATAATAGTGAAATACATAAAAAGCAGCAAGAACCTCCTGAACACTCAAATGAATGAAGCTGTAGACTTTCCTCTGATGAATCACAGATTCCTCCTTAAAGATCTCAGTGCAAATCCCAGAATACACTGAGGCATCATTGACATCTATGCTGCTCTCATTCAGGTCCTCCTCATAGAACATCACATTGCCCTTCATCAGCTGTTTGAAAGCCACTTCAGCAAGTTTCACAATCACTTCTCTGTTGGACTGCAGGAGTTTCTCTGGATCTCTCTCTTCATACTTCTGATTCCTCATGTTGATCTGAATCAGCAGGAAGTGGATGTACATTTCAGTCAGAGTCTGAGGGATTTCTGCACTCAGATCTTCTTTCAGGAGCTTCTGAAGCACAGTGGATGAGATCCAGCAGAAGACGGGGATGTGGCACACGATGTGGAGGCTTCTTGCTCTTCTGTTGTGTGAGATGATTCTGCTGGCTTGATGCTGGTCACTGATTTTCTTTCTAAAATATTCCTCCTTCTGAGTCTCATTGAATCCCTGAATTTCTGTCAGACGGTTGATGTATTTGGAGGGGATCTGATTGGCTGCTGCTGGTCTGGAGGTGATCCAGATGAGAGCAGAGGGAAGCAGCTCTCCTTTCATGAGGTTTGACATCAACACACCCACTGATGAAGTCTCAGTCACATCACAAACTTTCTGATCATCTGAAAACATCAGTGTGATTCTGCTTTCATCCAGACCATCAAAGATGAACACAACTTTACACTCCTCATAAATCTTTGAGTCCAGATCTTGAAGTTCAGGATGAAAGTCCAGCAGGAGTCTGTGAAGACTGTACTGATGATCTCGGATCAAGTTCAGCTCTCGAAATGGAAGCACAAACATGAAATCTACATCCTGATTGGCTTTTCCCTCAGCCCAGTCCAGAATGAACTTCTGCACAGAGACGGTTTTTCTGATTCCAGCGATGCCTTTAGTAAGAACAGTCTTGATTTGGTCTTTCTCCTCACATCCTGGTTCAGGTGAGGATTTAAAGATGTCATTGCAGTAGATTGGAGTGTCTTGTGAGTATTTTGTTCTGGCTGTTTTCTCCATCTGTAAAACCTCATGTTCTTCATTCACTCCTTCACTCTCCCCCTCTATGATGTAGAGCTGTGTGTAGATCCTGTTCAGGAGGGTTTCATTCCCCTGGAGTTTCATTCCCTCAAATAATCTCTCATACTTGTTTCTCATGTTGGTTTTATGCTGGTCTTTAACTTTCTGCAGATCTCCATATTCTAGACTGTGTTTCTGCCAGATGGCTTCAGCTTTGTCCTGTCTGATGTGGGTCTGGTAGTGAGATGAAGTGGATGGCACAGATCTGATCACAACAAAAGACACAACATCAACAAAATGTAAGCATAAACATGCTAAAACAATGTTATAATCTAAAAATAGTAAATGCAAATTCATCTTAAATTCAAAGGTTGATAAAGACCGGAATGACCATGGGGCAGGTCATTCCACAGTTTCAGACCCACTGTAATAAATAATTAAGACTTGGAGAATGATCAAATATCCACATTAATAACAGAACTAAATTAATAATAATCTATAATGTTTTACAATCATCTGAAATTGGAGTCAGATTAAACACAGAGCTGAAAATTGAACAAATTTAATAAATTAAGTACAATTGAAAAGTAAAATAGTTACAGAATATTTTCACCCAGACCACTGGATTCTATCATTGGGTCACTGGGTGATCTTTACAATGGTCTATACAGCTCTTAACCTCCTGAGACCCTGCATCCTCATATGAGGACATTATATTTTAGTGAATGTATCTGTGACTGTACATGCCACAGTTTTTAGTCTGATGTCCTGTACAGAGCACATCTAGGGCTTTTCTGAGATACTAAATGTTTGGATGTTTCACCATGACCACTCCCTCTCCTTGGTCTTCAAAAATGACTAATATTAATTTAGTGACACCCTTATGGAAATATTATAATATTTTGTAATTATCATTTAAATCTGACTAATTTTTAAAATGTTTGTCATAAATCAACATCTCAGAAATATGTCCTGATGTCCTCTACCGTTTTTTTTTTTTTTTTTTTTTTTTTTACATTTTATTAATGCTTTAAACAATGTAATGACATGACAAAATACTATTTTTTTTTTTTTTACGAAATTATTTTCCCCGGTCTCGGGAGGTTAATGAATCTATCAGCCCCTGTTTGCACGTGGCTTTAATGTAAAATTATCGGATGAGCAAAACTGGATCATCACCCGATCACAACACAGTACATTTACATTTGTCCACATCAAACATCTTCTGTATTCAGAAAACTGACCTCTTTCACAGTAAATTATTAAAATGAGTGGAATAAATGAGCAGGGTTTCTTTTAGCAAAACCTAATGCAGTCACTAAAGACTAGTGCATGTAATCACTGTCCTAACAATTTAATTAATTTCATAGTTTTTAAATACTTAAACAAATATGAACAATTTAATTATTTCATTGTTGCATTACACATACGATGTTATTAGATTCACATTTATTGTAATGCCAAATGAGGACAGGCTCCCACAGCTCTGAGTCAAGTTTTTCTCAATGCTTTTCTACATAGATTTTTTTTTTTTTTTTAATTCCAGACCTAGCTACTGTTCGTCTATCAATTTCTTGTCCCAAACACCAGTTAAGCCGGGCTCACACTACAGGATTTTTAGCCCGATTTTGCCCCGATTTTGCCCTCCCGAGAATCAAAGGAGCAAAAATCTTGTCGAGCACCTCAATAGGTCCCGATGTTCGGCACAGATTATCTGTTAATGTGAGGCATTCACAGATCAAATTTTACACCTCCCGATCTGCTCGCACACAAATCGGGGCCGCCCCGATCATATCAAACATATTTGAAATTTAGGATTTTAAATGGGGATGATCATGGCTATGATTACATCAGTACTTTCACAACAGCCAATGCGTGACTGCAAAACAGCTGCTGTACGGTCCATTGGATAGTGGAGACGGAGGAAACTGCTTCTTGAGTTTTTATAGTAACACTGTCTGTATAATATGTTAAAAACGTACCACAACCGTATGGAGTAAGAGAAGCTCTGGGGTGAAATCGTCTCAGTTTTGAACATACCGGGTGAGTGCATAAAGCTGCTAGCACACTAACTAATATATGTAAACATTAGTTGCCGAAATGACGATCTGTTGCATAAGATCACGTGAGGCGCTCCGTCCCTCATGATAATTTTAATAATATCTTGTAGTGTGTGATGTGCTGCAATTTTTAAATCTTGTAGTGTTTGCATGTTTAAGATTTCGGAGAAGATAATCTGCAAAGATTCTCCTTATGTGTGTGCTGCAACCAGATTTCACAATTGGTTAGGATTTTAAAAATCATGTAGTGTGAGCCCAGCTTTAGTGTTGCATCGTGTAGCTTGAATGCACTGTAAATTGTTTTGAATAAAAACATCTGCCAAATGCATACATGATTATCTTACTGTACCTGTGGTCAGAGGTCACTGCTGCATCACTGAAATCATTGGGGTTGTGCATGGACTGGTCACTCTTCATTGACACACAACTGGGTCCTGCACCATACTCTTCTTCCTCCTCCTCTCTCTCCACGCAGTGACTCATATTGGAGGTGTGCTGCCCTTCTCCTCCTCCTCCTGATTTAAGACATTTATTTGGTAATCATCTTCAAAAAGACAATAACAACAAAGTTGCAGTAAAACTGCCAACAAATACATTTCAACTTTCAGATACATTAAGTAAAACAGCAATTTTTCAGCTTCATTGCTCTTTAAAATCTGTCACCCAGTCTTAAACCACTAGTTTTTGAAGTCAAACGCCTCCAAAACGCCTCTGTAAGAAAGTGGAGAAACCTAATTCTTAGATTATTTCCACTATAGCATAGATTATAACATAAAGAATAACTTCCAGACTTACCACAGAATATAGTGTACCATATTTAAATACGCTGAGTGAGTTTTCTTTCAGATCTTCAGACGCATCTCTCTTCCTATCTCTGACTTTGGGGTGTGCTCCACTTGATTGTAAGAGGGTTGTGTCTAGAAAGGATACGCCTCCGACTGGAAACTAACAATGAAATGAATTGTTCTACCTATTAGATTTATTTATTTTTTTTAACATCTACATCTACTCCAACCCTAAACTTAGCTCTTACTATAATACAGAAACAGTATTATTGTTGTACAGTGTGACAAAATAACGGTAGATTGATGTGCGCATGCCCAGTAGCCAGAGCTGTATCCCATCTAGCCTTAACCCTGTAAGAGCGCTGCCAAGTGGACTTCACAGCGGAACTCGAAGAGCACTGCACACGGCAATAAGGGTACAGTCTTTGGTACAGTAGCCTAACACACATCAATGCATCACTTCATCGGAAGTGGAGGGAAACCACCAGCAACACAACAGCCAAGAAGTTTGAATAAAACAAAGGCGGGGTAGGAAGTGCTTGAGACGCGACAGTTACAGTGCAACTACCCTGCTGTATAAATAAGATAAGAGACAGGTCTAATGATTAAACTATTATTTAATAATAAACATTGCAACAGACATTCTCACTCGGTACAGCTTCACATATGTCCATTTATATTAACTAATTTAACAATAGATACATTTGTACATGAATGTAGTTTATTATAAAACCTACACATATTACACAAACATATGGTAATTTATATTTACTTACATAAGTAGTTAGGACATCATACCTTAAACTCCTCTCAAGTGTTGTCTGTGTATAATAAGCCATGACATTATAGGGTTTTCCCAAATTAATGCATTTGTTAGGTGAAGTGGAGCAGCAAACACTGTGTAAGCAACCTTGGTTTTTATTTTTTATTTATCTTTCTGTTCAGTGTGAACATTTTCCTATAGTGTCAGACTCATGGATCATCATCATATTCTACACATCACTCTACATTTTAGGCCAAATTTTTAGCTCACGTTCAGGTCTTGGAAATTCAGTGTAACTTTGACTGAGAAGTCGCCTGCAGAAAGCAAAACAAACCCATACCAAAAATAGCCCATACACTAAAAACTGCTGGGTTAAATACAACCCAGCACTGGGTAAAATATGGACAAGCCCAGCAGTTGGGTTGTTTTGACCCAGAAGTTGGGTTACTATACAGAAGGTTGGGTTACGCTTTTAAACCAACCACTGAGTCAAAACAACCCGATCACTGCGTTTGTCCATATTTTACCCAGCACTAGGTTGTTTTAAACCCAGCAGTGTTTAGAGTGTATAGTGAGTGCAGAAAGTAGTTGTGATTGGACCACTGCTAGAATGCACAGAATTTAAGACCATCCAAACAAAAGGACAGAAAAGGACACACTGCATTGTGTTCATCAATTTTTGCGTTTATTCACTAATGTTATACTGACAGAACGACACTTACTTAAAGATACTTTATTAATTTGAAACAACTCTTTTACAATGGTGTCAAACTCTTTTCAGTAAAGCTTAGAAGAGTGAAATTCATTTATTTCTTTTTGTGTATATTCATTCAAATGAATTTATTTTACAAAATGCAATAGCAATATAGACTCTAGCAATAGCAGTTATAACAATAGATACACTTTAAAAAAAAAAAATTACTAACTTTTTGAAAATGCTGTAAATATAAACACACTGGCTGTTTATGTCTTTTGAACTTTTTTATATATTAAACTGACTTTTTTGTTTTTATACATTTTGTATAACTTTAAGTTGAAAGTGCAACAGTCCTATGAACTGTGTGATAGACAGAAGTAATGCTGGTTGGTAATTTCTGGGGTCAGATACAGCACAGATTTTGTCCCCCTCTTGTACAACTGCCTGAACCACTGATAATGAAGTATTCTGAAATATAGTGTGATTCTTCAGCTTCAAGCCATCAACCATGAGATGATAAGGCTGCTTGTTGCTTCTTGTTCGTGTTTGCTGTGCTGCTAAGTGGGTTGTTTTTGTAATTCTCTTGAGCTTTATTTGAAACTGTAGGCTTACTCTGTCATGCATACATTTTTTACTTTCTTTTATATAAACTTATCAATTTAATTCTGATGTTATCTTATATTATCTTATATCTTTTTTATTATTTTATTTTTTTTGTTTTATGTAATATACATTTATGTTACACTTTCACTTAATGTTGACCAATTGTTTTATGAGGAAGTTTTATGAGGAAGGCAGAGGTGTATAAGGACTTTTGTCAGCATTCCATCCCCTTTAATCCCAAAATATACTTTAGTGTTTATGTGCACACTGAGGTTTATGTACAGTGTGACGTAAATTTCGTCATCAGCACAGAATACACGTACTGAACGTGTGCAGCCCAACCTTTTTTTTTTTTTAACTGTGCATGCTCTATATGCTCTGCTCTCATGCATATTTTTTGCACTAATTAGTTTGTCCACAAGATGGCAAATTTGACCTAGGCCATTGTTTCACAGTCTAAAAAACAAAACAAAACAACTCTAGACCTCAACAACAAGAGACGCACACATTGACAAGCACTTGCGTGAGAAAGTTTAAGAGTTAGTTCACCTAAAAGTGAAAATTCTATCATTAATTATTCAAATTACAATTATTTCAAACCCATAAGATTGTATATATAATAACACTTTTATTGGAATAAGGTCTGGACTTAGACTCGGCCATTCAAAAACATTCACTTTTTTCTTCTTTAACTATAATTATTTTTAATCACTAGGTAGCTGAAATAATGACGGAAAGACAACACTACTACACAGTTTGCTATCATAGAATGCAAGAAACTTGAGTCCAACTGAGATTTTAGCAGAACCTCTGTATCTCTCAGATCCAGGTGCCCATTTTCAAGGTTAAGGGCTTTATCTACTGCATTTTGAAGCAAATGTATTCAATGCCTCCATTTAAATGGTAGTGAAATCAAGCAGGATTAAACTGTGCCTGTGGTCCTCTGAAACGATGTCAAGTCAAGTCACCTTTATTTATAGAGCTCTTTTAACAATACAGATTATGACAAAGCAGCTTTACAGTATTTTAATTAGGAAATAGTGCATCAATAATGCAGAAGGACAACAGTAAACACTCAATTTTCAGTTAAAGTCAGTTCATCATTGATTTCAATGATGTCATCATCCAGCTCAGTTCAGTTCAAATAGTACACAATATCAATGGAAATTAAGTGTCAGGCGACAGTGGCAAGGAACCAAAACTCCATCAGTGACAGAAATGGAGAAGAAAACTTGGGGAGAAACCAGCAGCAATGGCATCTACAGTAGCATTTATAGCAATGCACCAAATGAAGAGTATTTCTACAGCCTCTGACTAACGAATCTCCACTGACTCAAACACAAACAGATGGTGCCGATACCAGTGGAGTGCAGGTCAGACCATTCAAACCATTCAGAAAAGGAGTGACAAAAATAAGGTCAGCAAAAAGATTAAAAAGTTATACAATTTTATTTATTATAAATTAATAAACAGCTCAATTTCTTCACATGACAATTAATACCGTCTCTCCTGTCAAACAGAAAGCGCGAGTCTGCGATATAGTTCAGTGTTACTATGTGTGAAACTTCACAGTTTCATGGATACTCTTTTAGTTGTACTTATGGAAGATGCCCTCTATAGCTTGATGAAAGTGAACTTAATGCAGCGAAAACCACAATATATTTGTATAGCATATAATATAATAATTGTATTCATTCATTTCCTTGCAACTGGGACCTCATAATTTATTTTTGTTCTGACTTTCTATCTTGCAATGTGACTTTAAATCTCATAACTGCAACTTTATATTACAGTCTGACTCTGTAATCACAAATACCTTTTAATTGTTTTGCTCTGATGTGGAAATGGGCTTCTGTATGTGTCTCTGTTTTTCCCCACAAGATTGTTAAATCTGACACAGAGACACTGAAGAATCAGGATAAACCCCAAATCCAGCATAGAGGGGTTCAGTGAATGTAGTGTTGAATGTGTAAATGTGTGTGAATGTGTTTGTGTCAGAGACGCTGTAGAAGGACAGAATGCCGGACGGACAGTCCAGATACACTCCTACTCTATTAGAGCGGGACGAAGGGCCAAATACATCAGTGCTGTTATTATTATACCAGACAGTATACGTTGTATCAGCACAATACATACTCCAGGACTTCTCATTGAGTCCAAACCAACAGTCAATTCCACTTTTCCTGCTGATTTCTTTATATGTAATCGCTACATGACCTGTGCCTTCCCATTTAACCTCCCAGTAACAGCGTCCGGTCAGACTCTCTCCACACAGGATCTGTTCCCGGTCATCAAATCTGTCTGGATGATCAGGATACGGCTGATGATCTTTTACATATGTAGATTTTTTGTTCCTTTCAGACAGGATGAGTTGAGTGTGTGCTGTGTTTGGATCCAGTGTGAGATCACAGGCATCTGAACACAAGAAGAGACATCACATCATCTATGACATCATTAAATATATACAGGAGAATGTGTGTGTGTGTGTCTACCTAGTATTTATCACATTAGGATAATAGAGAAAACAGGCTTATAAATCATGCAGAATGTAGGGTTTTTTTTTTTTTTTTTTTTTTTGAGAACGTAAAAGTGTGAGGGCTAGCTTTAGGTGTAGGGTGATAGAATATATGGTTTGTACAGTATAAAAACCATTACGCCTATGGAATGTCCCCATAAAACATGGAAACACAACATGAGTGTTTGTGTGTGTGAGGACTTACATTTTCTCAGTCCTGGTTTGATTCTGAAATGTCCTCCATGGTCAAAACTGAACAGAGAAAAAAAACAAACACAAACAAAAAAAATTATATGGTATGGGGAAAGATTGGCCAAAAAAAAAAAAAAAAAAAAGAAAGAAAAAAGAAATTCTGACATAAATTCACATGAGAAATTAGAGTGATTATGAGTTTTTATCCAGGAATGGAGAGTAACAATCAGCTTACTGTTTAAGTGGTCTGTGATTTCTGTGTTAGTAGCAACTTTTAGCCTTAAGACTTTTTTTTTTTTTTTTTTTTTTTTTTTTTTGGTGAATACAATCCCTGGTTTTGCATCTATGCCACATGAACCACTGCAGTGCAAACTAGTGTGCTCCAGACTAGATGGATAGCACAGAGTGCCTGAGCTGGCACAGATAACAAAACATTGCAATTAAACAAAACAAACAGACCACAAAAAAAGTTTAAAAAGAACTGCAAATTGTGATAGCATTTAACCCTCAAATCCAAGTAGAACTTTAAAAAAATATATTGGCTGTAGTAATTTATTTTTCTTGAAGCTAGCAGTCCTCTAACTTTACACCAGAGGTCTCAAACTCAACTGGGGACACAGCTCTGCAGAGTTTAGCTCCAACCAGCTCCAACTCACACCTGCTTGGAAGTTTCAGTTTGTGTTTGATGAGGGTTGCAGCTAAACTGTGCAGAGCAGTGGCCCTCCAGAAACTGAGTTTGGGACTAGTGCTTTACACTCTCAAAATATGATATAAAACCAATGTTTAGTGTTTTTACTGAACATTTCTTATTTGAACTTAGTGGATTCTGCTGTATTACATCAGATAGAGGCAGTTTAAAAAAAAAGTAATGGGAGCATAAAATATTTCAATAGCAATTTCATAACAAAATATCACTCTTAGGTAACTCCTATACACATACTGACACATACGAGTCATAGCTGCCCCACATACTTGAGTATCTGCAGTGAGCAGTTTGGATCCTCCAGTTTGTGTTTGAGCAGCTGGACTCCTGATTGTCCTGGGTGATTGTAGCTCAGATCCAGCTCTCTCAGGTGTGAGGGGTTTGAACTCAGAGCTGAAGACAAATAACCACAGCCTTCCTCTGTCACCATACAACCTGACAACCTACAGACACACAAAACAGTCTGATAAGAAAGGAAAACTTGTGTCCAGTTGTTAATGTCTCTAAATCTACAAAGGTCCCCACATTACAACAATGCTAGTTAGCAATTGCATAATTTTCAGAGTTTTGTTCTTTACGTATAGTTTATAGTCAAAGTTATGCTTATCCTTACTAATATCTATACTATTGCTGAGTTCAATTTGTCATTGTCCATGTCAGGTTTTGTCAGGTTTTTCAAATAAAATGCTCACAGGAACTCGATCCACCTTGCTCAGCCCCAAGTTGAGAGTTCAAGATGGCTGCTCTCTACGAGAGCAAAAATGAAAGCTATAAATAATATAGCAATAGCAATAAACACTGCAGCATATGTAACGGAGGCCAGCGGTAGGTGCTGTGCAGGTAAAACTCACTCCCCTAATCTCAAGAGGTGCACTAGTGACAGACACTAGTGGCTGCAGTCTTTAGCATCCTTGTTTTTGTGCCTGCCTCCCATGCCGGAGATCCTGGTTCAAGACCCGCTCAGAGCAGGGTGCGAGCAGGACCCGGGGAGAGGGGTTACACATATATTTAATTTCTTTCATTAACTGTGCTTATTAGGAAACACACACACTACATTTATAGCATTCTATGTAAAAGCTTTCAACTTGACAAAAATACGGGGATGACCTGTAGCAGTGGTTGAATACGTGTTTTAAATAGAAAATCTGGTGCTAAACATTCGGCCTACATTGTACTAAGCATCCAAGACATCAACAACCAAATTTTGCACACCTCAGTATCTCCAGCTGACAGTTTTGACTCTTCAGTCCATCAGAAATAATCTTCACACCAGAGTCCTGCAGATCATTATTACTCAGATCCAGCTCTCTCAGAACAGAGTTTGAGGATTGTAAAGATGATGATACAGTTTCACAATTCTGAGCAGTGAGATTACAACCAGCAAGACTGAAAGAGAGTAAAACACATTATAATTAAATTCTTAACCTCCTTTTACATCTGGTATTTCAATAATATCTGCTTAATTCTTGTAAAAGACATTCAACTGAAATAATTATTACATGATTAAACACTCACAGAGCTTTTCTGCAATTGATCACTGCTGGTATCAGTCTTCTTCTCCCCTCATCTGATGTGTTGTATTTCTTGAGGTCCAGCTCATCCAGCACCTCCTCTGACATCTGAAGCATGAAGGCGATTGTTGAGCAGTGAGCAGGAGAGAGTTTCTTCTCTGAGTGTTTGTCTGATTTCACAAACTCCTGAATCTCTCTGGACAGAGTCTGATCTTTCACTTCCAGCAGACAGAGGAACAGATTGATGGATCTTTCAGTGGAGAGTTCATGTCCATCTTTGATCTTCTCTTTAATGTACTGTGTGGTTCTCTTGATGCTCTCTGAGCTGTTCTCTGTGTGTGTCAGTAGATCCTGTAAGAGTCTCTGATTGGACTCCAGTGAGACGCCCAGCAGGAACCGCAGGAACAGATCCAGATGTCCATTCTCACTCTTAAGTGCTTTATCTACTGCATCTCTATGCAGATTATGCATCACATCACAAAACTGCAATGTATCGATGCGTATCATTCCAAAATGACAAAATGCATAGAACGCAGCGAGAAACTCCTGAACACTCAGGTGGATGAAGCTGTAGACTTTCCTCTGATGAATCACAGATTCCTCCTTAAAGATCTCAGTGCAAATCCCAGAATACACTGAGGCATCATTGACATCTATGCCGCTCTCAATCAGGTCCTCCTCATAGAACATCACATTGCCCTTCATCAGCTGTTTGAAAGCCACTTCAGCAAGTTTCACAATCACTTCTCTGTTGGACTGCAGGAGTTTCTCTGGATCTCTCTCTTCATACTTCTGATTCCTCATGTTGATCTGAATCAGCAGGAAATGGATGTACATTTCAGTCAGAGTCTGAGGGATTTCTGCACTCAGATCTTCTTCCAGGAGCTTCTGAAGCACAGTGGATGAGATCCAGCAGAAGACGGGGATGTGGCACATGATGTGGAGGCTTCTTGCTCTTCTGATGTGTGAGATGATTCTGCTGGCTTGATGCTGGTCACTGATTCTCTTCCTGAAATATTCCTCCTTCTGAGTCTCATTGAATCCCTGAATTTCTGTCAGACGGTTGATGTATTTGGAGGGGATCTGATTGGCTGCTGCTGGTCTGGAGGTGATCCAGATGAGAGCAGAGGGAAGCAGCTCTCCTTTTATGAGGTTTGACATCAACACACCCACTGATGAAGTCTCAGTCACAGCACAAACTTTCTGATCATCTGAAAACATCAGTGTGATTCTGCTTTCATCCAGACCATCAAAGATGAACACAACTTTACACTCCTCATAAATCTTTGTGTCCAGATCTTCAAGTTCAGGATGAAAGTCCAGCAGAAGTCTGTGAAGACTGTACTGATGATCTCGGATCAAGTTCAGTTCTCGAAGTGGAAGCACAAACATGAAATCTACATCCTGATTGGCTTTTTCCTCTGCCCAGTCCAGAATGAACTTCTGCACAGAGACGGTTTTTCCGATTCCAGCGATGCCTTTAGTAAGAACAGTCTTGATTTGGTCTTTCTCCTCACATCCTGGTTCAGGTGAGGCTTTAAAGATGTCATTGCAGTAGATCGGAGTGTCTTGTGAGTGTTTTGTTCTGCCTGTTTTCTCCATCTGTAAAACCTCATGTTCTTCATTCACTCCTTCACTCTCTCCCGCTATGATGTAGAGCTGTGTGTAGATCCTGTTCAGGAGGGTTTTGTTCTCTTGGAGTTTCATCCCTTCAAATAATCTCTCATACTTGTTCTTCATGCTAGTTTTGTGCTGGTCTTTGACTCTCTGCAGGTCTCCAGTGTCCGGTGTGTGTTTCTGCATGACTGCTTCAGTTTTATCCTCCCTGATGTGGGTCTGATACTGGAATGTAGAGGACAGCACAGATCTGATCACAACATACAAAAGACACAACATCAACAAAATTGAAACATTAAAATGTACAAGCACACACCCACATATATATATATACACCCACAATTACAATATAATATAAAATATAATATATAACAATAATTATCATAAATATATATAATAAACATTGTTATTTTATATTAAGAAAAAAAATAAAACAAAGCGGCAAAATACAAACCATAAGACAGATATGATAGAGACAAATTAAATACTCTTTTTTCAAATACAGTAAGTTTAACCTACTTTGTTGTTTGATTAACATTAATTAGACCGTTGCATATGCATGTTGCAGTGCATGCTGGGTACCATAGTACAAAACTCCCAGCCATTCAATGCCATTAACATTGACAAATCAGCTATTTTTAACATTGATTCAATTGGTTTTCACCTGCTCTCTTGCTATCTGAGGTAGATCTTACCCATGTCTTTTTAACACAGTATTAAGCTGATAAGCTGAATCAAGTGTTTTAATTTGTGAAACACAAAATATTCTGAGAGATGTGTCCACAGGGCATGTTCTTATCTTGCCTTATATCTTACATACATGGTTATCTTACTGTACCTGGGGTCAGAGGTCACTGCTGCATCACTGAATTTAATGGGGAACACCATGGACTGGTCACTGTTCATTGACACACAGCTGGGTCCTGCACCATACTCCCTTTTCTCTTTGCAGTCCATCTCTCTCTCATCACAGTGACTCATGTTGGAGTTGTGTTCCCTTTCTGTTTCTCCTGATTTAAGACCAATATATGGTAATTATCTTCAAAGGACAATAACAACAATTTGCAGTAAATCTGGCAACAAACAAAAATTGAATCTCTCATATTCATGGAGTAAAGACACAAGATCCAGGGGGTGAGGTTGCATCCAGATCCAACTCCTCCCACCTTACATATACCCAGACCTACCCATCTTCACCTCCTGATCCCTGAACCCACCCATCTCCACCCCCTAGATGTGGATCCAAAAAAGGCCAACAATAAGACAGCAAGCTCAGTCCATTATGGGATAAAAGACAGAAAATATTTTCAAAAATAAAGGCATCAATATGACATGCAATGAAGAATGTTAAAGGCATTATTTTTTGTTAAAGTAATCATGACCATGATGTAAACTAAGGGGGACAACAGTTAATTTACTCTGGTCCCCGGGGAATCAGGGGGGCCCATCTGATATAGCCGAAACATATTTGCAGCTTTGAACAATGTCACAGACATATCTGTTCATTTCTTGAACACAGGGACCAGAAGTGTTTAATTTAGAATCCACTCATCGCTCAAAATACACAGTTTGCTGAGATCCTCTCATTCTAACAAAGCTGTTCATTATATATCATCGTTCTCTCATTCCACAGTAGCAAACCCTGACAGATACAAGTTCCCTCTAGTGGTATGCAGATGAATCACTACATTAAATATAAATGTTAAAACACAATACGTTTTAGTTTTATCTTTATTTGAGTTTTTATTTAACTTTAAGGTACAACACATTTTAATTTATTCATTATTTAAGTTTTTTAATTTACCTGTATGTAAGCACAGTGCAGTGTTAAATGTTCAAACTGTGTATTTACAATGTTAAAGTGGCTGACAACAATAAATATTCACGACGGGAATCGACTTGCTGACTACATATCTTAATTCTCATTGGTTCAAATAACCGTGATGCATGCATTCTCTTCTAAAATGTTTGATTTTTATTTCTGATATCATGTGATTATGTTTATATTATGCGTGAATATTCCCGAAACATTGTGTGAGATATGTGATTGTTGTCATTTCAAAAAAAAAAAAAAAAAAAAAATTCCAAAATAGGGTAGATTGGGGGAAAACAGCCCCCCCTTAAGGACTGTGCAATATTTATCCATTTATTTATTTATTTATTTATTGGGAAACAAAAGTTCAATGTGTTCAGAAAAGTTATAGTTTTAGTGACAATGACATGACTTATAAACCAAGTATAAAAAATGTCCAGCATTTTCATGTTATTAGATTAAATAATAATAATAATAATTTAAATTTTTACCAAGGGGGCAACATCTCCCCCATGGGTGGGGTAAAATGCCCCCCAGTCTGACAAAGCAATTTGCTTTAAACATTAAAGCAAAATCAGAGTACAGGCAGTTTTAGCTTAAACTAAATTAAGTTTTAAATTAAAAAGAACATAATTAATAGTTATGAATTACAAAATTATAACAGCCTATTTGAAACATTTTGTTAACTGATGCTAACTGGCTAGCTAACTAGCTACCTCATGCTAACTTGAGGTAATTTTTAAAATGTAGAACAACCAGCTTTAAAACACTTGTTTCCCTTACTGCTGAAAATTAGATCATTTACTGTGAAATCTGTTTTTTTTCTCAAGTATATCACTCATTTTTTTTTTTTTTCTAGTGCCTCGGGTCTTTACCTAAATTGTCGGCCTTGAAGAGTTGTCATGACAAATCTATTTGTAATATTCCTATTAAGAATGTTCCAATTTATCTACAGGACAGAATCTCATTACATTTTAATTGTGTGATCAAAAAAGTAAAGAGCAGATTTAACATTTGGTTACAGAGGGATTTATCGTTTAAAGGATGGGCTCTACTGGCTAAAGCAGAAGGTATTTTTAGGCTTACTTACCTTGCTTCTTCAGTTCATTCAGATTTAGTAAAATAAAAGTTAATTGATCAAACAATGTTAAATTTTCTGAGGAAAAACCGTGTGCATTATATCAGGAAATCTGTGATAGTTAACTAGATTAACTAGATTTTATTATGTTAACACCGTAAAAACTAACTGGTTAAAGTATTTTTTGAAAAACCCTTCTTCTGTGTGGAATATGGTATCTAATACCGGTGGTCTCTCATTATTGTTAATGTGTGATTACAAAATTTAAAAAACTGCCTGTTAAATTGTGAGCTTTTCACAGGCAAGCACTTTTGGGGTGGAAGTTAATTTACAAGCACAATTTTTCTCTGCACCATGAAAACTTGGCTTGACAAAGGGATTCTTTTGGTGGGTCAGCTGTTGAACTCTCAGGGGTATTTAATAACCCCAAAAGAATATGCCTTTGTAATTGGTGCTATTTCTTCTAGTATTGTCTTTATGTAGAGGTATTTTATACTCTAAATATGCTTCTTTTCTTCACCCTGCCGACACTTTCTGTGGCAGAATTATTTTTTTCATCTAGCAAAAAAAAAAAAAAAAAAAAAAAAAAAGAATAATAATAGGCTATACTTTCATTATTTCAAGAAAGAATTGGGAAAGTTTGGGTATTACCTAATAAATATCTCATTACAAATACAATTAAAGAATTCAAGATACTGGACAAATTTTCCCCTTCTAAGCATTTTTTAACCAGATCTAATGAAGATATAGATGTAAATTGTTCATTTTGTACATCACACCCAGAAACAGTACCTCATATTTTCTGCCATTGTCAATATACAAAGAGGCTATGGTGGGAGGTTTCTAGATTTATAAATGACGAAGTGTTGTCCAACTCTCTCTTTTTTTTTTTTTTTTACTCTATGAACATGTAATATTTGGATTTTTGAACTATGACAAGAAGTTGGAAAATGAAGCTTACATTATCAATCTCTTGATTATACGTTGTTAAGTTTCATATTCATCATTGTAAATTCAGCAATCAGAAACCTTTCTGTGGTACTTAAAGAATTAATTATTAAGGAGAGTATAAACAAAAAAGCTGTAAAAACTGTGTATTTGTTTGATACATTTAAGTCGTGATTTAGCAAGGCCTGTCATTTCTTTATTTTATTTTATTTTATTTTATTTTATGTATTTTTGTACATAATACAAATATGTTCTTGTTATATGTTTTTTGTGTATACCCTTTTGTTACGTACATGTTGTTCATGCATTAATAAAAAAAAAAATACAAATTATATATATATGTATATATATATATATATATATATATATATATATATATATATATATATATATATATATATATGATTTCATCTTGTGGTTATTTTGGGAAAAACAGTAGGGGAGCGTTTTCCTCCACTCTACCCTCCATGTTTAACTTAAAGTAAAAATGGATGATAAATAGAATTTCGTATGGAATTAAGTAGTAAGCACTTTGGGTGTCTTGTTCATCATATTTATTTTCATATAAAAACAACATAACTGAAATTATGTTATGCAACTCAGCGGATGAGTGAGAATAACGCGATGTCCGCCTTTGATCTGGTAGTTAGATCTGTTCTAATTCTAGAGGTCAGAACTGTCCGTCTTGATTGCACTTATTTCACTCCTCCCCTCACTGCAGCCGTCTACTCTCGCCTACATTCTAGCGTTACGTGTCGGTCATATTCAAGTTCCGTCGGAAAGTCATGTATAGCCTACTGTAGCACATTTAAAACTCAAAATACATTATCTGAGTGTAAAAGTGCCACGGTGAAAACGACTCCTTTCAACGTAAAAATCCGAGTATAAAAATGATCTCCGAGAGCTCCAGTTGTAATAACCCTAATCCTAACTTGAAAGTGTATTCACCATAATTTCGATATCACTTCAAGGCAGTAGGCTACTAACGCCGAGAATGACTATAGCCTAGTGTAAACCCTAATCATTGGATTTCCGAGCACCCTCCTTGTGTGTGTGTGTGTGTGTGTGTGTGTATCCGATAATGACTATAGTATAAACCCTAATCATTGGATTTCCGAGCACCCGCCTTTATATATATATATATATATATATATATATATATATATATATATATATATATATATATATATATATATATATATATATATATATATATATGTCGGAAATCCAATGATTAGGGTTTACACTATAGTCATTCTCGGATACACACACACACACACACACACACACACACACACACACACACATACACATACATATATATATATATATATATATATATATATATATATATATATATATATATATATATATATATATATATATATAAAATCAAAAATGATTAATATTGCTAAATATCAAAGTGATTTACATAAATCACTTAAATCTACAACGTTTACATAATTTGGGTTATGTCAAACAGCTTATACATTCAATTCTTTATAGTCCAATTTAAAATCCTTTATAAGAAAGTGCAGAATACTAAACTGTAGTTATTTTTTGTGCTATACATAAAAAATAACTTATTTGTAAAAGAATAACCTCTAAACTTACCACAAAATATACCGGATTGAAGTGCACTATGTTTTGTTTTATATCTCCGGACTGGCGTCTCTTCAATTTCTTCTTTTACCTTTTACTTTTGTTTTCATCACACAAGGTGACTTTTTTTTTTGGTCTCCAGTGTTTAATGTAAACATATCCCTCTAGTGGTGAAGATCATCATCACATTCTCTGAGTCGCTGAACATTTTTGGCCACAGTTTGGTGAGTTCAGGCCACCAAAATTTAAGACCATCCAACATTTTATAGATATTTGTTAAATGAAATGCTTTTGCATTTTGAAGTTGTGAAAGTTTTGTGGTATTGTGGATTTTTGTTGTATTTTAAATATTCATTTTCAGTGTGTTAAATGGAAGAGGTTAAGAAAATTCTGTTCAATAAAAGTCATTACTTAAGTTTTTTGAGTTACTTGTACTCAATGTTTTTAAGGCAATCGGTTGCCACAAAATTTTTAAGTTTTGAGCCATGTGATTTTGAGTATTGTGTAATTAAAGTATTTGAGTTAACTGCTACTAAGTAATATTGAGTTAAGTAATTTTAATTTAATTTTTATAAGCACTGTTAACTTAATACAATGGCACAAATTATTAAAAACTCATAATAATAAGTCATAATAACTTAAAACATTTGAGTAAACTATAATCAAAAACTACAAGTAGTTAAAAATAAGATCAAAATACTAAAATATTAAAACAATTTAGGAGTAGCCTATAACTGTTTCAACTTCATTTCAATCTTTCAGTTAAAATATACTGCGTACATTCTCATGATTCAAAAGATGAGCTTTATTTATAGTAAGTCCCCTGGAGCATCTCTACCTGGCCTATTAAAAATAAAACCAATTTAGCCTGTAAAAAAGTTTTTCCTTCAATGCAGTCTCATAATTATATCAACTATACTGTGAATAAACACATGACATACTGCATTGTGTTAATCACTTTCTGCATTTACTCACCCATGTTATACTGACAAAACAATGCTTGTCAACTAAAGCTGACATGGTCATTTTTTCATGATTTGAAACAACTCTTAAAAAATAAGTTTACAGGCACAAGAGATGATCTAGTAAAGTTTACAACTGTGTAAATTCACAAGCTAAATAAATGGGGGTGGGGGTGACAAGCTGGAATTCTACTCTACAATATTTTTAGGAACTGTGTGATATCGTAATGCAGTATGGCAGTAATTATGTAATTATGCAATAAGTTATTTATGAACAACTTTGTGTATGTTACCTTCTTAAGTTTTATTAGCACCCATAAATCATCCCAACAAACAATTGTGGAGCTGTCACTGGACGAAGGTTTTACTTTTTTTTTGGGGTCGAACACATTCTTATTTCAGTGTTCAGTGCAACTGAACTGTGCACATATGTTTTAAACACTTCATGCTATTTTCTTACTACATACATGTGTGTACATTATTTAAATTGCACAGTTTTCTAGTGTATTTACTTTAACTTCTCAGGTAATATCAATGGTATGACCTATTTTAGATGCAGCCAAAACAGCAGTGGTTATATACATATTCATATATTTATTTGTTTTATCAAAAATTATTGCTAGGGACAATTTAATAGTTGTTAGTTATTGATAGGGATTGATAGGATTAGGATAGGTTATCCGGCAGGTTAACCACCTTTCCTGCAGTCGGATTCAGCACAGACTTTGTCCCCCTTTCGAACCACGGCCTGGACCACTGATTGTGCAGCATTGTGAAATATACTATGATTCTTCTGCCTCAAGCCATCAGTGACCCCCTGCATTCATACACAACACAACACAGAGAGAAAATGAGAATAATTATCACTATTCTGACATTATAAATCTGTCTCAGAGTATAAAAGTGTGAGAATTCTACCACATCAAAGCAGTCTTCTACATTTGTATCATTTTTGTAGATCTGAACTCTGGGCTCCTTAACAGCTTTCTGCAGGTCATAGCCAAAGAACAGATAGTTCAGGATCACCTGAGATGAGAGACACAGGAGAGGTGAAACAGTTTTAGATAGAAAACAAATACACTTAAAAAATATATTGTTAATTTATTAAAACACATCCTTAGCCACTTGCCTGTTCAAAACATACTAATTAATAATAATAATTACTTGAATAATAAATAATAATTCAAGAACATTCAACTCTCAATGTACTGATATTGCTGATATTGTTACCAGGGGGTAAATGGGACTGAGGGCATTTAGGGCCCAGAGATCATGTTCTGTAATGTTGAGTAATGCTTAAACTGTTCAACTTACTTCTGTTTTTTTCCTACCTGAGCAGTTGCTGTTGTAATATTTGTCCCACCTTCACCTCCAACCACCATTTTTACTTGTTTGCTGTGTTTGTCCAGTATGATTGTGGGACACATTGATGAAAGTGGCCTTTTACCTTCGTCAAAACAAATAGTATTTTACATGTGAACATATACATTTATATATAGGTGGTTTTACTTGTACGTAATGTTGTAACTCATTTACAGTGACTTTACCCAGATAGCACACGTACGTCTGCAAGATGTCTGTATAAAATCGCTTGATCTGGAAAGCATCTGTTGTGTACAAACATCTGAAAGACGTCTTTAAGATATCAGTTTTACATATATTCTAAATCATAAACATCTTAAAGACATCGAAAGACATTGAAACAAATGCATCGTAACAAATGCATTTGATTCATCAGTGGATTAGTGTCAATGCATTTTATTTTTTGACAAACAAAAGGACGTTGTTTGTTTGGATAAGGATTTTGTGTTGCTGCTCATGAGGACATAATTTCTTCCTTTTGGATTTGATTTGGTAGATTCATTTTTGATTATATTTCTTATCACCTGCTGGATTTGTTGTTGCATTTATGCTGCACGTTCGTCTCGTCAGGCCTGATCAACTGGATTATAGGTATATTTGTTGTTTCTGTTTCAACATCAAAATGGCCATATGATATTATGTGTGCACACAATCAGGTCAAGTGTAATTCCAATGCATTGGTTGCCAGTGACTTTCTGAATGACTTTGCTTATGTGTATGAATTGTTTGTTTACAATTTTTGCAAAACAGAAAATTAAAAGCGTATAACTGCTGAAGAAGTTACTGGGTCAAATCAAAGCCTGTCTAATGTCTGAGTGGTGTCTAAGTCTGAAAGCGGGAAAAGACCTGTTAAATTAACAGCTAAAGCTTTGGTGGAAAAACTTGACATATTGGAAAAGTTAAGAAAGGCTACATTAAACAAGACTCAGAAATTAACTGTCAGGTTATTCCATTGACAGGTTAATATATGATGACAAAGAATATGAACTTGATATACGTGTAGTCTTTGAAAACTATAAAAAGATCTGTTCAGATGCTAGGGTGGCGCATGGGTCATTGCTAATTTTGCTACATGTTGATGAAGCTGAAAAAAAAAATGAAATCTGGTTTAAAGCAAAGATGATACCCAATAATGTGTTCATTGAACATGTGAATAGATGGTTATCAGACAGGTCAGAAATCATCTAAAGTGAGTGATGAAAATGATGTGTCTAATTCCACCTCCAACCGTAGCAAACAAAGTTCACACAGTAGTAGGAGTACTTCCATTGCATTTGCGTGTGTTTAGGCAGACACAGAGAAAGCTGTGTTGATGGCACGTACTGCTCGATTAAAAACCAAATATGCCATTGAAGTTCAGGAGGAGGAATTGAGGCTATTTAAAAAAAAAAATAAAAAAAAATAAAACAGAATTAGTTTGGGGTGTTACACAAACATGCATTTAACCAATGCATGTGCTGAAGTCGAGTAGCAAATATGGTAAAGTCAACAGAGCTCTCACAAAAGCTACAGAGAAGAAATAGTTTTATTATATTAGAATGTTTTATGGAGTGATGTGACCAAACTTTAACTTTTTTTGGCCCATGAATCAGCGGTATGCCTGGTGCAAAAAAAAGGCAAAGCTTATAAGCAGAAGAACACCATCTCCCTCATCAAACATGAAGGTGGATCGGTCCTGTTATGTGATTGTTTTACTGTAGCAAAAAGTGGAAATCATGACTTTAGGAAGGATATCATGGATTCTTTGTATCAGGCCATTTTGGCAAGAACTGTGATGCCCTTGGTGCAAAGACTGAAGCTAATGACCAATGGACTTTCCTGCAGGACAATCATCGCAAAGTATACATCCAAATCTACTTTTGCTTGGTTCAGGGATCAGTCATAGAATGTTCTTGAGTGGCCTGAATACAAGGTGAAAGAGGTTATGAAACAAATCAATCCAAAATCAGGTTATACTTGTTGGGCAACTGCCAGAAGATGAAGACATTCTAAAGTCAGATATAATGCTATAATATTAATCAAAGCTCAGAAAAAGGCTGAAAAGAAAATGCAGGAAGATCATTGGGCACTACCTATGGAGGAACACAGTGCTAATAATGATGATCTAGAGATCAAAGGAAATCTTAAAGTAACTGCTATATATATTTAAACAGAAATGACAAAATTCACAATTGTTTTATAAATCCAATAGTACAGAAAAAAAAAAAAAACAATAATAATAATAATAATAATAATATATATATATATATATATATATATATATATATATATATATATATATATATATATATATATATATATAATAGAAGGGGAGGTTTACAGAATAAAGAAGCTAAATTTCCAAGAGTCTCAAGATAGGTCCCCATGTGGTTTCAAATCTTTTCTGTGAGGAAAGCTCACCAAAAACGTATTTGTTCCATTTGGATAATGTAGCATCTCATTCAACCATCTCTGAAAACAAGGGGCTTGTGGAGATTTCCAATTGAGTAGTATCACTTTTTTGGCTGCAATCATGCCAACCATTAGAGCCTGTTGATGAGTATGGGGGAGAGCGTCCATCACATCAGAATAGCCAAAAATAGCCAGACTGTGGTCAGGTTGAATATTAATTTTATAAGCACTAGAAAACAACTTGAAAATGTTAGACCAAAAAACATACAGAATAGGACAAAACCAAAATAAATGTGCCAGTGTTCCCTCTGCCCTGTTGCATCTGTCACATTGAGAAGATATAGAGGGACACAGTGGTCAAGAATATTCAAATGATCATCCTTTGATTCCTCCATCCTCATTTCCTTTCCTTGCATCCTTCCCTCAATATCCTAAGGGGGGTGAAGCTAAGATACAACAAAAAGTAGCATGGACAGGAACCGAGGATGCACAAAATAAGGAATGAGAAGCACCCCAGGTGTGTATTGGTAGTAGGGAAGCACACAGTTTTTGACCGTTCTTGACTGTGTTGGACCGTTTTGGATCGTGCTTCATGCTATATTATTGCATTATATGTTTTGGACTGAGTTGAATCTACGAGCTATGGAATTTTATATTCCATAAACGAGACAAAATGACATCACTGGAAGCAATGTTTATTCATTGGAGCACAATAAAGAAAGACACCGTTTGCATTTTACATCGGTTTTGCTTGGTCTTTTTTTTTTTTTTTTTTGCATGTCAATTACTTGCTTGCTTCTATTACCAATACTAGTGTCGTAGTGGAAAACTGCCACAACATCTAATAAATGTCTATTTGACATCTGATAGGAATCGTCCTATAGATGTCTTGCAGATGTAAATGCAAACATCAAATGCACATTTATGTGATGTACATGTGCTATCAGTGTATGTAACTCAAAACATGCAAGGTTTTTTTATACCTGGTTTAATTTTGTTGTTAGATTCCTTTTCTGAATGTTTACAGAAATCATTCATTTGGTCATTAAATATAATGCCTGTTGAGGGTGACATCACCTTAGAGCCAAAACTGTGAAAACACACACACACACACACACACACACACACACACACACACATACAAAGATCCAGAAAACAAGATTAAAAAGAAGAGCTAAGCAACAACAACTTTATATAAAATAAATAAATAAACACCAAAAGTACATTAACATATTGATTTCAAAGTTAGATGAGGTGTTTTAAATTTACTCTTGAATGGAAAAGTGCTGTAGCTGTTACAGATAAAGGTGTTTCTTTGTGAATATTATAGTTATTTACTTTGCAAAAGGTATTCTGTTTATTAAAGCATGCGTAATGCATTGTGAATGTTCTTTCAGATCCACATGTAGAGGAACATCGAGTAAGAGCTGCCTGACTGTAAAGATTATTCGGTCGAAAAAAAAGTTTCCAAATGTTTCTTGGATTCTGATTAGAAGAGGCAAACAGTATGCGTTTATGCTATGGATTTAATCAAGTTAATCCAAAGGTGTCAACTTATGTCGAAATAGGTCATCATCATGACACCATCGCCACGATGATGATGATTCTGGCAAAGAAGATATTAAATGTTGAGACATCATTTGAAGCGTCAAAACAAAGCCTTCAGGTGGTGTTACAAGAGCCTTTTCTAGAAAAAAAATCTAAATAAATGTATAAATTAATTATTTTTTTAGGCAAATCTTGTTACCATTGCTGAATACTCCAGTCCAGCGAGCTAGACTGAAACAATTTGATTTTGTAGGTGATGTCAAAACGTCTGACTGGTCTTGTTAAAATCTTGTCCTTTTATGGATGTTTGTTGAAATAAGAACAAAATCAGTTCATGAATGTGAGAAATGTGACTCACAAAATTATAAAATGTAGTTCATGCAGTAATTGTGAATGTGCATGAGGCGGCTGTGAAGTTAATGTATACTTTCAATGAAATGCATGCATACATACATAAAAATAGCTTTTAGTCTCTGCTTTCTTATTTATTAGTCATTTAATTTAATTTAGATTCATCTTCTCTGTCTTCAGTGTAACAAGTAGATCATTGTTTGTTGAAAGTCCACGAAAACCTGTTCCACTGGCTCTGATAATATCATACATGTTGGAAGTTGACAAAGTTGACAATGACAACAGATGAATAGGATGTTGATATTATACATGATATTATCAGACCCGGTTGGACTGGAGTTCAGGAAATGAATCTATTAATGTTTACCATGCTTCAAAACATACCTAACCAGCATTTTTTAACAGGGTTATAAGACTAGTTTAAAAAGATTATGGAACTGACCCCAGCATTAAGATTTGTCTTTGTATCTTTATTTTTCTCTTACTACTCATTGATACTGCTGGTGACGGCCACTGCACTCCCATCTTCTGCGATGATAGACAGGTGGGATGTGCCGAAATTATCATCTGGACAATTCTCACTCTCCTGACCATACGTGTCTTGTTTGATGTCATCTTTAATCTTACTCCTGATGTCATCCGCAAAGCTTTTCGAGGTCATATTTTTGACAGTCTGTAAAACACTCTGTGACAAAATTCATGAATATGGGAACATCGAAAGGCTTTGAGAAAATAATGTATGCTAATGTAACAAGTAGTTCATTGGTTGTTGAAAGGCCACGAGAACCTGTTCTACTGGATCTGATAATATTGAATATTTGAGAGACAACAAAGTTGACAATGACAACAGAGGAATAACATGTTGATATTATACATGATATTATCAGAGCCATTTGGACTCGGTCAGTTAGACAGGGTAGTGTAGACAGCTGAAGCCACGTTTACATGTAAACTTTTTTTTTTTTATTCAGATTAAAATCATTCCGATTGAAAGATTCGATGGACTGTTTACATGAGACGTTATTTAATCCGATAGGGTGTTTATATGTGCCAATGCCTTCAATTTTGGGACACACTAATAGCCTACAATGAAAATAAAATCACCAGTGGAAAAAAAGCCAGTATTTGCATGAATATTTTTAATAACTGCTTGCACTTGCTTAGAATAAATGGACTAATATTTGAGTCCCTTGCGTTTATTTGAGCGTTCTGTCATGTGGCCAGAACACGACACATAGGCCTACTCACTCATAGAAATCATAAGGCCGTCTTCCACCACACACAGAACCAAGTTGATTTCTCGTTTGCAGTTTCTAATGACTAAGTTGCCCAGATATATCTACCAGATAAAATAATAAACACAATATAGCTTAATCTCAGCCAGCTGATCAACACATATCATCATATTTCTTAATGTTAAAGCAATAAGGGATAAAATAGCAGTACGACCCTCTAACGCAGCTCTGAAATGAATTGCATTGTGATACTAAAAAGTTTTACTGTACTTAGAGCAAATACACGATTTCTTACCAAGAGTTGATGAACAATGAATCAAAGCGTGCAATCTGTGATCGCGTGCAGTCGCTTTCTTATGCACGCTGTTTTACCGGTTTCACTTTCGCTTTTGAAATCTATTATGTTTACCAAGGAGGGGAGAGGATGGACAGGGGGGCATGGCCCATGAATGCCCCTCACCTTGGTGCGACACCTGTCCTGCTTGATGTAGACACAAAGCAATCGGTTTAACGCAATTACATGGAGCATTTTCATTCGGATTGGACTTTTAAACCGAGTGCAATGCTCCATGTAAACGCACGCAATAAATGAGACAGAAAGAGTGGAACAGAATCAGCAAAGGACCTTGAGCTATTGCTATTGCTTTCGACAATATCCCAAAAATACCCAAGGAATCCATAAGTAGAGGTGAACTTACCTCAGTGATGTTTTCATCACGTGGGTCTCCAAGTTTACTCTTCAGGGCATCAGCAAAGCGAAATGCCTCTATCATGCGATGATAGGTCAAAATCTTATTCTCTGTTGTGGACACACTGCTGCTTGAGATGTTGTAACCTGAGATTAAATGATTAATTATTTTAAACGCACCTTAATCATTTTCCATCATCATTTTCACTCCCTTTGAACACTCTCTTTTTAAAAAGGTGTTACAATGTACAAACACAAGCAAATGGCCGCTGCTGTTATTGGCAAACATTGCACTGTCTGTACAGTACATATTGCATAAACTTCACCAGCATTTATTCAACTTGACTGCTTTCTTCACACAATATATCAATATTCAACATAAGATGCTATGTATGTACTGATATGAAAAGAGCACCTTCTTGATTTACAAGATTGTTAAGAGATAAGAGATTGTTAAGCCTTTTGTACAAGCATTTTGGTCCTTTAGCATAGTTGCCTTTTAGACTTACAATATGATCTTAAAATTTACTGTAAATGGTGAATAGATGAAGTGTCTGGAGAAACTCATAGTTTAGCAAAAAATGATGGCATGAACTGTCTGTGTTACAGAATGAACTCCAGGTAATTGGAATTAAACTATATTAATATAAAGGTAACAGGAGCTGTTGTGTTGAAAGATCATATAAAGAATGTATACTGCTTTAAATGGCATTAATGGCTGGGCTTTGTGTTGAATTTTGACCTCAGTTCCGGTTAACTGTAATCTCTTGCAGAACTGTTTTCATATTAATCTTTTTTGTGTTTTTGAAGACAAATGCTGAAGTAACTAATGAAGGACACAATGAAATTTTAGCAAACACACAGCAGTGTTTTGAGTGTCAGAGACACAGAGCATACAGTCAAGAGATTATTACCCCACTTGGTTGAAGCTGCTACCTGACTGCAATTCCTAACCCCAACCATCCTGGGAACTGACAGCGGTAATGATCTGGCAGGCAGACATTTCTCTGTGTTTGGGGGCACAACAGTAAATTTCTGCTTAGGACACCCATTTGGCCAGCAGAGGCCCTGTAGACACTCACTGACCTTCGAGTATGTTGAGTATGAGAGCGAGCACAGGTCCACCGAATGGAGCATCAGGAGCAAGAAATATATAGTTGTCCACAGTAAAGTTTATTGCAGACTCATTCAGCACTGGCTCATAATTCTTTAGGTCCTCACATGTTATGATCCCTCCTGTATTACAAGAAACAAAGATTCAGACAGATTTGCATACTTGAACACAATTAGGTCACTAGACCTCTTTGATATAAATAAAGTTAATTTAAAGTTAATTAACTTTTAAAGTTAACCTGTAGCGTTGATATCATTCACTATATACTGAGTCAATGACCCATTGTAAAAGGCATCTGCTCCTCCATCTGAAATATTCCTAAAGGTCTCAGCTAGTTTGGGAAATCTTATAGGATCATTTTCCTTCAAGATGGTCTTGGTGTCTGATCTGCAAAACACTTCACTAGAAAAAAAAAAAAAGAGACAATAGCAGAAGCAAGATGATGCTATGTACATGAAAAGACAGATGCTTTAATAGTTTTAATAGATCTGCCTTTTAAGATATTTGTTATGTTAATCTGCCAAAACAGCTGCCACTGAGAAAGTGTGAAAAACTAACTTGTTTTTTTCACTAGTTCAGAATAAATTAATCTTACCACAATGCTTTATTAGACAGAATTTTTTTCTCATTCTCTGCAATGGCTTTGGCCAAGGCCTTTCCAATCTTAAAACCCTCACGTGCCAGCTTTATACTGGGCTGAAACAGTTCCTTCCATGGCAGTTTCCCGCTTCTATTGTGTGCCAGCTCATAACCACGCAGTTCTCCTGGTACAGCTATCAACAACCCTGCAATTAATTACAAAACACAGAAGAGTGGTTTAGTCATTCAAGGGCCAAAGTAGCAAGAAATCGTCAGAGAGATTCACTTTGTTGTTTTAATGATAACATGTGCTTGCTGAATCTTTTCGGGCCATTAGAGTTTGGGAGATGTTCATCATTAGTGGTTTACCTCGTTTGTCATTTGTGTAGTTGACAAACATGTTCTCTGAAGCCTTCATTGGAGCAGTTTCTCTGGCATTAATCGTCTCCACCTTTCCTGGGGATGAAAACATGAACTTTTAATTTTCATTTAACAGTGAGGTGTTGGAGGCTTAATGGTCATGACAGTCACTGTGATTCCTAGATTAAAATTCCTGCTAAAGGATTATAGTCCTAATGAGGATCCAGCCTTAACTTCCACCAAAATCAGAGGGAAATAATAGGTTGATAACAATGGAGTAAAAGCCTGTAACCCAGTGGTCTCAAACTCAATTCCTGGAGGGCCACAGCTCTGCACATTTTCACTCCAACCCTAATCAAACACACCTGATCCAGCTAATCAAGGTCTTCAGGATTACTAGAAACTCCAAGCAGGTGTGACAAGGTTGAAGCTAAACTCTGCAGACCTGCATCCCTCCAGGAATCGAGTTTGAGACCTGTTAATGTTAATGTTAAATCCAACCCTAAAATTGGAGGATTGATCCAGGAACCTGGTCAATGTGGTTTGCAGATTAAAAAAACAGCATATTCACAACCAGTTAAGTGTGCCGCCAGGGTCATACAGGCCCCTTTCTCAAGGAAAATGTATCTTTAATAATTAGTGTGCTACAAATTGCTTTGCTTAAAAAATATCTGCCGACTATCACATAACATCTGCATTCTCTAAATTCCATCACTCAGAAGGTAGAAGGTTTGGGTTTTTGTTTCTTCCTAACTAACACAAGAACTGTAGCCACTGTGGAAGATTGTTGTATGAGTCTCTGGTGTAAGTCTCCCAATGCCCATGTACCTGTTGATGCGTTGTATATGGTGAAAACCACTCCTCCTCCGATGCCCATACTTTGGGGATTAACCACACTCAGACACAGCAGAGCGGCGATAGCAGCATCAACTGCTGAACCTTTACGTTTCAAGATGTCCCTGCACAAAAAGAGCAGTACTGAAACCACAGGCTCTAGGGCTGCAGGAGTGTCCATCAGTGCTCACACAAGGAACCCAGAATCATAAATGTGGCACTTTGGAATCATACCTCCCAATCTCAGAGCAAGTCTCAGCATCTGCTGCCACTGCTGCTTTAGCATAGCACTTATCACGGGGAATCACAGTGGGTGTAACAGTGGGTATCTCAGTGTCACGTCTCAGTGTGAGTGTCAAAGAGAGTATTAAAACCAATGCAATTATCAAGGCAGCAAAAAGATATCTGAAAGTAGACAAACAGAGTATAGTTTGATATGCGTGTCAAAAAACTAAAAGAACTCAAAATTGTGATATATTTTGTAGGACCAAATGTGCTTATCTCAGACCAAATTATCTCATTATCAGTTAACTGATCCTTTCATCATTGAATATGCAATGTGCCATATTTTGAAACTTGACAGCTTCGAGAAATAACTGATTTTTTAAAAATTATTTTGAATACATTATACAGATGTGTATGTGTGCTTTGTCACCTTTTTATCTTGCTTGCAGATAGTTTATCAAAGAAAGCAGAGATGAGAGAGAGCAATTGTGAATAGCAGTTATCCACGAATACAAAGAACCTGTTTGATTAAATAAATAAATAAATAAATAATAAATACATACGTACATACATTTATAATTAAATTATAACATAATGTGCAGGTGCCATGTTTATGCCCAGAGTAGATACAATGTTACAGTTCTGTTCAGTGCAGGACTACAGAATGCAGTGTTCAGAAGCAGTCAAATGAATAGTTAACCCAAAAGGAAACTTCTCTTATTGTTAGTGGAAAACGAATGATAATGTTCAACAGAATGTTTGTCACTGACAAAGTGAGTCACCATTCATTTTTAACATTTATTTAAAATAGCACCATTCTCCATAATACTCATTTTCCTTTCATGAGTGAACTTTTACTTTAATTTTTGCAAATCCAAACAGTACAAATGTCACACAATACATATGCCCTGCTTTTCTAGATCTCCTGCCTGCAAAAAAAAAAAAAAAAAAAACCTAATAAAATCTGTTGACAGTTAAAATAACAACAACAACTAAAATAATAATAATTGCAGCACCACAACAAATACTTCATCATAACATGGAGGTTGATGGCCCTTGGCTATGTACAATATTATTAAAAGTATTGTTAACAGTATTTTGGCCCTCTGTAAAAATTAATTGAGAGACCTTGCCTTTGAATAACTTGAAATCTTTTTAATAAACTAATAATTTGGTGATAGATGGACAGATTTACATATGGATGTATGGATAGATGAATGGAAAGACAAAAAGAAGGCAGATAGATACCTCTTAACATGGTCCATGATGTTCTGAAATGGAAATTCTCTTCATGTGAAGATATCAAGACAAGAGTGGACTAGTCTGATGTAATGTGCCCCAAACAAAATGTAACAGTGGTTTAAAATCAACCTGATCTCAACATTAGATATTAATTGGCCAGACAGACAAGATCTTACTTGACAGGTGTAACAAAACTTTTAGGAATTTTTTGACAATGTATATGCAGTGCAACTTTGCCCACTGCCCCTAGCATAAAGCCCTTAGGTTAGCTATAACAGTACTTAATGGGAGCAGTGCTATATTAACAACTTAAGAAAGTGTTGTGTTATTTAAAGGAAATATGCACACATCAGTTAATAACTAATGAACAAGTAGCATGATTCAGTTTTGATCTTACCAGCTTCTTTTGTCTCCCAAGTGCTTTTTTATTCAAAGTGTTGTAATAATCCACGTAAAGCAAAAAAAATAAGAGGACCTACACGAACTACCACTTATGTATTGTGATCCTCCACTGGCGTTGCATTTTGACATGGATGTGACACACTCCCCAAGCCAGTTTGTCCTGTCTGATCTGGTTAAACAGTTTTTTACATAAAACGTTTTACAATATTTCAGTTGTTTTAAAACATTGCACCCCATTTGCAGTTGTTACATGCTGTACAACATTTTAGAAACATCACAGCAGCATTATCTCTCTGCCTATACATCCCTATATTGACAAACAATGGAAACAGCAGGACCAGTTATATTTGTAATTTATTATGACTTCTTTGTCAACTGCTGTGGCAAACACTTTTCCTTACAAGCAAGTAAAGTGATTTTTTAAATGAATCATTTTTACCCAGTGAATCCAGCACTGAAGTTGATACTGATAGCTTTGTGATAATGCAACTGAACACGGTTTGGGGGTCATGGTTCGATACGATTTCAGTACAACAGAGGGAAAAAAAAAAAAAATTACTATGCTAGATTTCTTTTCATTTATTTTAAACAGACAGTAGTACAAATTACAATTTTTTCCACCTACATGTGAAAATACTAAATATTATATCAAATTATAATGTCATACATAGACTATAAAAAAAATGCATTACATATTGTCACGGAGTCACCAGGCTCTCTCACCACCACACAACAATCCCAATCAACCTGAGTTCTGGTTCTGGGAAGTCGGGTCGCCCTAGCATACGGTGGTGAGTGGCGGAGGATTGCAAGGCAGATGTCTCTTCCAAGCAGCTTTGTATGCGGTGAGACACTCTGATGGATTGTTGGATACATTTTTCCAAACCTATATAACCTATATATAACCAGTTGCAGTCATAACGTAGGGTTTAAACCCTGACGGTAAGTAGTCAACAGGGCTCACTCATTCCATCCACTAGAGGTGGCGAGGGTTTGAAATTTCATTGCACAATCTGAGATTGAGCTCTTCCCTTGACGGATGTGATATAACTGGTCACAGATGGAGGAGTCTCCTATGGGGTGTCCGAATACCTCACGGAAGTGGGACACAAAGTTTTCAAATGACTGCATAATGGGACCAGACTAATACCACATAGTTTCTGCCCATTGCAATGCTCTTCCTGTTAACAGAGAAATAACACATGAGATCTTAGAACGTTCAGTAGGAAATCGCTGTGGTTGCATTTCAAGTGCCAGAGAACACTGCAATAGAAAGCCATTGCAATCCTCCGCCACGCCAGCGTAGGATGCTGGATTCATCATGGGACTGGCAACAATGATCAGAGAAGGAGAGTGTTGAACAGTGTGACATGTAACGTAGCCTATATTTGCTGAGCTTCAGTTCAGTTTTGTGACAGAAAGGATAGTCAAATGGCAGAAAGTGCATTCCTATTTGTTTTTTGTTTAATTTGATTTTGCTGGTATGACGCCTATGTTTACATATGAAAGTTATGTCCTTAACTATACCGACAGTAATCTATGTGAGCATTCTTTCATAATCATAATTTAATCAGTGAAATGTTTAGGAAAAACTTTATTATAATTTTAGATAGTGAGATGATGTTTCATAGAAAAAAATAAATAAATAAAAAAAATTAATTAATTAATTACATTACAAAAAATTAATTACATTTTTTATTATTCTGTTCCAAATTTTTCATACCAATAATATCATATTGTGTAAGACACAAATCTTCACTACTCATGTATATCATAGAATAAACACAATCTAACAGAATTAGATTTGATGAACTTGGTTCACACATATGCATTACACAAACTGACAAATGCAGTCAAAGTGTAATTGGTACAGTGAGTGGAAATGGGCTTCTGTAAGAGCCTCTGTGGCCCCTCATAAGAGGTTGTTCATCTGACACAGAGACACTGAAGATTTAGGATAAACCCCAAATCCAGCATAGAGGGGTTCAGTGAATGTGTTGTTGAATGTGTGTATGTGTGTAAGTGTGTGTGTGTCAGAGACGCTGTAGAAGGACAGAACGCCGGACGGACAGTCCAGATACACTCCTACTCTATTAGAGCGGGACGAAGGGCCAAATACATCAGTGTTGTTATTATTGTACCAGACAGTATAAGTCGTATCAGAACAATACATACTCCAGGACTTGTCATTGAGTCCAAACCAACAGTCAATCCCACTTTTTCTGTCAATTCCTTTATATGCCACTGCTACATGACCTGAGCCTTCCCATTTAACCTCCCAGTAACAGCGTCCAGTCAGACTCTCTCTACACAGAACCTGCTCCTGGTTCTTAAATCTGTCTGGATGATCAGGATATGGTTGATGATCTTCTACACATGATGTTTTTTTGTTGTCTTCAGACAGGATGAGTTGAGTGTGTGCTGTGTTTGGATCCAGTGTGAGATCACAGGCATCTGAAAACAAGAACATCATTAAATATGCACAAGTGTGTGTGTGTCCTGGCATTCCCTGTGCTATAGAGACAAAATGTCCAAAGGATATTAATACCAGTAAATTTTCCATGAAGACCAAAGTTTTTGAAAATCTAAAGTAGCAGAAAGTTTTGTGTGAGGGGTAGAGTTAGGCTAAGGAGATAGACAACACAGTCTGTACAGTATAAAAAAACATTACGCCAATGGAATTAACCCATAAAACATGGAAACGCAACATGAGTGTGTGTGTGGTTGTTTCTGAGAGAGAGAGAGAGAACTTACATTTTCTAAGTCCTGGTGTGATTCTAAAATGTCCTCCATGGTCCAAACTATACAAAGACAAAAAAAAAAAAAAAGAAAACATACACAGAAGACTGTAAAAACTGCAAAGAAAATTATATTTTTGTAGCTGTTCTTTCAACATTTATTCTCCCTCATGTCATTCCAAACCATTCAGATCCACCAGATTCATCTTCCAAACACTAATGAAGATATGTTTAATCAAACCTGAGATATTTCTTTACCTCAAGATCCAAAAAGGACATAAAGGGATTGTAAAAGTAATTCACGATTCAAGCAGCTTAATCAAGTTCTTATGAAAAGATTTAATTTAAGCTTTTGTTCAAATTTAATTTTATGAGCACTGAACAACACACACATAATGTACATAGAGTGCATAAAATATAGTAAACACAGATTCTGCCTTTTTAATTTAGTTTGATTTAGGTCCTGCTTCCTTTGTCTAATTTTGTAGTCTTTTGTAGCTCTTTTGGTTTCCCAAATCATTATCATTAATCATTGGTTACTCATTGTTTTCACATTTTTTTCTTTTTGATCTAGTTAGTTATCCTGGGTATTTACTGTGTTTACTGTGCTGGTCTGTCATTAGTTAAGATGTAGATATTTGTGTATTTATTAAATCATGCTACAGCTGCTGTAGATCCTTGTCACTGACTTCCTGCAAAAGCTGCGAAAAAATCCCTCTTAGGCGAACCCTTATCACACATACTAACACACACACACGAGTCATAGCTGCCCCACATACTTGAGTATCTGCAGTGAGCAGTTTGGATCCTCCAGTTTGTGTTTGAGCAGCTGGACACCTGATTGTCCTGGGTGATTATAGCTCAGATTCAGCTCTCTCAGGTGTGAGGGGTTTGAACTCAGAGCTGAAGACAAATAACCACAGCCTTCCTCTGTCACCATACAGCCAGACAACCTACAGACACACACAGTCAGATCAACTACAGACACACATCAACATTATGACCGACTGGCTGTAGATAATCACGTTCTTAACACCTCAGTGTCTGCAGCTGACAGTTTGGACTCTTCAGTCCACATGAGAGCAGCTTCACCCCTGAATCTTGTAGGTCATTATTACTCAGATCCAGCTCTCTCAGGACAGAGTTTGAGGATTGTAGAGCTGATGCCAAAATTTCACAATCCTCAGAAGTGAGGTTACAGCCAGCAAGACTGAAAGAGAGTAAAATACATGATAATTAAATTCTTAATCTTATTTTTCAACTTATATTTTAATAATATCAGCTTATTTCTTGTAACAGACATTCAAATCAAATGATTAAGACATGATTAAACACTCACTGGGCTTTTCTGCAGTTGATCACAGTTAGTAGTAGTCGTCTTCGGCCGTCATCTGATGTGTTGTATTTCTTGAGGTCCAGTTCATCTAGAACCTCCTCTGACAGCTGAAGCATGTAAGCGATTGTTGAGCAGTGAGCAGGAGAGAGTTTCTTCTCTGAGTGTTTGTCTGATTTCACAAAATCCTCAATCTCTCTGGACAGAGTCTGATCTTTCACTTCCAGCAGACAGAGGAACAGATTGATGGATCTTTCAGTGGAGAGTTCATGTCCATCTTTGATCTTCTCTTTAATGTACTGTGTGGTTCTCCTGATGCTCTCTGAGCTGTTCTCTGTGTGTGTCAGTAGATCCTGTAAAAGTCTCTGATTGGACTCCAGTGAGACGCCCAGCAAGAACCGCAGGAACAGATCCAGATGTCCATTCTCACTCTTAAGTGCTTTATCTACTGCATCTCTATGCAGATTATGTATCACATCACAAAACTGCAATGTATCAATATGTATCATTACATAATGGTAAAATGCATAGAGAGCAGCAAGAAACTCCTGAACGCTCAGATGGATGAAGCTGTAGACTTTCCTCTGGTGAATCACTGATTCCTCCTTAAAGATCTCAGTGCAAATCCCGGAATACACTGAGGCGTCAGTGACGTCTATGCCGCTCTCAATCAGGTCCTCCTCGTAGAACATCACATTGCCCTTCATCAGCTGTTTGAAAGCCACTTCAGCAAGTTTCACAATCACTTCTCTGTTGGACTGCAGGAGTTTCTCTGGATTTCTCTCTTCATACTTCTGATTCCTCATGTTGATCTGAATCAGCAGGAAGTGGATGTACATTTCAGTCAGAGTCTGAGGGATTTCTGCACTCAGATCTTCTTTCAGGAGCTTCTGAAGCACAGTGGATGAGATCCAGCAGAAGACGGGGATGTGGCACATGATGTGGAGGCTTCTTGCTCTTCTGATGTGTGAGATGATTCTGCCGGCTTGATGCTGGTCACTGATTTTCTTTCTAAAATATTCCTCCTTCTGAGTGTCATTGAATCCCTGAATTTCTGTCAGATGGCTGATGTATTTGGAGGGGATCTGATTGGCTGCTGCTGGTCTGGAGGTGATCCAGATGAGAGCAGAGGGAAGCAGCTCTCCTTTCATGAGGTTTGACATCAACACACCCACTGATGAAGTCTCAGTCACATCACAGACTTTCTGATCATCTGAAAACATCAGTGTGATTCTGCTTTCATCCAGACCATCAAAGATGAACACAACTTTACACTCCTCATAAATCTTTGAGTCCAGATCTTGAAGTTCAGGATGAAAGTCCAGCAGAAGTCTGTGAAGACTGTACTGATGATCTCGGATCAAGTTCAGCTCTCGAAATGGAAGCACAAACATGAAATCTACATCCTGATTGGTTTTTCCCTCGGCCCAGTCCAGAATGAACTTCTGCACAGAGACGGTTTTTCCGATTCCAGCGATGCCTTTAGTAAGAACAGTCTTGATTTGGTTTTTCTCCTCACATCCTGGTTTAGGTGAGGCTTTAAAGATGTCATTGCAGTTGATTAGAGTGTCTTGTGAGTGTTTTGTTCTGGCTGTTTTCTCCATCTGTAAAACCTCATGTTCTTCATTCACTCCTTCTCTCCCCCCCTCTATGATGTAGAGCTGTGCGTAGATCTTGTTTCCTTCAAATAATCTCTCATATTTGTTCTTCATGCTGGTTTTGTGCTGGTCTTTGACTCTCTGCAGGTTTCCAGTCTCCAGTGTTTGTGTCTTTAGGACTGCTTCAGTTGTGTCCTGCATGATATGAATGTTATAGTGGGATGTAGAAGACAGCACAGATCTGATTGGCTCATGTATCTCCATCCTGCTAAAATTAAAAAAGAAAAGAGCACCAACTGTAGCTATTTGAAGAACCATTAAATACCATTAAATATATATTGTATATTAGATAGGATTTTTGCACCTGTCTTCGTGTTGTGCATTTGCAGATTTTAGTTAGTGTTTTTTTGTTTTGTTTTTTTTGTTTTTTCCCAATTGAATGTATTTATTTACATCTGAGACACTACAATATATAAGGAAATAATGTTTATACTAACAGAGGGTCAGAGGTCACTGGAACATCACTGAATTCAATGGGTGGCTCCATGGATCTGTTACTCTCCATAGACACACAGCTGGGACCTGGAGACTGAGATCTCTGTCTTTTGCTCCTGCTGATGGTGGCATTAAATAAATAAATAAAAATAAATAAAATCAGACCTTAGTTCACTAGCTATACTATGCAACTCTAGTGAAACATAAATGTATACTTATATCTAATAATTAAGAAGAAGCTTTTCATCCAAACAATTAACAAATAAGGAGGGCCGAGCACCAGAATGGTTTTTAGAGTCTTCTTGAAAGGGACTTGGATATTTGGAAAAATCATTCAAGTAATAAGGATCAATGAGAGCGAACGTTCAGGAAAGCTATTGTGTGCATCTCTGTTATGGTACCATGAGACGCCATTCGCTCAAGCTAAAATGGCCAGTGTCATACCTGAGGTCAGAGGTCACTGATGCATCACTGAAAGTAGATGACAGATTCTTCATGGGTTCATTGCAGCTTGATTCAGGAGATGAAGAACTCATTTTAGAGTCCTGATCTTCACTCTTTTCACAGAGACTCATTTTGAAGTCACTGTTCTCCAACTGTCATGTGAAAATAGAATAAATTGTTTTCTTTATTTCTCTGTAGTACAATGATACAGTACATCTACAAAGTACGCTATTAATCCTGATGACACTGCAATCAATTACCTTCCACATTATTCTAAACTAAAATAATATTTATAAGAATATAGTTCATTAAAAAATGTTTTATTGCTCATACTAATACTTATTTAGAATCATATACAAAAAAAAAAAAAAAAAAAAAAATATATATATATATATTTAAAATATTATTTGATGTCTTTTGAGTATTCTGTAGTGCATATATTGCTAGACATCTGGTATGATTCAGAACTATTTTTTTTTTAAACATTTAGGATGTTAGAGCTAAAGTTTAGTGCAGTACAATTACATTTAATATGCAGAACTACAGATGCATTATTAATTCACTTTAAACATCTTGAGCTGTTATACTGGGGTACATTTATGTATCATCGAGGTAGGCTAGGCCTACTGGAAAACTGGAATGTAAAATGATGTTTTAGTCCCAAAATGTGATCATTTACATGCGGTTTACATGTAGTAGACATCTTTATTACATTTAACACTTGTACAAGCATACAGCACTAATACTGTAAATGTGTATCACGGAAATGCTTGTAAAGCTTCCATGTAAACACACACACATCACTCATTCACTCGCTCGGGGTCGTGCAACAATTCTACAAGATCGTTAAGATTGTTTAAAATGTGATCATGTACTGTATGTGCAATAACGCTTCTGTTGACTATGTTACTGAAATATCTTTAAAAATCATAATTTACTGTCAAACGTGTAACGTTATTTAGTTGAAGCTGATCAAGAAATATTCGTATGTAGGCTACAACAATTAGCCTATACAGGGATTTCATTCTACAATTTTAATGACGTTGTAGGACATACAACAAAAGTCTGAGGATATCAAAATCAAATCTCAATAGTAGTCTAATTTACTTTAGCACGGTAATCGTCAAATTTTCGCCATTTTGGTCAGTGAGTAAAAAACAAAATTTAATGATTCCATGTAAAGTAGATGCAAAGTAAAATAGCAGCACAGTTTATATGACAAGCATGAAGAATAAATTCTTAACTTACCATAAAATACGAAGTGTATTATTTACTCAGTGTTAACAGGTTCAGAGCCACGAAATGGCATCTCTATTTTCTTATTTTACTTTCGTTTTTACCTGCACTCGCGTGAAACAAAACAAAAATACAAACTTACTCCCTCTAGTGGCGCAGAGTGTCATCACATACAGTAAGTGTGTGAGTGCGTGTGTGTGTGTATGTGTGGTCTTGTTTTTATATCTTGGTGGGGACCTAAACCTGAATACACACAGGCTCATGGGGACTCGTGTCACCGTGGGGGCCTAAATTGAGGTCCCCATGGGGAAACAAGCTTATAAATCATACCAATGAGTTTTTTTGAGAAAGTAAAAATGCAGAAAGTTTTCTGTAAGGGTTAGGTTTAGGGGTAGGGTTAGAGTGAGGGGATAGAAAATACAGTGTGGACAGTATACAAACCATTGCGCCTATGGAGAGTCCCCACAAGGATAATAAACCAGACGTGTGTGTGTGTGTGTGTGTGAACTTGTTTAACTATACTTGTGCGGGCCAAATGTCCTCATTTAAATAAATAATATGCCAGCCCACAAGTGAGAACATTGTACTTGTCCACACTGGTTAAAAAACTTATTATCAGTGCCTTAGAAATGTTTGCACTAATGCCATGTGCTGCACAAATCACATCCCATGTTGTTGTTGACATTGGAGAGTTTTCTAAAGTAATGCATTTGCCAGTGTTTAGTGTGAACATTTCCCTTATGCCGCAGTCGCTAAATATTTTTGGTTTAAGTTTAGCAAGTTCAGACTTTGGAAATACAGTTTAGTCACAAAAGTCACTCGCAGAAAGCAAAACCCACACCAAAAATAAACTTTATTTAGTGAGTTCAGAAAGCAGTTGTGCTGAAATATAAAAAACTGGCACAAAGGTCAAGATATCCAGGCATATCTAAATTCAAGACCCAGCTTATTTTACTTGAATATTTACTTGATTTTAATATTTAAGTAACAAAATATTAACATATTTTTGTATATTTTAATATTGTATAAATATTAAAACATTATAATATTACACCATGCCAGACTTAAAATAAGACAGATTTAGCAGAGTAACCATTTCAACTTCAGTTCTGCCTGTCATTTCAAATATCTTGCGTGCGTTTCTCATGGTTCAAAGGATGAGCTCCATTTACAAAGTCCCCTCAAGCATCACATATACCCCTGGCTCATTAAAAATCAAATCAGTATAGGCTGTGAAAAAGCATCTCCTAACTGCTGGAATTGTTTTTGTTGTTGTTTGTACTTGTCTTTACTTGCTAATACATGGGACAGCTGTGGCCTAATGGTTAGGGAGTCAGGCTTGTAACCGAAAGTTTGTGGGGTTCAAGTCCCAGGTCTGGCAGGGATTGAAGGTGGAGGGAGTGAATAACCAGCGCTCTTTCCACCCTCAATACAAGGCACCAAAAAAAGCAAGGCACCAATGGTGGCACGTGTGTGCGTGCATGTGCTGGACAATTACATCACTAATGAACTGACTTTAACTAAAAAAAAAAAAAGACTTGCATTATTGGCAAACTATTTCCTGTTTGACACTGTAAAGCTGCTTTGGCACAGTCTGTATTGTATAAAGTGATATATATATAAATAAATGTGACTTGACTGTGTAATATCTTAATGCGTGTTATTTATGAACAGCTTTTTGCATGTTACCTGCTCATATTATATTATACACCCATAAAACACCCCACCAAACAATTTTGGAGGTTTTACTTTTGCTGGATTAAACTCATTTGACTACAGCAGCATGAGCACAGGAGCAGTGCTCAGTATCCAGCAGGATAGGCATAATTCCTGTGGTCAGATTCAGCACAGACTTTGCCCCCCTCTCGTACAATTGCCTGGACCACTGATAATGAAGTATTGTGGTATATAGTATGATTCTTCAGCATCAGACCATCAATTACACTCTGCATTCAGAAATACAACAGACAGAGAAAATCTGTATAATTATCAATTTTCTGACTTTGTGAATTTGATTTAAATGTCAAACATTGGATGTCAAGTGTAAGAATCCAACCTTATCAAAGCCCTCTTCTATATCTGTCACATTTATTGTGATCTGAACTCTGGGCTCTTTAACAGCTTTCTGCAGGTCATAGCCAAAGAACAGATAGTTCAGGATCACCTGAAATAAGAGACACAAGAGTGGAAAGGGATTTTAGATAAAAGACAAATACATTTGAAAATTACAAAAACCTATTGTTTACTTATTAAAACATATACGTTTAGCCACTGGCCTATCCAGAATAAACATTTTTTCAAGTTCAGCGTAATAATCCAGAATAATCAAATGCCAATTTAACACTTCAGTATTTTTGTTACCTGAGCAACTGATGTGGTGATATTTGTTCCACCTGCACCTCCGACCACCATTTTGACTTGTTTGCTGTGTTTGTCCAATATGATGGTGGGACACATTGATGAAAGTGGCCTTTTACCTTTGTCAAAAACAAAAAAAAGGTATTTTACATAAACATTTCTATTTATATTGGTGGTTTAACATGTACATAATATTGTAAGTCATGTAAACTCAAGCCATATAAGTTTTTTTTTTTTTTTTTTTTCCATACCTGGTTTAATTAAGTTGTTTTTGCCATCACCACTTATCAGCTCAGGATCAATGAAATCCCACATTTGGTCATTAAATATAATGCCTGAGCGTGACATCACTCCAGAACCAAAACTGTGAGAATACAAGAAATATCCAGACAACAAGATTGAAAAGAACAGCAAAGCAACAGAGATTCTTAAAAATAGACACCGAAATATTATCATTAAAATGGAACAGTATGTAAAAACAGGGCCATAGCTGGGGTTTGTGGGGCATCAGTGCAGGCTGTACCTATGGGCCCTGTTTATTTATTTTTTTATTTTTTTATTTTTTTAATAAATAGAACAAAGATACCAATGAAACAATGCTAAAGTTTTTTTTTTTTTTTTTTTTTTTTTTTTGATGTTTAGCTACAGAAATTGAATAATCAAATGCTGTCTTTCTGACAGCAGCTGGTAAATTAGGCATGACCACTTTAAACACAAAGCATTGATGCAATAAAGATAAACATCCGATTTAATTGCTGAAGGCTATGTCCCACTAGCTAATTTGACTTGACTTCAACTTGATTTTGGTGGGATGTCAAATCTACTGACTGATCCTACTGAAATCTTGCTTTGTTTGATCAGAGTACAGACAGAGTACAAATTGTGGAGTGACAGACTAAACCACTGCCTCTGACTTTCAGATTTCCAGTCTGTAATGCTCATCAAAAAAATAACAAGAGTAGCCCTGCTTGAATATAGACACAGATGCATAGAATTAATCATAAACAAAATGTAAATTTAGTTGATGCAACATTCTCACCATGTAAAGGTGCATGATATACATGTGCATCTCAATAAATTAGAATGTTGTGGAAAAGTTCATTTATTTCAGTAATTCAACTCAAATTGTGAAACTTGTGTATTAAATAAATTCAGATCACACAGACTGAAGCAGTTTAAGTCTTTGGTTCTTTTAGTTGTGATGATTTTGGCTCACATTTAATAAAAACCCAACAATTCATCTCAACAATCTCAATCTCAACAAATTAGAATATGATGACATGCCAATCAGCTAATCAACTCAAAACACCTGCAAAGGTTTTCTGAGCCTTCAAAATGGTCTCTCAGTTTGGTTCACTAGGCTACACAATCATGGGGGAGACTGCTGATCTGACAGTTGTCCAGAAGACAATCATTGACACCCTTCACAAGGAGGGTAAGCCACAAACATTCATTGCCAGAGAAGCTGTTCACAGAGTGCTGTATCCAAACATGTTAACAGAAAGTTGACTGGAAGGAAAAAGTGTGGAAGAAAAGGATGCACAACCGAGAGAACCGCAGCCTTGAGAGGCTTGTCAAGCAAAATCGATTCAAGAATTTGGGTGAACTTCACAAGGAATGGACTGAGGCTGGGGTCAAGGCATCAAGAGCCACCACACACAGACGTGTCAAGGAATTTGGCTACGGTTGTCGTATTCCTCTTGTTAAGGGACTCCTGAACCACAGACGACGTCAGAGGCATCTTACCTGGGCTAAGGAGAAGAAGAAATGGACTGTTGCCCAGTGGTCCAAAGTCCTCTTTTCAGATGAGAGCAAGTTTTGTATTTCATTTGGAAACCAAGGTCCTAGAGTCTGGAGGAAGGTTGAAGAAGCTCATAGCCCAAGTTGCTTGAAGTCCAGTGTGAAGTTTCCACAGTCTGTAATGATTTGGGGTGCAATGTCATCTGCTGGTGTTGGTCCACTGTGTTTTTTGAAAACCAAAGTCACTGCACCCGTTTACCAAGACATTTTAGAGCACTTCATGCTTCCTTCTACTGACCAGCTTTTTAAAGATGCTGATTTCATTTTCCAGCAGGATTTGGCACCTGCCCACACTGCCAAAAGCACCAAAAGTTGGTTAATTGACCATGGTGTTGGTGTGCTTGACTGGCCAGCAAACTCACCAGACCTGAACCATAGAGAATCTATGGGGTATCGTCAAGAGGAAAATGAGAAACAAGAGACCAAAAAATGCAGATGAGCTGAAGGCCACCGTCAAAGAATCCCAGGCTTCCATATCACCTCAGCAGTGCCACAGACTGATCACCTCCATGCCACGCTAAATTGAGGCAGTAATTAAAGCAAAAGGAACCCCTACCAAATATTGAGCACTTATACAGTAAATGAACATACTTTCCAGAAGGCCAACAATTCACTAAAAATGTTTTTTTTTTTTTTTTTTTTTTGGTCTTATGAAGTATTCTAATTTGTTGAGATAGTGAATTGGTGGGTTTTTGTTAAATGTGAGCCAAAATCATCACAATTAAACAAACCAAAGACTTAAACTACTTCACTCTGTGTGCACTGAATTTATTTAATACACGAGTTTCACAATTTCAGTTGAATTACTGAAATAAAAAAGAAAAATCAACTTTTCCACAACATTCTAATTTATTGAGATGTAACTGTATTTGTTCCCTCTGGGCTATGAAAGCTCTGATAATAACAAACATGTTGGAAGTTGCCTGAGAGTCAATGACTCTGCTGATTCTCTGACAACTTGCAACACATTTGATATTATAGATTGAAGAGCGCTCAGTAAATGAACTTGGGCGTGTTAGATCAAGACCAAGATTAAGGACCACTGCTCTCTTTGTCTCTTTATATTTCTCTTACTAGTTATTGATACTGCTGGTGACGGCCACTGCACTCCCATCTTCAGTGAGGACAGACAGGTGAGATGTGCCATGGTCTTCAGGTACACCATCACTGTCCTCCTGCTCATAGTAGCTGGTTTGTTTGAAGTCATCTTTAATCTTACTCCTTATCTCGTCTGCAAGACTCTCTGAAGTCATTCTTTTTACAATCTGTGCAAAACGTTTGACAAAATTCATAAATGGGAACAGTGAATGGCTTTGAGTAAACAACACCTGCCATAACGCAAGTTGCTCCTGTCAGATCAGATGCGGCAAAAGTTAAGACTTTTCAGAAATTCTGTAGTTGAAATGTGAGTTGGCTCAAAGGTAAAGTTCATCCAAAACTGAAAATCCTATCATTTATTCCACTTCTGACCATGACATGTGAGACTGACTTGCATCAGTTTGATGGCATTAACAGCAGGTGTTTTTATCACCGCTTACATCATGCTTGGTTAAAATATTTGGAAGGGAATATTATTATTAAATAATCATATAACAGTGAAGAACAGTGTAGATAAGACAGGAAACAATGGATCAGAGTGAGTGAAGCAGGATCAGCGAAGGAGTCAGGACTCAAGCTGTCAAAACACTTGTGAGTTGCTATAGTATAATTTTGCCCCTTTAGGGTCCCAGAATTGTTATTTGTGGGTGAACTAACCCATAATAGCCTGCAGATATCTGATAGAGGCCCAGGGAATCCATAAGTTGAGCTGAACTCACCTCAGAGAGGTCTTCATACAGTGGGTCTCCCAGTTTACTCTTATGAGCATCAGCGAAGCGGAAAGCCTCTATCATGCGATGATAGGTTAAAGTCTTATTCTCTGTTGTGGACACACTGCTGCTTGAGAAGTTGTAACCTGAAACCAAACGTTTCATTATTTGAACTGAACCTTAGAAAACTGCAAAAGAATTAAAGACTAATATTAAAGACACAGACTCTTAAAATCACTGTGTGATGTGTGATCTGTGTTATCTAAGAGAAGAACAAGTCTTTCAGATCTTTTCAACTGTTGCTATATGCTAGATAATCTCAGACTTTAAATGGTGAATAGATGACGTGTCTGGAGAAACTCATGGTTTAGTAAAAGATAATGGCATAAGCTGTTTTACAGATTGTACTCCAGTTAATCTGAATTAAACTATATTAATATAAAGGCAACAGGAGGATGATCACATTAAAGAATGTATACTGTAATAGCTTTGATGTCTCTCACATAGCTGGTGTTGTGCTGAATTTTGTCACCCTGCAAGATTATTACTCCTCTAGTTCAGTCCAAACCCCAACCATGGGGGTAATAATCCGCCTGTTATTTTTCAGCACCGTACCTGTTTTTTTAGCACACAAGTGCTAGCAGACAAGAATTATTTATGGTACTGTGAACTGTGATCATCATAACACGTAACACTGTGGCACACTTAAAGGTGCATTAAGCAATATTTATAAAACACTTTCGACCACAGTGTAGGAGAGAGTCCCAAAACACACCTGCTGCCAATCAGCAGTAAGAGGAGTGTCTAATAATAGGGAGAAGAGAGCGCTCAGTGAATACACAGGACGGATATTAGCAGATCAACTATAGAAGAAAAAAAAAAGAAAATATCAGAGGAACAAAACCTTGAAAAGTACACAGATGGACGCTCACTGACCTTTGAGTATGTTGAGTATGAGAGCGAGCACAGGTCCACCGAATGGAGCATCAGGAGCAAGAAATATGTATTTCCCCACAGTGAAGTTTAATGCATGCTCATTCAGCACTGGCTTATAACCCCTTAGGTCCTCACGTGTTATGATCCCTCCTGTGTAACAAGAGACAGATTTAGACAGATTCGCATGCTTGAATAAAATTAAGCCTCTTGACCCCTTAGATATGAAAAGAGTCAAATTTAAGCATTAAATAACCTGCAGTCTTAATATCATCCAGTATATCCTGAGTCAGTGACCCATCGTAAAATGCATCTGCTCCTTCTTCTGCTACCTTCTTATAGGTTTGAGCTAGCTGGAGAAATCTTATTGTGTCCTTTTCCTTTAAAAGGGTCTTGTTGTGTGAGCCACAAAAAACTTCACTGGAAAGAATAGAAAGACAAGAGCAGAGGCAAGATGATGTTATCAAAATTAAAAGGCATGTGGTTTAGGTGTAAACAGTGACATATTCAGAGGTGGCCTTTGTAATTTGGAGGCCCCCCATATATATATATATATAGATATATATATATATATAAACACTGTATGCAATGCAACTGCAATTGACCCTTTGCAAAATCCCAAATCCCACCCTCCTTAGTTACTGTTGCTATGTCTGACAAGTTATCCCGCTCTCACACCACACATCATGTTCTCACGCAGTAAAAAAATAGAGGAAAAGGAAAGAGGAAACCGACAACACGCCAACAGACGAGCAGACGATTCAAACAATATTGTTTTGTGTGTTTTTTTTTTCAAGTGGCACATGAACTGATCATCTCTTTATATTTACTTAAAGCATGAAATAAACATGAACGAATATCAGAACGTATTTTATTTCAACCATGGAAAAATGTCAATACACACAATTTTTTGGCTGTTTTTTTTTTATTTATTTATTTATTTATTTATTTTTTTAAGTATTATGACATTAATGAAAAATTACAGTAATTCACATTTTTTATACAGAAAAACTGCTGTATTTTTATACAGTACGTTTTCTGTTTTCTCACTGACTCACTGAGCATATCATGAGTATTATTGTTGGATATGTTAGCTTTAAGTTTCGCATTTTTTACAGCAGTCTTGTGATGCTATAACAATGAAACATGCAAAAAAAAAAAAAAACACCTTAATTAACATCCTCAGACACTAGGTTCCTAAAGAAGTTAGTGAATCAAGCCACTATACAAAGACAAGATCACCAATAATACGTAACCTAATTCAGCCGAACAGAATCTTTCTTGCTGTTTTTTCCATAACAAATGTGCTTTAGAAACACACAGCAACAGCAAACATGGAAGGGGAAAAAAGAAAAAAAAGAAAAAAAAAAAAAATCAAGAAAATTAAGGGTCAACAGCCCAACTAAAGCAATTGCTTATCTCCACAATGGTGACTTCAGACTTTATTAATTTCAATTAAACATCAATTTCTAAACCTCAGTTAATTCTCAATAAGAAGTTTTGTATGAAAGAAACAAAGTCAGACTGGTTTGTATTAAGTGAAGATGCTGTGATCTAGAGAGATCTGTTAGTGTTTCATGTTCTTTTGGGATTTAAAGTGTTTCTGTTGTCTGAGTTTTGTGGGTTACCATTGTGCTGAAGAGTAGAGTGTGTGCTTTAGTCCAGGAGAAGACAATTAAATGTTTTTGTTTTGCTACATGTCATTTTATTTAAAGGCTGTAACTGTGGAGCTGCTGATGCAATGATTGTTAGGATAGTTTTTGTATGTGTGTTGTTGCTAGCTAGCTACTGGAAAAAAAAAGTTTAGTTTCCCAGAGAATGTTTTGTGATGATAATCCAGACAGTACCTGTAAAAGTACGAATTTAAAAGAAGAAGAAAAAAAAAACATTTGAGACAATTTAGGATATTTGACTTTAATTTTACAGTTTTTGTTTGGAAGCTGCTTCTGCCAGTCATTGACCATTTTTAAAAAAAAACAGTCTTTAATCATTATTTCCATTAATGGTAAGTGTTTGGCACCCTGTGCTGACATGCATTTCACTGTTTTTTTTACATTTAATTTTTTTTTACTGTGTACTCTCCTGTCTGATTTATTTTTCAGGCAAGATGGCAGATTCAGTGTTATGATTGGTCAGATTGCATGTGAGTCAAGCTCTTTGCAAACGGTCAATTACTTTATTATCCATGTAATACTTAACATTGTTATATTATTTTCACTCTTATTACTCAGGCTTTATGAGTGGGTCGTTGAGTCATTTACTGACCAATTGGTTCAAAAGCACAGATTCGTTCAGTGTTCAATCATTCAGTAGCAAAACTGAAATTGTAGGGGGAATAAAAATTGGCATATTTAAATTGTTAATAACTGTTTGATAATGGACTTTTGTTTGTGTATTCTAGAAGAAGAAATTTGCAAGATTATTTGGTGCATGCCGATACAGCTGTGTCAGAAACACATTCAAAAACAATCAATGGGATTTTTTTTTTCCCATGCAGACATTGTTTGGCTTGTTGCAATAATAATAATAATAATAATAATAATAATAATAATGGTTAATTTTGTTAAGTTTGCAAAATTATTCTAAAAATAAAAAATTTGAAATTAGACATTTCATTTCTTGTCATTCAACCAATGTGATATATTCACTTGCTTGTGGTCTTAAATACGTGGGTGAGACCAGTCGACAACTAAGATTTTGTATCAGTGAACTCACAGTCATGCAGCACAATTAATAGAGCTGATAATAAATCATCAGTTGCTCGAAATTTCACAGAGTTAAATCATGCAGTTAATGAATAGTCTTTTTGAGGAATAGATATGGTACTTTCGATGCGTCATACAAATTTGGAACAGAGATTATTACAAACTCAAAGTAAATGGATTTTTTGCTTAATACTGTAAAACCACATGGTTTGAAATAAGATTTTAATCTGTCTACTTTTCTTTAATGGGAAGACATATATTTTCACTAGGTTGGTTAATTGTATTATTATTGATTGTGTGATCAATAATAATGCAATTAACTGGTCCATTATTGACTGACTGGGACAAGTCCCCAATCCCAGCACCCTCCACCCCCAATAATTAGAAATGGCCGATCTGATTGCTAGTATTTCAAGTATTGAGGATTTGTTAGAATTTTGGTAGAATTCAAAACAGCTGTCACTGAGAAAGTATGTTTTTCTTGTTTGTGTGTTTGCTTTTGTTTGTTTGTTTAAAGGTGCAGTGTGTAATTTTTAGCGGCATCTAGCGGTGAGGATTCGAATTTCAACCAACGGCTAAGTCCCCCGCTCACCCCGCCCTTTCGAAACGCATACAGAAGCTACGGAAGCTGACACAGGACAAAAATGTCGTCGTCTGTTACACCTGACAGTAGCCAATCAAGCGATGAGGTTTCTGTACAAAGTTAAGTCAAAGAATCATATTTACTTAATTATTCAGTAAACCAATGTTATTGCGAATATTATTGTTACTCATTGATCATTGTCTCAGGTTTATTCGCTGGCTTTAGTTAGATTTTTTGTATGACAGTTAGTAGGGTTGGGCGACGTCTACCAAATTGGCATCGGACGAAGTCTACAGTGAAACATCATGATGAAAAGTGAAAGTGAAATGCGATCGTGCATACGAAATCAGTTTCAATGCCATGCACATTACTAACGGCCCCCTGATGCCCGCAATTTATATACAGTATAATTACTTAACGATATAACTGCGAGAGAAAGTAATGAAATATATATATTTTTCCATCTAATGTTTATTGCCTTTAAAACACAACTTTCTTTCCGAACACGGCATTGGGATGCGGTGGCTTGCGGGAGGGGAAAGGGAGGAGGGGGTGCGATGGGATCACGATGCCGGCTCAACATCGTTATGTCTGTCAGCCCAACCGCATAAGCGCTTTCCATCTGGGAAAAGCCACACCGATGTTTATCCGGGATTTCTGCCGTCGTCTGTCCTGACTTCGTCTGGCTGCATCAAGTTTTCTTTTTTTACCGACGAAGACTGACTCTCTGCCGGTTCTTGAACAACATACTGACGAAACGCGCTCTGTAGAAGTTTGTCCATTTAGGGCTACTATAGAAACATGGCGGCACTAAATGGCGACTTCCATGTAAGGGGACCCGCGGTGCAGGTAGATATAAATTGCTCGTTCTAAGGTTATAAAATCATAACGGCTTATTATGTAAGGTCTTTACACACCTCTGAAAACATAGTTTTGTATGCTATATTGTATTTCTGCCAATAAATTCTCTTAAATATTACACACTGCACCTTTAATTTATAAAAATAGGTTTTTTTTTTTTTTTTTTTTTTGTAGTTCACAAATGACATATTCTTACCACAAAGCTGCATTATTCAGAATTGTGTCACTAGTCTCATTGATGGCCTCGGCCAAGGCCCTGCCAATCTGAAATCCATCTAATGCCAGCTTTATACTGGGCTCAAACAGCTCCTTCCATTGCAGTCTACCGTGTCTTTTGTGCGCCAGCTCATAACCACGCAGCAGTCCTGGTGTAGCTATAAATAATCCTGCCATTCATGACAAAACACAGAGGAGTGGCCAAGTCATTCAAGGTTCAGAATGGCAAGAAATCATCAGATAGATTTACTTTAACAATAACAACAGCTCTTGTGTGGACTAAAATCCAACTAAAGTAAAACCGTAAAACCATCAAGGAGACTGGATTTGGGGTTATGCAGATTTATGGTGGTTTACCTGGTTGTGCTTTCTCTGGGTCTTTGCCAAACATATTCTCTGAAGCACCCAATGGAGCAGTTTCTCTTGCATTAATTGTCTCCACCTTTCCTGAGGGTGAAAACATGAAATTTTACACAGAATGGCGGCCCAGTGGGCAGCTTTAAGAAAGCAAATTTGTTCGAAAAAACAACAGTCCAAGGCACACTTCAGATTCAAATTATTAAAAATATTCCAGCAACAAATGCCTTCTTCAGGTTGTAGCCTACAAACACATCAATGCCTGAGAAAAGGGCTCTCACCTAGAACAGTCACATTAGACACACCTGTTCAAATGCAGTAGCACATACAGTGAGGGAACAAAATGATTTGATTCCCTGCTGATTTTGTACGTTTGTCCACTGACAAAGAAATGATCAGTCTATAATTGTAATGGTAGTTTTATTTTAACAGTGAGGGACAGAATAACAACAACAACAACAACAACAACAAAAATCCAGAAAAACGGCTTTATATATATATACAGTGGGTACGGAAAGTATTCAGACCCCCTTAAATTTTTCACCCTTTGTTATATTGCAGCCATTTGCTAAAATCATTTAAGTTCATTTTTTTCCTCATTAATGTACACACAGCACCCCATATTGACAGAAAAACACAGAATTGTTGACATTTTTGCAGATTTATTAAAAAAGAAAAACTGAAATATCACATGGTCCTAAGTATTCAGACCCTTTGCTGTGACACTCATATATTTAACTCAGGTGCTGTCCATTTCTTCTGATCATCCTTGAGATGGTTCTACACCTTCATTTGAGTCCAGCTGTGTTTGATTATACTGATAGGACTTAATTAGGAAAGCCACACACCTGTCTATATAAGACCTTACAGCTCACAGTGCATGTCAGAGCAAATGAGAATCATGAGGTCAAAGGAACTGCCTGAAGAGCTCAGAGACAGAATTGTGGAAAGGCACAGATCTGACCAAGGTTACAAAAAAATTTCTGCTGCACTTAAGGTTCCTAAGAGCTCAGTGGCCTCCATAATCCTTAAATGGAAGACGTTTGGGACGACCAGAACCCTTCCTAGAGCTGGCCGTCAGGCCAAACTGAGCTATCGGGGGAGAAGAGCCTTGGTGAGAGAGGTAAAGAAGAACCCAAAGATCACTTTGGCTGAGCTCCAGAGATGCAGTCGGGAGATGGGAGAACGCTGTAGAAAGTCAACCATCACTGCAGCCCTCCACCAGTTGGGGCTTTATGGCAGAGTGGCCAGACGGAAGCCTCTCCTCAGTGCAAGACACAAGAAAGCCTGCATGGAGTTTGTTAAAAAAACACCTGAAGGACTCCAAGATGGGCTCCATGCAAGATCTCACCTCGTGGAGTTTCAATGATCATGAGAACGCTGAGGAATCAGCCCAGAACCACACAGGAGGATCTTGTCAGCTGGGACCATAGTCACCAAGAAAACAACTGGTAACACACTAGGCCATGAAGGACTTAAATCCTGAAGCGCTCGCAAGGTCCCCCTGCTCATGAAAGTACAGGCCTGTCTGAATTTTTCCAATTAATGTCTGAATGATTCAGAGGAGAAAAGGGTGAAAGTGTTGTGGTCAGATGAGACCAAATTTGATCTCTTTGGCATCAACTCAACTTGACGTGTTTGGAGGAGGAGGAATGCTGCCTATGACCCCGAGAACACCGAGGTGGAAACCCTATTGGGGGTGTTTTTCTGCTAAGGGGATAGGACAAAGGGACGATGGATGGGGCCATGTACCATCAGGGCTAGGGCATTGAAAATGGGTCGTGGATGGGTATTCCAGCATGACAATGACATAAAACACACGACAAAGGCAATAAAGGAGTGGCTCAAGAAGAAGCACATTAAGGTCCTGGAGTGGCCTAGCCAGTCTCCACACCTTAATCCCATAGAAAATCTGTGGAGGGAACTGAAGATTTGAGTTCCCGAACATCAGCCTCGAAACCTTAATGACTTGGAGAGGATCTGCAAAGGGGAGAGGGACAAGATGCCTCCTGCACTGTAAAACCCAATAGTTTACCTTACTTAGATATAATTAGTTATCTTTATTTAGTTACTATACTTACTAGGTTTTATTAAGTTACGGCTACTTTCAAGGAAAATAAAACAATTTACTTACTGCTTTGAGTGATGTTAACTTAAAATATTCAAGTATCCACAAATAAACCAATGACATTAATAAACCAGTCAGAGGCAGCAGCACACTAATATGTTGTTAATGTGCAACAGAAGAAGTAGAAAAGAAAGTTTTGGAGATGGGGCAATTTTTAGTAGACTTTTCACTCACGTCTTTCTTTCACTACTTGCATTCACTCGTTTCCCAAAGTCATCTTGAATGTTGAATTTTTAACTGAAATATTTAAGAGAACATCACATAAGCTGACTAAGCTGTAGATTTTCCTGAAAAGTTTTTTTGTTTTTTTTTAATACTAACCATTATAGTGAATAGTGTTACTTTTGGTTGGGCACTTGGAACTTAATTTACATTACTATAGTTTTTTTTTTTTTCTATTGATACAGCAATGCAACATGAAATCAAAATTATTTGATTTCGAGGAAAGAAAGCTTTTAGAAAATGACCTACATTTTAATTAAATCATTAGGTTGTGTATTTTTCATTTTGGTTAATGATTGTTTACAATTTCATAGGATTTTTTATAAATATACATATATAAACACCTTAAGAAGATTTTAATTGGGTTGATACAATTTTTTTAACATTTGGGATAACGTGTGTGAGTCACACACAGACTTCAACATTCAGCGCGTGAATCACAACAATGGTAACAACTTTAGATTAAAATAATATTTATTTTTATTAACTGTATCAATAACCATTTTATTAGCATTTTTGTTTGTTTTTTGTTGTGCTACTACTGACACAAGAGAGCAAATAAGATTGACAAATACAAACAACAACAGTAAAGCAAAGCAATTGCATAATTTATTCATGTCGCAATGCTCTCTGGGAGTCAGTGAGTAGCTATATTAAGTCAAGAGTAAACCTAAAGTAAAGAATCAAGTACCCCCAACAGTTCTTAGCTAGTTACTACAACTCTTGTGTAAGTAAACTATATTAAGCATTTGTCAGTACAGCATACTATTCCTATTTCATTTTACTTCGTTATTTTAGTGCAATCGGTTTCCACACTTTTTCTAAGTAAAGTCAGCTAATTACATTTTACAGTGTGGTGGCCAACTACAAAACGTCTAACCTCTGTGTAGCGTTGCTTTCGTCAACTAAAATTATGACTAAATATCGTCGTCAACGAACCTTTATCACGTGACGGAAACAAGACGAGATGCAACATAAATGCTGGTCATGTGACAATGACTATAATTAAATGTATATTGCAATATTGTTGCATGATCTGTATGACCAAAAATGAATGAGTATTTTTTTGTTGTTTGTTTCCGCTGTGCGCTGGCGCCTCACGCACACACATCCAGCAAACGTTGCAGCCTGTTCATTATTAGAATAAAATACAGTCAACAAACATATGATTAATCCAAATATTGCATACTGCGTAATACAATCCATGTCGTTCAACCTGAGGTCGGGCCAAACACATATCTGCACATATGAGGATGTTTTTACGTGCATTAAGTACAAAGCTTGATTTACTAATAAATAATATTTATAATTATTAATTAATTTAATTAATTAATTCTATGCTATATAGACCTACCTCATTACCCTCCACTGGATGCATAATGAGCTGCAATAAACTACATTTTGGTATTTTATAATGCCTAGTCATACTTCTGTGGATATTTTGGTGAAAGTTAACTCAAAAGTACACTGTAAAAAACAACCTATAGTATCTACTCAATATAATGGGGTAAACTGATGTAACAATTTGCATTTAGTTTGTTTGGGTAGATTCTATCCTATATATTTGAGTAAAGAATACCTACACTGTAAAAAACAACCTATAGAATCTACTCAATAAAATGAGGTAAACTGAGGTAACAATTTACACTCAGTTTGTTTGGGTAGATTCTATCCTATATGTCTGAGTAAAGAATACCTGAATTTATCAGCTAAGACAAACTAAAAAAAAGTAGGTGAAGTCTACACAGCAAAAAGCCCAGTGTTAAATGAACTCTCCCGGGAGTCTGAGTCCATACTCAAGAGTATTAAAATTATTAAAGACGCCTGATGTTAATAAGCAGAATCACCAAAAGGAGAAAATCTAATTTTGCCATTATAAATAAGTTGCCATTATAGTGGTCAGTGTTAGCATTAGTTTAGCTCTTTACCAGTAACTTCTTAAAATTAGATTTTGCTTGGGTGTTGTACTTGAGTTATAACAGTCAGACAAACCAAAAGAAATGAGATTTCGTGGTTTTGAATATGCTTTGACAAAGTCATGAAGTAGCAATCAGAATAAGTGAGTTGTATTTTGTTTATGTTAGCTTAATCAGACAGGTGTTTCTGAAATTTATTTGGCCGGAAAAAAATACAAACGTTTTTTTAGATTTAGACACACAGACATCAACAATCAGCATGAGAATCACAACAATGGTGACCAACAAAAACGTATGTTGTAGCCAATCAAAACTCATCCATATCTCCCATCATGCATTGTGGCATGAATAAATTATGAGCTGATGATTTCCATGATGTTTAGAGTTGATCTGTTTCTGAATATGCTGTTTGTCACCAGTTTTGAGATTCATATGCTGATTCATGATGTCTGTGTTTGCCTAAAAGAACAGCTTTTGAAAGTTTTTTTTTTTGATCGGAGGAGCTTGTAAGACGTCCATTCAAAATTGTAAAAAAAAAAAATTCAGGCTTTATCATTTTTTTGCTGCTGTGAAACCACAAGGCAGTTGTAATAAATAAAGGATATAGAACTCTAAATGGTTTCAGTGGCTCAAATTAAGTTTATTTTAAAGCAGAATTATCACCACTGCATGACTTTTGCTTTTTGGTTTGTCTGGCTAGTTTAACTAAACAGTTGAACAAAAGCTAATGTTAAAAAGCTACGGGTCAAGAGCCCAACTAATGCTAACACTGACCACTATAATGGTGACGTAAACATTTTGGTGTCTTCAATAATTTTCAATCATCACTCAATGAATCACTTAATTACCTCATTAACTTTGACACTGCTTCAGTGTTCATTTTAACACTCAAATAAACTCCCGCGAGAGTTCATTTAACACTGGGCTTTTTGCTGTGTAGACTTTATCTACTTTTTTTTAGTTTGTCATAGCTGTTAAATTCAGGTATTCTTTACTCAAATATATAGGATAGAATCTACCCAAACAAACTAAATGCAAATTGTTACATCAGTTTACCCCATTATATTGAGTAGATTCTATAGGTTGTTTTTTACAGTGTAGTGTAACGCATTACAATTCAGAGACAGTAATATTGTAATGTAACTAATTCTTTTTAAAAGACAGTAACTAGTAATATATAATGTATTACATTTTGGAAGTAACTTGCCCAACACTGCTAAGCATCCCTTGTTGGCCAAATACTGTAGCTAGTTTTGTTAGACTAAAATAGAATTTTCATTGACTAAAACTATGTCATCAGTTTTTGTCGACTAAAACCAGACGAAAATAGTCATGGATAATTCTGACTAAAATAAGACTAAAATGCTCAGACTTTTAGTTGACTGAAACTTGTCTAGACTAAAAAGAGCATGAACGTGACTAAAACTAATAAAAACTAAAATGACAGCTTCACACAAAAACTAGATTAAAACTAAAATTAAAACAGGCCACCAAAAACAACACTACCTCTGTATTTGCCAACAAGGGTTTTGCAACCAAGTACTAAGTCATGTTTTGTGAAGGGGTCAATACTTATTTCACTCATTAAACTGCAAATCAATTTTTTTTTTTTTATCGTTTTTCTAGTTTTTTTGTTGTTATTCTGTCTCTCACTGCTCAAATAAACTTACCATTAAAATTGTAGACTGATCATGGATGAGAGAGCGCCTGAGACTCAAACCTGCAACCTTTTGGGTTACAAGTCCGACTCTCTAACCATTATTGGCACCACAGTGTAGAGTTAACACTGTAGAAGTGGTGCTAATCCTGATCTTTCATAACCCTGCATAAAAAAGTAGGGCTAACTCTACTTCTTAATTGCAAACGTGAACCTGTGTGCTGCCATGAAAAAAAAACAAAAAAAAAAAAATCTTTAAAATAGGCTGAAACTTGCCAAGCCTACTTTCTCACACAGGCAAGGATCAACTGCACACAGGCAAGAGACAAAATTAACTGCAATGTGGATGTATGTTGTTGTACCCCTAGAAGAGTTGTTCTCTGTCTTGGAAAAAGCACACTTTGACCACACACAGCTTCTTCATTCTCTAAGTTCTCACAGTGAGCAAAGCCAACACGCTTGTTTCACGTCACACATTTTGAAACCTGCTGGTAATCAAACAGTTCTTCATTTGTACTCAGCAGTAGAAAGAAATTCATATAGGTGTGGATGAGTAAACAATGACAGAATTAAAATTTTTGGGTGAACTTTCACTTTGTTAAGCTTTGTTTAGTTGATAGCACTGATGTACAAGCCAAGTCCTAAGCCTAACCCACACATAAACCTTACATTTGAAGAGGTTTGATTTTGTTGTGTCTTTGTTTCTGATACTGTTGCCACTGTGGCAGATTGTTGTTGGAGTCTGATTAAGTTTCAAGTACCTGTTGATGCATTGTATATGGTGAAAACCGCTCCTCCTCCAATGCCCACACTTTGAGCATTAACCAGACTCACACACAGCAGAGCGGCGATAGCGGCATCAACTGCTGAACCATTGCGCTTCAATATGTCCCTGCAAACTCAAGAAGAGCAATGACTTAATCTTACTACTGCAAAAAATCTCTCCCAAAAAACATAAATGTGGCTCTTTAGAATCATACCTCCCGATCTCAGAGCAAGTCCCGGCATCGGCTGCCACTGCTGCTTTAGTATAGCACTTATCAGAGGGTCTCAGAGAGTGTATCAGACTGATTAGCCCTATCAGAATCACTACAAACCCAATGGCAGCCAAACATCTGAAAGCAGACCACCAGAGTTTGAACTAGTTGATTTATTTTTCAGACAAACAAAATTCAGATCTGTGGTTTCATTTCATTTTGTGGCTTCATTCCATATACTATCAATATAGCATATATAGTACTATATATTATTTGTGTGTGCGTGTGTGTACATGTACATGTTTCATCACCTTTTACAGGTGAGGCAACCCATCATAGAACAGCCCCTGTCCACCGGTTTGAAGAAACTCTTTAAAGAAAAAAACAAAAAAACTCGGCGGTAAAAGTCTGGTATGCACCTTAAAGTATAATAAACAAGAGTTTCTGAAAATCTTTATATTTTAAGTTCCACAGTAGAACAAGAACATTATACAAGTTTGTCAAGAAGTTTCAGTATTGGGTCATCTATACCTTTAATTTTGTAGGATATGCAAGCCCTGATTTCTATTAAGAAATTAAAAAAAAAAAATGTTGTTTTCATTTTAATCTGGTTTCAGATTCTCCTATGTTAAGTGAACAATTAAAAAAGCAAAGCAATTAATAAATAAAATATGAAATATATTACCGTAGTCGGAGAAGGAGTTGAAAAAAGACCTGTCAAGTCAGACTACTGTTTACAGTGGTGGTGCAGTGGATTAGACTCACAGTATTACACATGGTAACCACAGGGCCACTGATAGTACTGCTTCCTGCTTGTCTGCTTCCTGTTTGTGTCTGCTGTGCTGATAAGTGTGTTGCCTTTGTAGTTCTGTTGAGCTTTTTTGAAATAATACGCCTACTTTGTTGTGCATACAGTTTTGATTCCAATATTATCAATTTTTAGCTTATTAGTGGTGTGTGGTGGTGTTCTAAAACAAGGAGGAAAATTTCTATTTTTTTTTTTTTTTTTAAATAAGAAATAATAATTATAAACATATCACATATTCAACAACAACCAACACAATATGATTTTGTATTTTAACAATTATTTAAAAATTGTATTTAACTGTTTTTTTTTTTGTTTGTTTGTTTGTTTTTTTGCCCTGATTGGTTTGTCCACAAGGTAGCAACGTATTTGTTTCACAGTCAAAAACGAAAAAGAGACAGGACAGTAATTATAAACTACTCAAGACCTCAACACCAGACAAACCAATTGACAAGTGCTTCTATGACGAGGTTTAAGGGTTACTTTGTAATTCAGCTTTGTGATTCCAATATTACAAAACTGGTTAAAAATTGGTAAACCTACCCTTTAAATTTCACTGTCTTCACTCCAGACAGCCATGTCATTATGAAAGCATTACTGTATTGGTGGGCAATATCTATTCCAAATCTATTTAGCTAAACAAAAACTAAACAAAAAAAAAAAAAAAAAAAAAAAAAAAAAAACTAGGATTATTTTGGTTACTTTCTGGAGTTTTTATGGATGATGAGCCGTCTTAGGTGATTTTAGAGCCTGTCTATAGTTAGACATTAGACATATACTGTCCTTCCACACACAAAAAGAAAAAACAAAACAAAAAAAAAAAAAAAAATATCTTTATTTTTAACTCAAGGTTGTGTGTTGCTCTGTTGGGGTGCTCTAATTGGGGAGGGAGGTTAGAATGATTCTAAGTGTCTAAAAAGTCTAAAGAGTCAAAAGGCATTTATTTGTAATTTGCAGAGTTGCACTGGGGAATTGGGTATTGATGCTTGTGACGAGGCACAGACTTGCAGTAACAGGACTAAACACAAATTTAGTAAATATTACCATACACAATTTTATACAAGTGCCAGGTCACTGACCAATTAAATTGGGGCGCTATTGTGTAGCCAAAACAATAAATACAAGTGTGTGAGAATGTGTTAAACTTCAGTGGTGAAGACGGGAAATCTACGCACCCCTGGGGTAGGTGCACTTATGTGTACTGCTGTCCTTTACATATAAGGCAAGCAGTGACTGAATGATTCACAGGAACACAGAAAAAGGCTGAGCACAAAACAATTACAGAAAAAAACAGGTTGGCATAGAACTAAATTAATAAGGTACACAGGCTTTTGGGACAGAATTTACAGTAGAGGAGATTACTTTAGACTGCAGAGAGGAGATACCAGGTGCCATGCCCTCTTCCATATCTTTGGATAGAGAGCATAGTAAACAATACAAAACACCATGTGATTTAATGTATTCCAATAAGGCTGTAAATCAATGAAGCCTGCATGATCTTTGTTTCTGCTCATAATGCTTTCTTTAAAGTGTGCAAATTATGCTGTGGTTTGGAAACATCAGTTTCTGTTTGACTCGGTAACAGGATCTGTCAGGCCAAAATGCAAATGCATCAACTCTGGGCCAAAAAAACATTGCAATATTAAATGCATACATAATATATTTCCAACTAATTTAATTGAGGTATTGGAATAACCTCAAATTTGTGCATGAAAAATAATGATGAATCTGATATTGATTTCACTGTAAGGTGAGGGGACAGAGCTTACAGTTTTAATGGAGATGCAACAGTCAAAAACAGTCAAACTGACAACAATAAATGAAACATATATAAAGATCCCGGATTCACTGTTTTTTTTTTTGTTTTTTTTTTTGTTTTATCCTCTACATCTCCTTTGCTTTATCTTTTGGAGTGGATTTTGTTTGTGTTTTACTCTTTTGATTATCACTGACTTTCCTTTCAACATTCACAAGCCAATGGCCAGGCTTCCCATAAAAGTGACAAGCTTCAGGCAGCATTTAACATTAATTAATGTCAAGATTAATTCACTCTCCTAAGTCAAGCAGTAGGATTGTACAGAAATATGTGCCCGTCAGATAGGAAAATCTCATCCAGTGTGGATAAAAGGGAAAGTGGCATTATTAACCATTGGTGGAGCAGGCCATTGCAGTTCCAGCTGCAGGGGCATCAGTCAGTTGAGCCACTTCAGTTTTATTTTTGATTTTCACCAGTATTTTGCCATAAGAACCCACTCACCAAAGTATTAGTGCTCATATTTGACCCATTTAGGGTGTCCTAATTCATTACATATCAATACTGAACACATTCTCATCATCTAGAACAAACAGTCCCTCTCATGGATAGATATTCCATTGTCCCTTCTGTCTATGCAGCCAAATTATTAACATGTTTACACATTGTGTGTTTCCAATGGGAAACTAAGCACAGAAGGGACACAGCAATACTGAGACCAATACTTGTGTCTGACTGAGACTTTTGTGGAACCTCTGTATCTCTCAGATCCAGGTAGCCATTCTCACCCTTGAGGGCTTTATCTACTGCATCTTGAAGCAAATTTATTCTATTCCTGCATAGTTGCATTTCAATGGTAGCCAAATCCAGCAGGATGAAACTGTGCCTGTGGTCCTCTGAATCAATGATGGCATCTACAGTAGCATTTATAAGATCACAACACAATCACAATCTCTCAAACACAACAACAGATGATGCCGATACCAGTGGAGTGCAGGTCAGGCCATTCAAACCATTCAGAACTGACAAAAATTAAGACAGCAAAAAAGTTATAAAATGTTATTTATTATAAATAAATAAATCTGCGATATCTGCGATAAAGTTCAGTCCCACATAGCAATTGACATCTGGCCCAGCTCTGGGCCAAGCAAGCAGTCATACTCGGCCCAAGTGCAGCAAAGAATTACGACCCTTGTTTGGCCCGGATCTGGACTACAGACATGAGCCACACATGAGCCATAACTGGCCCAAATCTCAGCCAAATAGTAACTTATAACTGGCCAAAACAAGTTTTAATAGCTCTACCCAATCTCAGCCTTCAGTAAACTACATAGAGACCAGTCTATAACCAGAAACTCCAAAACTGAGCCATGTCTAAAGGTGTAACTGTGTGTTTTACTGCCTATTGATGGATCTATGGCTTTTTTATGGCTCAGTTTTGGGGTTTTTGGTTAAAGATTGGACTCTATGTGGGTTCCTGAAGGCTGAGATTGGGTCCCAGATAGCAAGAGAGCAGGTGAAAACTTTTGAATCAATGTTAAAAATAGTTGATTTGTCAATGTTAATGGCATTAACTCAATTAATGTTAAAAAAATGTTGACATTTCAACAAACCACCATGACTGTGATCAGTGATTGCTTTAGTTGGGTTCTCGATTCTTGCCTTTTATTAAACCAGTTATTTTTCTGTGCTTCAATAGTGTTTCAGTGCAAACACTTATGCTATTAAAAAGCGTTTCAATGTTAGTTTGAAGTAGATTATTCTTTGTGATGGGTGTCAAGTAGCAATAGAGTTCAGAAATAATACTAAATAATATTGATGATTTTTTCATTACTGATGAGTCTGTATCACAAATGTAAAAAAAAATCTGCAGTAATACACAGAAAGATTCAGACATCAACACTCAACATACACACCTCAACAATGGTGACAATCATCAGACTAATTTAGATAAACAGATAAACTGCAATGCATGCTGGGAATCATGAATGAGTTTTCACTATGTTGATACCCAGCATGCATTTCTGCATAAAATTTTCTTTTGCTGATTGTCACCATTGTTGAGTTTCATACGCTGATTCTTCATGTCTAATTGATTCAGCAATTTAAAGATTTTCTTTTTTTTGCACTTTCTGTTAATTCAGGAAAGCATGATAACTGTACTTATGCTTTAATATCACATATTTTGAGCAATTATTTAGATACCTTCACAATGATTACAATCACCAGGCTGACCCCAATAGATCTTAGCTTTCATTGTTTCAAACAATGCGTTTTCACACAATGTTACAAAAGACAAAGAAAATTTAACATTAAAGTACAAAGAATCAAGAGCCCAACTAAAGCGATCACTGATCACAACAATGGTGGTTTGTTGAAATTATTATTATTTTTTTTTAACATTAATAGCGGGAGCTAAAGTTATATTAATTCAATGTCATTAACATTGACAAATCAACTACTTTTAACATTGATTCAATGGTTGTTTGGGGATAGCACTATTGCTATCAAAACTTGTTCTGGCTCAGTTCAGGGCTGGTTATAAGTTACTATTTGGCTGAGATTTGGGCCAGTTATGGCTCATGTGTGGCTCATGTCTGTAGTCCAGATCCAGGCCACACAAGGGCCGTAATTCTTTGCTGCACTTGGGCCGAGTGTAACTGCTTGCTTGACCCAGAGCTGGGCCAGATTTCAATTGCTATGTGGGGTGTTACTATGTTTGAAACAGTTTCACAGTCTCTTTTAGTTGCACTTATGGAAATTGTCCTCCACAGCTTGATGAAGCTGAACCTAATGCACTGAACAACACTGTTTTCACAGTTTTCAGTTAAACACAACCAAGAAATTCCTATAGCTTCAAACTCAGCCTAGTGCTCTATATAATGACTAATATTGTCCCTGTGTACTGTATAGAATTTTATTCATTCATTTCCTTGCAATTGTGACCTTATAACTCATAATTTGAAATGCTTTTCTGTTGTGACCTTTTATCTTACAATGAAACTTTAGATCTCAGAACTGCAACTTTATATTGCAATCTGACTTCATCTCACAATGCAACTTCATACATTACAAGTGACTACAGCTTACATTTGCAACTTTATTTCTTGCAGTTGTGACTATAAACTGACGTCATAATTGTGAGAGAGAAAGTTGCCAATGCAAGATGTACAGTACAATCACAAATGCCTTTTAAATGTTTTGCTCTGATGTGGAAATGGGCTTCTCACAAGAGGTTGTTAAATCTGACACAGAGACACTGAAGAATCAGGATAAACCCCAAATCCAGCATAGAGGGGTTCAGTGAATGTGGTGTTGAATGTGTAAATGTGTGTGAATGTGTTTGTGTCAGAGACGCTGTAGAAGGACAGAATGCCGGACGGACAGTCCAGATACACTCCTACTCTATTAGAGCGGGATGATGGGCCAGATACATCAGTGCTGTTATTATTGTACCAGGCAGTATAATTCATGTCAGAACAATTTAGATTCCAGGACTTTTCATTGAATCCAAACGAACTGTTAATTCCACTTTTCCTGTTGATGTTTTTATATGTAATCGCTACATTACCTGAGCCTTCCCATTCAACCTCCCAATAACAGCGTCCAGTCAGACTCTCTCTACACAGGATCTGTTCCCGATCATCAAATCTGTCTGGATGATCAGGATACGGCTGACAATCTTTCACATATGTTGTCTTTTTGTTGTCTTCAGACAGGATGAGTTGAATGTATGCTGTGTTTGGATCCAGTTTGAGATCACAGGCATCTGAACACAAGAAGAGAGAACATGTCATCTATGACATTATTAAATATGCACAGGAGAATGTGTGTGTGTGTGTGTGTGTGTGTGCACCTGGTATTTATCACGTTATGGGGACCAAATGTCCCCACAAGGATAGTAATACCAGTAAATTTTGACCTTGTGGGGACATTTGTGAGGTCCCCATGAGGAAACAGGCTTATAAATCATGCAGAATGAGTTTTTTTTTGAGAAAGTAAAAGTGTGCACAGTCTCCTGTGAGGCCTAGGTTTAGGTGTAGGGTAGGTGTAGGGCGATAGAAAATAGGGTTTGTACAGTATAAAAACCATTACGCCTATGGAATGTCCCCATAAAACATGTAAACACAACGTGTGTGTGTGTGTGTGTGTGTGTGTGTGTGTGTGTGTGTGTGTGTGTGTGTGTGTGTGTGTGTGTGTGTGTGAGGACTTACATTTTCTCAGTCCTGGTTTGATTCGGAAATATCCTCCATGGTCCAAACTGAACAGAGACAAAAATATACACACAAACAAAAAATTATATGGTATGAGGGAAGATTTTACAAATTTAGATTTTATAAATTTTGACAAATTTAGTCTTCGGTAGTTTTTTTTTTTTTTTGGTTTTCTTCATTGGTCCCTTACTATTCTGACCATGGTCTTGGTTATCTAGCTATCTTGTGTATTTAAGCCCCAGTGTTTTCTCTGTGGGTTTATCAGTATTAAATGCCTGTTTTCCTGAATCACTGTGGTGCTCTCACTATTAAGGTTTTTTGCCATTTGTTGTGTTCTTTTCGTAGCAGCACTCATACTAAACAACACAACGCTGATGAGGTGCACAAACTACAAGACCTTTGGTCAAGAGGCAGTCTCAACCAACAGCAAAAAAAAAAAAAAATACAAAATAAAAAATATCCCACATACTGTAGATTCGCGTAAGAAATAACACTGATTAGATTTTTTCAAGTAACGGAAAGTAACAGTCAGCTCACTGTTAAAGCAGTCTGTGATTTCTGTGTTAGGAGCAACTTTTATTACACATTTTATTATAACCTTTATTTACAGAGTGAATTATACACCATAAAAAAAGTTAAATAAGAACTGCAAATTGTGATAGAATTTAACCCTCAAATCCCAGTAGAACTTTGTGGATTCTGCTGTACTACATCAGATAAAGGCAGTTTTAAAAAGTAATAGGAGCATAAAAATATTTCAATGGCAATTTCCTAACAAAAGATCACTCTTAGGTAACCCCTATACTGACACACACAAGTCATAACTGTCCCACATACTTGAGTATCTGCAGTGCACTGTTTGGATCCTCCAGTTTGTGTTTGAGCAGCTGGACTCCTGATTGTCCTGGGTGATTGTAGCTCAGATCCAGCTCTCTCAGGTGTGAGGGGTTTGAACTCAGAGCTGAAGACAAATAACCACAGCCTTCCTCTGTCACCATACAGCCAGACAACCTACAGACACACAAAAGAGTCTGATAATAAAGGAAAATTCGTGTCCAATTCCAAACTCGAGTTTCATACCAGAAGTAACCTGCTCTTTCTTATATATACAATTTCTTTCATTAATGTAAAAGCTTTTAACTTGACAAAAATATGGAAATGACCATTCGTAGTGCTTGAATAAGTATGTTTTAAATAGAAAATCTAGTGCTAAGCATTCTACCTACATTGTACTAAGTATCCAAGATTAAATTTTGCATACCTCAGTATCTCCAGCTGACAGTTTTGACTCTTCAGTCCATCAGAAATAATCTTCACACCAGAGTCCTGCAGATCATTATTACTCAGATCCAGCTCTCTTAGGACAGAGTTTGAGGATTGTAGAGCTGATGATACAATTTCACAATCCTGAGCAGTGAGATTACAGCCAGCAAGACTGAAAGAGAGTAAAACACATGAAAATTACACTCTTAAACTCATTTTACACCTGGTATTTGAATAATATATGCTTAATTCCTGTAAAAGACATTAAAACTGCAATACTTATTACATGATTAAACACTCACATGGCTTTTCTGCAGTTGATCACAGCTGGTATCAGTCTTCTTCTCCCCTCATCTGATGTGTTGTATTTCTTGAGGTCCAGCTCATCCAGCACCTCCTCTGACATCTGAAGCATGTAGGCGATTGTTGAGCAGTGAGCAGGAGAGAGTTTCTTCTCTGAGTTTTTGTCTGATTTCACAAACTCCTGAATGTCACTGGACAGAGTCTGATCTTTCACTTCCAGCAGACAGAGGAACAGATTGATGGATCTTTCAGTGGAGAGTCCATGTCCATCTTTGATCTTCTCTTTAATGTACTGTGTGGTTCTCCTGATGCTCTCTGAGCTGTTCTCTGTGTGTGTCAGTAGATCCTGTAAGAGTCTCTGATTGGACTCCAGTGAGACGCCCAGCAGGAACCGCAGGAACAGATCCAGATGTCCATTCTCACTCTTAAGGGCTTTATCTACTGCATCTCTATGCAGATTATGTATCACATCACAAAACTTCAATGTATCAGTATGTATAATTACGTAATGGTAAAACACATAGAAAGCAGCGAGAAACTCCTGAACACTCAGATGAATGAAGCTGTAGACTTTCCTCTGATGAATCACAGATTCCTCCTTAAAGATCTCAGTGCAAATCCCAGAATACACTGAGGCGTCAGTGACGTCTATGCCGCTCTCAATCAGGTCCTCCTCATAGAACATCACATTGCCCTTCATCAGCTGTTTGAAAGCCACTTCAGCAAGTTTCACAATCACTTCTCTGTTGGACTGCAGGAGTTTCTCTGGATCTCTCTCTTCATACTTCTGATTCCTCATGTTGATCTGAATCAGCAGGAAGTGGATGTACATTTCAGTCAGAGTTTGAGGGATTTCTGCACTCAGATCTTCTTTTAGGAGCTTCTGAAGCACAGTGGATGAGATCCAGCAGAAGACGGGGATGTGGCACATGATGTGGAGGCTTCTTGCTTTTCTGATGTGTGAGATGATTCTGCTGGCTTGATGCTGGTCACTGATTCTCTTCCTGAAATATTCCCCCTTCTGAGTCTCATTGAATCCCTGAATTTCTGTCAGACGGTTGATGTATTTGGAGGGGATCTGATTGGCTGCTGCTGGTCTGGAGGTGATCCAGATGAGAGCAGAGGGAAGCAGCTCTCCTTTCATGAGGTTTGACATCAACACACCCACTGATGAAGTCTCAGTCACATCACAAACTTTCTGATCATCTGAAAACATCAGTGTGATTCTGCTTTCATCCAGACCATCAAAGATGAACACAACTTTACACTCCTCATAAATCTTTGAGTCCAGATCTTGTAGTTCAGGATGAAAGTCCAGCAGAAGTCTGTGAAGACTGTACTGATGATCTCGGATCAAGTTCAGCTCTCGAAATGGAAGCACAAACATGAAATCTACATCCTGATTGTCTTTTCCCTCGGCCCAGTCCAGAATGAACTTCTGCACGGAGACGGTTTTACCGATTCCAGCGATGCCTTTGGTAAGAACAGTCTTGATTTGGTCTTTCTCCTCACATCCTGGTTCAGGTGAGGCTTTAAAGATGTCATTGCAGTAGATTGGAGTGTCTTGTGAGTGTTTTGTTCTGGCTGTTTTCTCCATCTGTAAAACCTCATGTTCTTCATTCACTCCTTGACTCTCTCCCTCTATGATGTAGAGCTGTGTGTAGATCCTGTTCAGGAGGGATTGATTCTCTTGGAGTTTGTTTCCCTCAAATAATCTCTCATACTTGATCTTCATGCTGGTTTTGTGCTGGTCTTTTACTCTATGCAGGTCTTCAGTCTCCGGTGTGTGTTTCTGTAGGACTGCTACAGTGTCGTCCTGCATAATGTGAGCCTGACAGTGAGATGTAAAGAATGGCCCACATGTTTCCCTCCTGCTGAGAAAATTCAAAATAAAAGAGTATGGTTTTTGAAGTTTTGCCCCTTTTCACTGCATATTTTAAAATGTATTTTGTGTTATTGTCAAAGTCCTGTCCTGATAGCCTTGTCTGTTTTATCTTTGTTTAATGTTTCTATGATTGTCTTGTGCTTGAGCACATGGTTTTCGTTGGCCATGTGCTCCTCCTATCCTGCCCCCTTGTTTCTCTCATTGTGTTCACCTTTACTCATGTGCTTTCCTCCCTATTTATTGAGCTCTTTTCCCTCATGTCTTTGCTGGTTTGTTGTTTTGTGCTTCATTTAGTTAAACTACCTGCTCTAGTTGCATCTTACTCTTTGGTACAGTTCTTATATATCCTTGTCAAAGTTCAAACCCTTGGTTCTCTTTTGACTGGTAACATTTTCAAGCCTTCCACTTCAAGTTTCCATTTTAGCATTTTCTTTATTTTTTCTTCAGTGTCTGTGTACATCAATAGCAGATCTATGCTTCGTTGTTTGCTGCCCTGTCTTCTCAACCACTATCAGTCTGGTGCTGCCACTTCCTCTGCAGTTCTCCAACCCATGGTAAGCCAGGACTGGTTTAAGTAGTCATCCTCAGCTGTTCTGTCACTGTTATCAGTGCGGTGTCATTCCCTGTTGTTGGATTGTTTCCTGCCTTGTCTACTCACTTCTGCTCTGTTGTCTGCGGTGTTAATAAAACATGTCATTCTCTATTATATATATATATGTTTGGTTCCTTTCTCACAGATCCTAACATTTATTTGAATCTGAGATTCACTATACCATACATTAGCAAGTAAATGCTGATACTAACGGAGTGACAGAGGTCACTGGTCCTTCACGGAAAACAATGGGTGGCTCCATTGATTTGGCACTCTTCACAGACACACCACTGGGATCTGAAGACTCTGAACTGCATCTGTTCCATTTTCTGATCCTGACAAAATACAAAAACATTATTTTGTACATACCTTAAAGGCTTTATTTATGAAAATTAAAATACATTTTAATTAACCCTGAGTCCTTCCATCCCTCTATTGAAAGTCCAAATCTCAAAAACTTCATATACAAAGGGTCTGCCAAAAGTTTAAATTAAATCTGTTCATCATATAAAGGAGCCATATCTCCTAAGACTTGAATTAAACAATGCAATTCATATACTTTAATGATGCCTTCTGATGAAACCTTCTGCATCTTTGCAATTTTGGTACTGTGAAATTGCAAAGGAGGGACAAAAATATCTCAGGTTTTAAATATAATTAGTGTGAGGGTGTTAATAATGACAGGATGTCATTTTTAGATTAATTATCCCTTTAACTCTTTCCCCGCCCGTGTTCCAGCCACCACCAACATTTTTGATGATGTTAATCTAAATATATATATATATATATATATATAATTAATTAATAAAAACATAAAACTAGGTTACACATCAAATACCACATTTTGGACAAAAACAGAGAAAAGCGCATCAAAGTAGTGCATTTTCAAACAAAATGCATGCATTTAAATAATTATATAAATAACTGAAATTGCAATTCAATAAACAGAACAAACAGATGCGCGCACACACACAAAATTATAGATCACGCACACACGCGCATATACACATATATATACATTTATTCATACATATCCATATCGGGTTATCAGTCTATCCACGGCACAACTAAAACTCTTCATTTTTATATGTGATATAATCTGCATATTCTGAGACTTCCGTTTATGCCAATCATCTTGTATTCGCAAATGGAAGTCCTGTAATTCATTCTGGGAACACGTTAGGACTTTCCTTAATGTAATACACCTAGACGAGATGTCTCATCAATGGCGGGGAACGAGTTAAGGGTTGCTGACACCAAATTCACCTTAGTTTTTCATATGATGTTTTGTGAGGACAGAGGAACAGTAGAGTGTGGCCCTGTCGCAAATGACACACTTCACGTGCACTTGCAGACTTACAGTGGCTGCAGTGTGTGTGTGTCTGTTAAATCCATGAGACCGCAGGGTGTCCTATTTGTCATTTTAGCATTCAGAAGGGTTCTTGCAAGCACCCACTTTGAGGCCACTATATGCGCTCTCAGGTGCGCACTCCTGATGAGCCACCAACGTGAGCTCCACGGCAGACTTCTGCCTAATAGTCAATGTGGCATTATATCACGAATGTGTTTAGGGTTATGGGTGCGATTTGGGACAGGGCCTCTGTGATGGTATTAAAGCGCTGGTCACTCACCAACTGCAAGCTACTGGAATGCACTCTAAATCACTGTGAATTACTGTGAGTTACCTGAGGTCAGAGGTCATGGTTTCATCATTGAATTCAGAGGGGTGATTCCTCATGGGTTCATCACGGCTTGATTCAGCAGATGGAGAACTCATTTTAGAGTCAATGTCCTCCAACTCTTATTTATCAAAGAGTGCTTTTTTCTGACCTTTTATGTGGAAACACAGAGATAAAAAGACAGAACCATAGTACTGTACAGTATAGAAACAATACATTAATGTTTAATTTCAAACAGCAATGTAATCATATTCAAATAGTTGCTCATGTTCAGATACTTTTGTTATATTCAGGTATATTCATGTTGTCTATTTCTCATGGTTTATTCAGCTTATAATATTTTGTTACAGTATATGGGCTGGAAATCTGTACACAAACTATTTATGTAGTTATACAACAGTTTAAACATTTTAGTGTATAACATTGTGCTAATTTGGATGCAGTACAAATTAAGCATTAATTCAGCGGTTATGTCGAGCGTAATGACAACATGATAATGTCTCATTTTCTAGTGATTGCACAACAGAATTAGCAGTCATTGCTGTTTGTAAATTGTTTCTAATTACTGTAGGCAATAACATCACATCTGATGAATCGTTTCCTGGCAGAGAAATTCAAACTAACAATTTATGTCAAACTTTGTTGACGTCACAATGGCTACACATATCGAAATATAAAAATTATATACGACTGTGTTTAGTCTATATTATCGCATGCTATATAAAACTAACGATCAGAGTAAAACACTTTAATTGTGTATCTTTCTGCCATTTTGCTCGGATATAGCTGAAGAAACATATAAGGAAGACCAAAAATCCAAATAGCAACGAATTTTTTATATTATTGCATGGTTACATGAATAATAAGTTTTTAACTTACCACAAAACATGCAGCCGTTTTAAACGAATATTAACGTTTTTAAAGCCTGGAAATGGCGTCTTTCTTCTTTTGTTTAACTTTCGTTTTCTAGTGTTCCGTTATGAACTCCACCTACCTAGCACACAACAATCATGTACTCCCTCTAGTGGCGTCATGTCATTGTCAACGAGTCTCAAAAGTTACAACTGTTCGTTTGTCATTAAATTCTCTTATAAGCAGCTATTCACGAGCTGCTGGTAACGAATGCGTATGTTCAAGCATAAACTGCTAAAACAGTCCATTATGGTGAAACTGCCCTTCTCTCACAACATCTGGATTAACGATTATCTGTAATCTTTTTCGACATTGCAGTAGTCAACAGTCTGTAACCAGCCTCTCATAGGCAGACCTTCTCGAGCTAAAAAAAAAAAAAAAAAATAACCAACCTAAAGGCTAGCTCCAAAACTGTCATGACAGTGTTTTGCTTGGTTCTTTTGCTAATCACAATGCTGCCATTTTATTTACTTCCAAAGTAATTCCAACGTAAATCATAATTCTGTGGATGGCTCTTTATAGAGTGCCCAAACTCTGCTGAATGTTCATGTATTAAATGCATTGTTTAGGTCTTGTGGGTTTTAGCATGCAGTCATGTTCCATTGTGTTCTTTGTGCATGTCAGCTTCTCTTACTCACGGTTCACAGCGGTCAGATGATACAGACAGATCAGGGACAGACTCCGGACACACAGACTCACAGAGACCCCGGTCCAGCAGCAGAGACTCCAACAACATCCACTGTTTCATTCTCGTACAAAATTGTCATGGCCCTCAGAAAAAAAATTGATGTATGAATATCTGAACATGCAATATGCCAAAATAAAGAACAGAGCTTCTACTTTTAAACAAACAAAAAATGTTTTATTATTTGAACTTTCTTTTTGATCTTTTTGAATGTAGTAAGTTTCATAAACATTTTTTTAATGAAACTTACCTACAATCAAGGAAAGCTGTATAATGTAATACTTTTCGAAACGCATAATAAATAAATAAATGAATATAAAAATGTAAACAGTAATATACAAAATGTCACAGAAGCAACAAAACAAAATATATATGAATCACTCAATTATAGTTTTAGCAAAGGTCATTTCATGAAGACGATGTTAAACACAGAGTGAACCAAAAATTCCAGTATCTTACAATCCTGACACAAAGGTAAAGATGATCCTTCATCTGCACTCTAATAAATCCTGCAAAATCACTCCCAGCATCAGAAAACTGTAACCTTCCTACAGCATTTATTTTTTCTAACTACCTCTGGATTTATCATCATCTGTAATCTTGACATTGAAGTAGCCAGCAATCTGTCCAAGTCGTCATCAATATTAAGAAAAATATGGATGTGTCTAATGTTTGTAAGTTGATGTGAGAAAAAGAGGGAGAAAAAAAAGTTTCTGACCACTTGAAAAAAAAAAATTCCATTTGTTTGCAATGCCTCAATTGTTTCTAACAGCAGATTATTTCATCTGACATAGAGACAATGAGGATTTAAACACTCTGAATCCAGCATAGAGGGGTTCAGTGAATGTGGTGTTGAATGTGTGTAGGTGTGTGTGTGTGTGTGTTTGTCAGAAACGCTGAAGTACGAGAGAATGCCGGCTGACCAGTCCAGATACACTCCTACTCTGGTAGAGGCTGAAGGGGCTGGTATGTCAGTTTTCTTATTATCGTGCCAGGCAGAGTATCTGTTTTCAGTGCAGTACAGACTCCAGGATTTGTCATTGTATCCAAACCAAGATTCACTTCCTCCTTTCCTGTTGATATCTTTATATGTCACTGCTATATAAGACCATCCACTCCATTCAACCTCCCAGTAACAGCGTCCAGTCAAACTCTCTCTACACAGAACCTGCTCATGCTGCTCAAATCTGTCTGGATGATCAGGATACGGCTGAGGATCTTTGACGTGTGTTGCCTTTCTGTTCCCCTCAGACAGGATGAGTTGAGTGTGTGCTGTGTCTGGATCCAGTGTGAGATCACAGGCATCTGAACACAAGAAGAGACATCACAAGTACATTAAGGACAGTATCAGAGCTCAGAGTGTGTGTGTGTGTGTTCTGACATATATGGTTGATGAGGAATCTAATGACAAATTTAATAACACAGGCATTAATGTAAACATGGTTCATAAGGACATTCCATGTAAACCAAACGGGTTAAAACATACTAAACAGTGTTTATTTAGCAATCTAAAAATGCAGAAAGATTTGTGTGAGGGGTAGGCTGAGGGTAAGAGGATAGAAAATACAGTTTGTACAGTATAAAACCCATTATGCCTATGGAGAGTCTCTATATGCCACATATGCAAGGATGTTTGTGTGAGTGTATGTAAGAGAGAGAAACGACCTACATTTTCTTAGTCTTGGTATGATTCTCAAAGGGTCTCCATATTCCAAACTAGAAAGAGACAAATATAAGCCACTGATTAATAATGTTTAATGGTTTAAAGTGTGAATGCACAAAAATATCAGTAAACAATTTAAAATCAATAAATACAGATTGCACACCAACACCAAAACCCCATCTCAGCTGTGCAGAATAGTGGAATGAGCACCACTGCATGGTACAACATTTTTTTCAATCATTTAAGAAACACAGCATTTAATTGAGTTAAATAAGCAGATATTTTCAGAGGATTCACAAACTTCTATATATAAAAACTTCTTCTTTGAAAAGCATGTTTTGAAAATCTGTTTGCAGATTGCATGAAATTAAAATTCCTACCTGTTGCAATATTCTCAGCCACTTCTCTCATAAAACAGAATTTTTTTTTGTAAGTTTTAATATCTAAATATAGCTCAATCCAAAATAAATGTATACTGGTACACATTGAAGATTTGTGAACAGACTGCCAATTCAAAAAGTGATGTGCTGTTTCCTCATAAACCTAAACGTGCTGAGCTTACTGAGCCTCTCCTCAATTGAAGCCAAAAAAGCCAACTTGTTCTCACTCTCAAGACAATAATGATAACAAAATCCATGCTCCAAAATTTCATGCCATTTTGCAAATTATTTATAAATAGCAATAAAAGCTACAGCGTACATCAACAAGTTTGAAGTTAGTGTTTAAAACGGAAAGAGAAGGTTTTGACGCAAAACTCATTAGTGCAAAATACACAATACATAGATCTTCTAGCGTAGGGTGTAGTCATTATGTACATTATATTTGTGCCAAATCGTTGTCAGTGTAATTTAATGGAAAGCAATGACACTGCCACTCTGTGCCATTATTTTGAACAGCCTCTGGAGTCATAGTGTGGCACTGCTGATGCTGTGTGGTGCTACTAGTATAGGTACATTCACTAACAACAATATGTTTGAATTCTAACAATGCATTTTAATACATTTTGGAAGCTTTGTCTAAAGAAAAGTTAACGGTGTTAACCTGCCATGGATCATTTCACCCGAATTTGGCAGGTTGGTGGGTGTCAGTTTCAAACCCTGAACCAAACTGAGATGATCAGTATTAGTGATCTTGAGTAAAACCCACGTCACTGTTCCACATACTTGAGTATCTGCAGTGCACAGTTTGGATCCTCCAGTTTGTGTTTGAGCAGCTGGACTCCTGATTGTCCTGGGTGATTGTAGCTCAGATCCAGCTCTCTCAGGTGTGAGGGGTTTGAACTCAGAGCTGAAGACAAATAACCACAGCCTTCGTCTGTCACCATACAACCTGATAACCTACAGAAACCAATAGGACATCAATAGGAAACGGGGTGGCTTTAATGTTAGTATGGAACCTTAATCTGTGACTTAATCATGACTCCACATATGAATGACTTAACATAAGACTCAAACCTCAGTATCTCCAGCTGACAGTTTGGACTCTTCAGTCCATCAGAAATAATCTTGACACCAGAGTCCTGCAGGTCATTGTTACTCAGATCCAGCTCTATCAGGACAGAGTTTGAGGATTGTAGAGCTGATGATACTATTTCACAATCCTGAGCAGTGAGATTACAGCCAGCAAGACTGAAACACACAAAAATGAATGTCCTCAATATGTACAGTATCAGTTATAATAACAACAGAAACTGTAATTCCATTAAGAAAAGACTCTTCACTGTAAGACATAATTAAACACTTACATGACTTTTCTGCAATTGATCACAGCTGGTATCAGTCTTCTTCTCCCCTCATCTGATGTGTTGTATTTCTTGAGGTCCAGCTCATCCAGCACCTCCTCTGACATCTGAAGCATGTAGGCGATTGTTGAGCAGTGAGCAGGAGAGAGTTTCTTCTCTGAGTGTTTGTCTGATTTCACAAACTCCTGAATCTCTCTGGACAGAGTCTGATCTTTCACTTCCAGCAGACAGAGGAACAGATTGATGGATCTTTCAGTGGAGAGTCCATGTCCATCTTTGATCTTCTCTTTAATGTACTGTGTGGTTCTCCTGATGCTCTCTGAGCTGTTCTCTGTGTGTGTCAGTAGATCCTGTAAGAGTCTCTGATTGGACTCCAGTGAGACGCCCAGCAGGAACCGCAGGAACAGATCCAGATGACCATTCTCACTCTCTAGGGCTTTATCTACTGCACCTTTGAGCAGATTGTGCATTGAATCAAAAAACTTAAGGGTCTCCGTAGTGCTGCTTAAATAGCAGTAAAACACATGAAAAGCACCGAGAAACTCCTGAACACTCAGGTGAATGAAGCTGTAGACTTTCCTCTGATGAATCACAGATTCCTTCTTAAAGATCTCAGTGCAAATCCCAGAATACACTGAGGCGTCAGTGACGTCTATGCCGCTCTCATTCAGGTCCTCCTCATAGAACATCATATTGCCCTTCATCAGCTGTTTGAAAGCCACTTCAGCAAGTTTCACAATCACTTCTCTGTTGGACTGCAGGAGTTTCTCTGGATCTCTCTCTTCATACTTCTGATTCCTCATGTTGATCTGAATCAGCAGGAAGTGGATGTACATTTCAGTCAGAGTTTGAGGGATTTCTGCACTCACATCTTCTTTCAGCAGCTTCTGAAGCACAGTGGATGAGATCCAGCAGAAGACGGGGATGTGGCACATGATGTGGAGGCTTCTTGCTCTTCTGATGTGTGAGATGATTCTGCTGGCTTGATGCTGGCCACTGATTCTCTTCCTGAAATATTCCTCCTTCTGAGACTCATTGAATCCCTGAATTTCTGTCAGACGGTTGATGTATTTGGAGGGGATCTGATTGGCTGCTGCTGGTCTGGAGGTGATCCAGATGAGAGCAGAGGGAAGCAGCTCTCCTTTCATGAGGTTTGACATCAACACACCCACTGATGAAGTCTCAGTCACATCACAAACTTTCTGATCATCTGAAAACATCAGTGTGATTCTGCTTTCATCCAGACCATCAAAGATGAACACAACTTTACACTCCTCATAAATCTTTGAGTCCAGATCTTGAAGTTCAGGATGAAAGTCCAGCAGAAGTCTGTGAAGACTGTACTGATGATCTCGGATCAAGTTCAGTTCTCGAAATGGAAGCACAAACATGAAATCTACATCCTGATTGGCTTTTCCCTCGGCCCAGTCCAGAATGAACTTCTGCACAGAGACGGTTTTTCCGATTCCAGCGATGCCTTTAGTAAGAACAGTCTTGATTTGGTCTTTCTCCTCACATCCTGGTTCAGGTGAGTCTTTAAAGATGTCATTGCAGTAGATTGGAGTGTCTTGTGAGTGTTTTGTTCTGCCTGTTTTCTCCATCTGTAAAACCTCATGTTCTTCATTCACTCCTTCACTCTCGCCCTCTATGATGTAGAGCTGTGTGTAGATCCTGTTCAGGGGGGTTTTGTTCTCTTGGAGTTTGTTTCCTTCAAATAATCTCTCAGACTTGCTCTTCATACTGGTTTGGTGCCGGTATTTGACTCTATGCAGGTCTCCATTGTCCAGTGTATGTGTCTGTAAGACTGCTTCAGTTTTGCACTGCCTGATGTGAATTTGATATTGGGATGCAGAGGAAGACACAGATCTTTTCAGTTCATGTTTCCCTCCCCTGCTGAAAATAAAAAGAAAAGAGCAAAAAGGAAGGCAATTATATCCATTATAATGAGTCTTAGACACTATCAGAAATATCAAAAATCATTATTTGATGCACTACAGTTTAATTAGCAAGTAAAAGTAAATACTAACAGAGAATCAGCGGTCACTGCTTCATTACTTAATTCAGGGGGTTGCTTCATGGATGCGTTACTCTTCACAGACACACCACTGGGTTCTGGAGACTCTGATCTCCGTCTCTTCTCCCTGACAAAAGATAAACAAAACAGCATTTTATATCTATCTGCTGTTTGTCAATCTCCTGCCTCAAGCATGTCTATAGTTTGACTGCACCCTTGATTTACTTTTATTAACTTAGAAGAACCTTTCATGCAATGCTATTTACAAATAAAGAATACAACAAAGAGTACAACAATGTATAACAGTACAATTTCAGGAAATGCTCTGTGATGGTTCAATAAGGTGCCACACACTCACTGACCACAGGCTTCTGATATCCACTGTAATTACTTTGGATAAAAGCATCTCCCAAATGCAAAAATTTAGTTTTAGCTAGTTTCTTACATGGGCTCAGAGGTCACTGTTGTATCACTGAAGGCAGAATGCAGATTCTTTGTGGGCTGATTACAACTTGCTTCAGAAAATGAACTCATCTTATAGGCAGTGTCTTCATCTTTCTTCAGAAAGAGTGTTGAGAGATTGACTGTTTATTTTTTTGTGAGGAAAAAAGATGCAGTCATAAATAAATACATACATACATACATAGACAATAGCAGACTGCAGGGTAGGTAGGTACATTAAATATAAGGGAGAATGGGACACAACCAAACACTCTGTTTCTTAGAATTTTCTCAGTTTGCGAAAATTCACTTGGGATTCAGTGTAATTCTATTTTTTTTTTTTTTCCCACATTGATTTCACATGTGTCTGGTTCTCATGTGGTCTTGCTTCATTAATACAGTACATTGCTTTTTCTTCATTTACTTTGAAAGAATGGAAGTAAAATGGCAAAACTTTTGACGGGCATAAACTGATTTTGGAGTTTAATAAATGAATTAAAATGAATTATGTAAATAACATTGCTAACACCAATAAACTGTACCATTCTGATAGTGGGGTGTTAAAACATGCCCACCTGAGCAAATGGGATTTAAAGCAAAATAAGCTAAATCTAAACTACACAAACTCGAAATGAACAGACTCCAGATTAAAAACACATTTGTCTCATTTTAAGTAATACATGTGCTACTTTTCTGGTAAAATAAATATTCATTGATTCAGTTTTTTTATTTTTTTATTTTTTTTTACTTTTGTGCTTTTTTTTTTTCTCTACATTGTGTTGGTGTGGTGTTAAGTTTTGTGCGTCTCCCCCAAACTCATATATTTCTAAGTATGCACATAATCTGCAACATCTTACGTTAAGTGCAGTTTAATCATGTTTTGCATAATATAAGTACAAACATTTATACTGGATTGCTGTACATTTAGGGTATTATTGCTAACGTTCAGTGCAAGATAAATTAAACGCAGCATAACTGCACTTCAGACTAGATTAGTGCATCTTTGCAACTGGGCTGGTTTGTAAATAATGATCCAAATTGAAATACAGTTTAAAAAAAGACAAAAAAAAAAAAAAAAAAAAACTGCAGTTGATTTAATACTGTATGGTTACATGAAGATTAAATTCGGAACTTACCACAAAATATGCAGTCAATGTGGTGGGAAATGTTAACAGGTTCAAACTCCAGAATGGCGTCTATTATTTTCTTCTTTCACTTTCATTTTCTAGTAATCTGGTTTTAGCTCCACCTATATGAAAAACAATCGTTCTCCCTCTAGTGGTGCAGAACATCATGCATTCTCAGGGGTATTCTCAGATCATCTTTATGCTTTAAAAGGTAAAATCACTTTTTTAGCTTTTTTTTTTATTTTTTTGCATTTAGTTAGGTTTCTGGAAGTTTTGCTGGCTCAGAAAAGCTGAACAAGAAAACCCATGTAATTAGTTTGTTATGGGCTTGTCTGAGTCTGAAACTGTCGTCCAGCAGCCGGTTTCTACCTAGATTTGAATCACCACCTCTGAGTCATATATGGAGTCCAAGGTAGCAATGTGCATATCTTGTGTGGACATGCCTGATGAGGGGTGGGGCTAAGCAGTAGCTCATTAACATTTAAAGAGACGTGCACCACAATGGTTCACTGAACTGTGAACAGAGCTGTTTTTGACAAGGTGATGGGATGTTGTTTTACATGAGGATTCAGGAATTTTAACCAATGCATGGGTCTAAACATTTCATGAAGACTAAAGAATCATACCATTTTGTAAAACACTGGCATCTGATGTCCCCTATAAATCTAGGATAGGCAATGCTTTTCCCTCGGCCCAATCCAGAACTTCTGTACAGAGATTTTAGTAAGAACAGTCTTGATTTGGTCTTTCTCCTCACATCCTGCTTCAGGTGAGGATTTAAAGATGTCATTGCAGTAGACTTTGTGTCTTGTGAGTATTTGTTCTGTTTGTTTTCTCCATCTGTAAAACCTCATGTTCTTCATTCACTCCTTCACTCTCTCCCTCTATGATGTAGATCTGTGTGTAGATCCTGTTCACGAGGGTTTCATTCTCTTGGAGTTTGTTTCCCTCAAATAATCTCTCATACTTGATCTTCATGCTGGTTTTGTGTTGATGTCAGACTCATTATTCACTGGTTTCACTAAATACAAGTGGTTGCATGATGAATCTGTTGCTCTTCACAGACACTTTGCTGAGTTCTGAAGACTCTGATCTCTGTCTGCTCGTCCTGCTGATACTAACACATGAGAAATAAAACTGCATTTTAATACTACTGTTTCTCAGTCGCTTTTCTCAAGCAATGGCCTCTGTCTACAGACTGAATACAGCTTTGATTTACATTTATTTATAGAGCTTTTATCCAAAGTAAATTACAAATAAGGAATACAACAATTTAACTCCTCCTTTAAACAGTATACTCACATTCATTTAATATAAAAATTACGAAAACAGTGATACAGATTCAAAATGAGATTACTCTCATAACATTGTGCAAATTATAATATTATCTGGTGTGGTCAGTTAAATAATGCAGTATTCAACCCTGCTTTTGTTCTGAAGGGATCACGCATTACAGTTACACGATCAAGTTTTTTGTTTGTTTGTTTGTTTTTTGTTGTTGTTGTTGTTTGTAATGAACCAGCGCATCTCGTTTTCTCATATTTGAACAGAACCGACAATAACTGGTAGATACAATTTATTTAGTGCCGTGCACATACAGTAAGCATCCGTGCGCATGTCCTGGCAGAGAAACATCTAAATATTTTTAACCATCAAACTGAGATTTCGTTGATATCACAGTATCTACACATATTAGGATATAAATAAATTTCTCGACAGATTTCAATCTACAATGTAATATTCGGGACTGAAATCCAACACAAACAGATAACAGTTCATTTTATTTGACTACATGGATAAATGTAGACTAAGTTCTGAACTTACCACAAACTACATGCCCGTTTAATGCCTCCAAATGGCGTCTCCACTGTCTCCCTGGTTTACTTTTGTTTCTACCTGGTTAAGGTGAGTCTTCCATGAAAAACAATTACACTGCCTCTAGTGGTGCAGAGCAGTATATTCTCAGTGAGTTTCAGTTGTGATTTAAGCAGCTTTAGCTCATTTTATATAGTATAATATATATAGTGACCTCTGACCCCATGTATATATATATATATATATATATATATATATATATATATATATATATATATTTTTTTTTTTTTTTTTTTTTTTTTTTTTTTTTTTTTAAAGATTTTTGTTGACATTCCACTCCAAGAGCAGTGTATTTTGTGAGGCAGAACTAACCTGCTATCATACATTCTACAGGGCTTTACCAACACTAGAGAGCCCTTTCTGTCACAATGTTTAGACAGTGAATGTGATTCACCCATGTGCTTGAAAAACAGTAACCCAGTGTTGCATTGTGCATATGTTACATTAAAGAGACATTTTCACCTGTTACCTTCACTACAACAACCTAATGGATTCACAGAGTCAGATAAAAATTTCACTTAAAAATTGTTATTGATAATTTATTTTTACTTGAATAAAACATGTTAGCACAAGAACCACATTTTTAGGTTACTAAAAAGGAAAATGGAACAATGAAAATGCGTTAACATAAAATGTAATGTAGTAACAACAAAATAAAATCTAAAAATATGATTCACTCAGATTTTTAAATATAAACTTAATTTACTTGCATGAACTTTAGGATATTAAGACTTTGCGAAAAAAAAAAAAAAAAAAAAAAAAAAAAACACTGTTAAACACTTAGACAAAAATGCAAGTCTGAGCTGTTTCAACTTAAAGAAACTTGCACTGAATATATCAGTACCTTTGTTTTGTCTCAAGATGCACACCAGTAATGATTTTTTAGCCATGTTTATAGAAAAAACTTAAATGTCCTAAATGAACTATGGCCTAATCCTGGCTTAGTCTAAGCTCTGTGTGAGGTAAACAGTGCTGTACAATACAATGTCTTCAATGCATAATTTCAGTGTTGTAGAATAGGATATGATTATAGGTATAATGATAACTGTAGCAATAATAACATTTAATTTTATCTTCACAATACACTGAACAGTGAGAAAACGCACTGATCTAAAACTTCCTGACAACCCATCAGGACGAAACTGAGAATGACTGTGAAACTACTCTTTTTCTTGTAACTGTCACTATTAAAGTCACAATTTCAATATAGCAAAGTTACAATAAATTTGTGCTTTGATATGGAAATGTTTGTCTCCATGTTTCCTCATCAGATTATTTAAATCTGGTACAAAAACACTTCAGAATCAGAATATTGTCTAAATCCAGCCTCATGACTCCATCAGCCTCTCATAGGCATACACTCTCAAGCTGTCTCGAGCCTTTTAAAAAAACATCCTGCTTTTAAGCTTCTGACAAAGGTTATCTTTGGGTTATCTCTGTTATCTTGTTATCTGTTGTAGAAGGAGAGTCCAGTGTAGAAACATTTGGTTGGCTGTGTCCATTGCCTACATGTCGCAGGCAAAAATAATAAATAAATAAAAAAAAAACTTTAAACACCACAAAACCCTGTTAAATGTTGAGATATTAAGTGTTGTTATTGTTTAAGTCCTGCGTGCATTTTACCTTGCATTTGTGTTCCTCTTGTCTCTTATGCATGTCAGTCGTCTCTCAGCAGTCAGATGATCCGGACAGAACATGGACAGACACAGCTGTGTCCCACAGAGAGATGATTGTCCTGAACACACAAACTCACAGAGAACCCTGTCCAGCAGCAGAGACTCCAACAACATACACTGTCTGAATCCCTCATTCAGTAAATCTGAACCAAACACAAAACACACGGCAGGCAATGAATGTGATTCACCATGTAAAAAGATTTATTGAGGAAAACCAGTAAGCAGGTGCTTCACATTCGTGTGAAGCTGTTACATTAAAGATGTATTTTACTTGATCTGATCCATAAAAGTTACTTTCACTGCTGCAACACAATTAAGTTTAATTATTCATTAATATTTTGTCATTTCTTTTGATTCAATGTTACCACATGAAGCACATTTTTAGTTTATCTGACCAAAAGTTTTGATAACATCAATTCAAAACACATGAGAAAATGAAATAAATCTAAACATATAAAAAGAAAAATATAAAAAATGTCAAAGAAGCAGCAAAACAAATTAAATATGAACCACTCAGAATTATAGTTCTAGCAAACAATTTCAAAAAGACAATGTTGAACACAAAAGTGAGGCAAAAATGATTTCACAGCAAAACACAAATATTGAATACATTATTTTAAAAAATCATTTCAGTTTTGCAGAAGATGATCTCATTTAAATTAGGCAGTGGCTATTTACACGAAGTGAAAATAGCAGTATTTTCTTAGCAATATGCTATTTATACTAAGGCCAAATAGTGACAAAAAGTGGTAAATATCTGCCCCTCAGTATTGTACTGCATTATAAAACGGTATGCAATAAGAATATACTGAGTGTAAATTTATATATTGAACATAGAAAAATCACAGTGACCTAACAGTAAGAGTTTCTGACAATCTTGACACAAATGGAAAGAGGATCCCTCCCTAGCTGCACTTTAAAAAATCCTACAACAGGGGAACTATTCCCAGCATCAAAAAAAGAAATGAAAAATAAAAAAAAAATCACCTACAGCATTTCTTCTATCACTACCTCTGGATTTTTGATCATCTGTAATCTTGACATTGATGCAGCCAGCAATCTGTACAAGTCACCATCAATATAGAGAAAAATAAGGATGCATCTTTGAACACACAAAGTCATAAGATGTGCGCACACACACAGACACACACACACACACACACCAACTCTCTTATTTCTAATATGGTGTTGAATAGTATTTTTAAACACATACTGTAACTTGGGAAAATAGATTTGCTCAATGTTTAGCGAAACATGTAAATGAGCTAAAGGCAGAAAATACTAAAAGTATCAAAACATTTTATTTTGATTTCATGGAGTCTAGTGTTTCTAAACTGATTTATGCAAGAAAAGGAGGAAAAATATCAGTTTCTGACTGCTTAAAAAAATAGATAATTTGTTTGTGATGTCTTCTTGTTTCTCACAGCAGATTATTTTATCTGACATAGAGACAATGAGGATTTAAACACTCTGAATCCAGCATAGAGGGGTTCAGTGAATGTGGTGTTGAATGTGTGTAAGTGTGTGAGTGTGTGTGTGTCAGAGACACTGAAGTATGAGAGAATGCCGGCTGACCAGTCCAGATACACTCCTACTCTATTAGAGGATGAAGGGGCTGGTATGTCAGTTTTCTTATTATCATGCCAGGCAGAGTATCTGTCATCAGTGCAGTACAGACTCCAGGATTTGTCATTGTATCCAAACCAAGATTCACTTCCTCCTTTCCTGTTGATTGTTTTATATGTCACTGCTATATAAGACCATCCACTCCATTCAATCTCCCAGTAACGGCGTCCAGTCAGACTCTCTCTACACAGAACCTGCTCATGCTGCTCAAATCTGTCTGGATGATCAGGATACGGCTGATGATCTTTGACATGTGTTGCCTTTCTGTTCCTCTCGGACAAGATCAGTTGAGTGTGTGCTGTCTTTGGATCCAGTGTGAGAACACAGGCATCTGAACACAAGAAGAGACATCACAAGTACATTAAGGACAGTATCAGAGCTCAGAGTGTGTGCGTGTTCTGACAAATATGGTTGATGAGGAATCTAATGACAAATTTAATAACACAGGCATTAATGTAAACATGGTTCATAAGGACATTCCATGTAAACCAAATGGGTTAAAACATACTAAACAGTGTTAATGTAAAAAATCTAAACATGCAGAAAGTTTTGTATGAGGGGTAGGCTGAGGGAGAAGGGGATAGAAGATACAGTTTGTACAGTATAAAAACCATTACGCCTATATGAAGAGTCCCTATGAGTCACATATACAAAAATGTTTGTGTGTAAGAGAGGGGAAAGACCTACATTTTCTCAGTCCTGGTATGATTCTCCCAGGGCCTCCATCTTCCAAACTAGAAAGAGACAAAAACAAGCCACTGATGAATAATGTTTGATGATTAAAAGTGTGAATGCACAAAAAGATCAGTGAGCATTTTAAAATAAATTCATCCAGATTTCTTAACATAAACCATTCAAACAGTGAAAAAATGAGTCAAATTCAGGTTTCTGAAAAATTGTATTAAACTTGTCTAACAGCTACAGAGCTCCAAAGACAGACCAAAACAGCAAAACAGCATTCATAATTATAACAGTTAGAATAAAGTGAAGATCAAGCAGAGAGATAGATTTCATGAAGAAACAGATGAAAAAAAAATAAAAAGATTAAATCTATGACTGTGCCAATATATTCAAGATGCTGGAACTACCTTAAAACTGTGTGCAAATATACCTAGTAGAACTGGTGCTGTTTTTCAAATGGCAGTCACTAAACATTAATTTGATGTAGTTTATTTAAATTAACAAATAAAAACTTGTGCTTGAAAATGTCTTCACTCCACAGCAAGTGCCTAAAACAGTACTAAATTTGTATACAGTGCCAAGAATACGTTTGTGTACTCTTTGAAAATATTTAGATTTCTGTTGCATACTTCTCATCTTAAGTTAAATCACAATTATAGACAAATACAATCCACCTACACTAATACAACACAAACAACTGTACTTTATAAAACGTATTAAAGAAACCAAAGTAATCATTCACAGTGCAGGGTGGAGAATGTACAATTGACGGAAACCTCCTGGATGTTCCACAACCTTGTGGAAAGATATGCCGTGGACAGTTGTGATAAAAGTTGAACTTAATGGCAAAAACAGAAAAGTGGTATTGCACATAACACCAAAACCCCACTCCAGCTGTGCAGAATAGTGGAATGAGCACCACTAGCACCACAGGAATGAACTTAGATATAAATATATTTAGTATAAAAATAATTCTGAATCACTGAATTTCTTTGAAAAGCAACAGAATTTTTACTTTGCGATAGTTAAGTTTTGTTTGCAGATTGCATTAAAATAAAAGTCCTATTTGTTGCAATATTCTCAGCAACTTCTCTCATAAAAAAGCATTTATTTTGTAAGTTTTAATATCTGTTGGAAATTTTTCTTAGAGACCAGGAGACGTTTTGGATGTCTTGAAGCAGAAGTTTCTCTTTATTCAGATACTCGCTGCGTGGCGCTGCAGTCATCTAAAAGTCGTCTGACAAAATCTCAGCACAGCAGAGTATATAGGTTTCAAGGGGGAGGAGTACATAGAGGTGGAATCAATCTAAACAAAGTATGCAAATGTGGTATAGGAAATCAGCCCAGTAAAAGGTTTTTCCCAGCCTTGATCTATTTAGCATACAAGTGTCATTCAAATGCATAGGTGCTAAAGCAAAAGGCACAATTGTACCTTGAGCTTAGAATTCACACTTAACTTGGGAAAACCTGCCAGATGTTCAGCTGGACTGCCTGCTCTTAGAATGTCACAATATACATAACTTTTTTAGTTCATGTTGTTATACTGGAACCTAGCATAGGATCAGCATATTTTAAACAGATTCTTAAATTTGTAATCCTTCATATCCAAATATAGCTCAATCCAAAATAAAGGTATACTGGTACACATTGAAGATTAGTGAACAGAATGTCAGTTCAAAAAGTGATATGCTGTTTCCTCACAAAAGTTAACATACTGAACTGGTACTGAGCTCACTGAAGCCTCTCCTCAGATGAAGCCAAAAAAGCCAAACTGTTCTCACTTCCAAGACAATGATAACAAAACGCAGCTGAACTGAATTATGCTGAAATTTCTATAGATGAACAGCAATGAAAGCTAGCAGTGTTTGTCAATAAGTTTGAAGTTAGTGTTTGAAATGGTAAGAAAAAGGGTGATGATTATTAGAATGCCCCTCTGTACCATTATTTTACTTGCTGTGGTTGATTTTACCTGCATTTGGCAGAATGGTGGAGATTAATTTTTAAACCCTGAACCAAACTGAGATGATCAGTATTAGTGATCTTTAGTAAAACCCCCTCATTGTCCCACATACTTGAGTATCTGCAGTGCACAGTTTGGATCCTCCAGTTTGTGTTTGAGCAGCTGGACTCCTGATTGTCCTGGGTGATTGTAGCTCAGATCCAGCTCTCTCAGGTGTGAGGGGTTTGAACTCAGAGCTGAAGACAAATAACCACAGCCTTCCTCTGTCACCATACAGCCAGACAACCTACAGACACACATCAATAGGAAACGGGGTGGCTTTAACGTTAGTATGGAACCTTAATCTGTGACTTAATCATGACTCCACATATGAATGACTTAACATAAGACTCAAACCTCAGTATCTCCAGCTGACAGTTTGGACTCTTCAGTCCATCAGAAATAATCTTGACACCAGAGTCCTGCAGGTCATTGTTACTCAGATCCAGCTCTATCAGGACACAGTTTGAGGATTGTAGAGCTGATGATACTATTTCACAATCCTGAGCAGTGAGATTACAACCAGCAAGACTGAAACACACAAAAAATTAATGTCCTCAATATGTACAGTATCAGTTATAATAACAACAGAAACTGTAATTCCATTAAGAAAAGACTCTTCACTGTGAGACATAATTAAACACTTACATGACTTTTCTGCAGTTGATCACAGCTGGTATCAGTCTTCTTCTCCCCTCATCTGATGTGTTGTATTTCTTGAGGTCCAGCTCATCCAGCACCTCCTCTGACATCTGAAGCATGTAGGCGATTGTTGAGCAGTGAGCAGGAGAGAGTTTCTTCTCTGAGTGTTTGTCTGATTTCACAAACTCCTGAATCTCTCTGGACAGAGTCTGATCTTTCACTTCCAGCAGACAGAGGAACAGATTGATGGATCTTTCAGTGGAGAGTTCATGTCCATCTTTGATCTTCTCTTTAATGTACTGTGTGGTTCTCCTGATGCTCTCTGAGCTGTTCTCTGTGTGTGTCAGTAGATCCTGTAAGAGTCTCTGATTGGACTCCAGTGAGACGCCCAGCAGGAACCGCAGGAACAGATCCAGATGTCCATTCTTACTCTCTAGGGCTTTATCTACTGCTCCTTTAAGCATATTATGTATTGGAACAATAACCTTAAGAGTTTCCATGTTGCTGCTTAAATAGCTGTAAAACACATAGAAAGCAGCAAGAAACTCCTGAACACTCAGATGAATGAAGCTGTAGACTTTCCTCTGATGAATCACAGATTCCTCCTTAAAGATCTCAGTGCAAATCCCAGAATACACTGAGGCGTCTGTGACGTCTATGCCGCTCTCAATCAGGTCCTCCTCATAGAACATCACATTGCCCTTCATCAGCTGTTTGAAAGCCACTTCAGCAAGTTTCACAATCACTTCTCTGTTGGACTGCAGGAGTTTCTCTGGATCTCTCTCTTCATACTTCTGATTCCTCATGTTGATCTGAATCAGCAGGAAGTGGATGTACATTTCAGTCAGAGTTTTAGGGATTTCTGCACTCAGATCTTCTTTCAGGAGCTTCTGAAGCACAGTGGATGAGATCCAGCAGAAGACAGGGATGTGGCACATGATGTGGAGGCTTTTTGCTCTTCTGATGTGTGAGATGATTCTGCTGGCTTGATGCTGGCCACTGATTCTCTTCCTGAAATATTCCTCCTTCTGAGACTCATTGAATCCCTGAATTTCTGTCAGACGGTTGATGTATTTGGAGGGGATCTGATTGGCTGCTGCTGGTCTGGAGGTGATCCAGATGAGAGCAGAGGGAAGCAGCTCTCCTTTCATGAGGTTTGACATCAACACACCCACTGATGAAGTCTCAGTCACATCACAAACTTTCTGATCATCTAAAAGCATCAGTGTGATTCTGCTTTCATCCAGACCATCAAAGATGAACACAACTTTACACTCCTCATAAATCTTTGAGTCCAGATCTTGTAGTTCAGGATGAAAGTCCAGCAGAAGTCTGTGAAGACTGTACTGATGATCTCGGATCAAGTTCAGCTCTCGAAATGGAAGCACAAACATGAAATCTACATCCTGATTGTCTTTTCCCTCGGCCCAGTCCAGAATGAACTTCTGCACAGAGACGGTTTTTTCCGATTCCAGCGATGCCTTTAGTAAGAACAGTCTTGATTTGGTCTTTCTCCTCACATCCTGGTTCAGGTGAGGATTTAAAGATGTCTTTGCAGTAGATTGGAGTGTCTTGTGAGTGTTTTGTTCTGGCTGTTTTCTCCATCTGTAAAACCTCATGTTCTTCATTCACTCCTTCACTCTCTCCCTCTATGATGTAGAGCTGTGTGTAGATCATGTTTAAGAGGGTTTGATTCTCTTGGAGTGTGTTTCCCTCAAATAATCTTTCATACTTGATCTTCATACTGATTTTGTGCTGGTCTCTGACTCTCTGCAGATCTACAGTCTCCAGTGTGTCTCTCTGTATGACTGTTTCAGTTTTTTCCTGCCTGTAGTGAGATGCAGAAAAAAGTGCAGATCTGACTGATTTATGTATCTCCCACCTGCAGAAAAAGTTAAAAAGGAAAAGTAACAAAATGGCAATGATAGCCATTACAAAGATTCACTGTAGTCACTCGAGACCACAAGACATATATTTAACAGTATAATTTTAATAAGTGGAGCAGTTAGGTGGAGTGATTCAGGAACCACATCTTTATACTAACCCATTGTCAGAGGTCACTGTTCCATCACTCAATTCAGGGGGTTGCATCAAGGATCTGTTACTCTTCACAGACACACCACTGGGTTCTGGAGACTCTGATCTCTGTTCCTTCCTCCCCCTGATACTTACAAAAGACAAGCAAAATAACATTTTGCACATACTTATTACACATACTTGCCTCTGTCACGTTTTTCTTGCTTGGTTAGGAATATTTGGCAATACTATTAACTTGACTGTACAGACAATATTGGGTGAGAACTGAACTAAGTTGAGCTGGTTTTTGTATTTATTTATTTATTTTGTCTATGGCTGCTAGTGGATTCACAGAGTAAGATTTTCATAGTTCAACTGTTTCCTGTACAAATGACAATAAACTCTTCATTGATTGATTGATTGATGGCATCACTGCTTTCTCCAGAGATGCTTACTGTTTTTCATACAAATACCTAGGAACCATATTACATTTTTACCATGCTATTGATGTGCTATATTTGTGGTTTCAACTGTTATTATGATCTACGGATGATACTATGAATGAGCAATGGTTAATTAAAAAGAAAAAAAAAAAAAAACCCTCAAACAGTCAGAATAAATTAATTTCACCATATAAAAATGAGGTTGCTACAATTTTTACAGATTTTGATCATGAACATAAATCTGCATCTGCATCCGAACTCAAGCTACTACCGGATGTGTATTTCTAAGAGACAAAAACTGTTATAGTATCATTATTATTATTATTATTAATTTTATTAAGTTTCTTGATTTGAAAAAATATTACTCATTAAAGCATGCAAAACTAATAATTTTCTTTTTATTAAGATATTTTTTTTGTTAAGGAAAAATGACTGGGAAAAAGTGTGAAGAATTAAAAAAACAGTGTTTGTCATGTTCTGACCATAAATAATAATTTAAAGCTCTTTTTAACCATCTATTTTTTACAACTTTCACATTGTAGCAAAAATCTGCCTTTAAACTTAAAAGAAATCAAAATTTGACATTTATCGTGATAATTATCGATTTTGAATAGCGTGATTTTTTTGGCCATATCACCTAGCCCTAAGCAGAATTGAATTTTTTTCCCCACTGAATTACTATTTTAATGTCTATCTCTGTAAAGCTGCTAAAACAATTTGTATTGCATAAAGCACTTTAAAAATAAAAATGGCTTGATTTGAATTGACATACTTATACATGTCTGATTTACAAATAAGAAAAAAACTAATTCATTGAGAAATTATGTAATACAAAAATTAAGATTGTTCAGAAAAGTACAGACTAGAATAGAGATGAATGTAAGAAAAGGTAAAGACAAGGGCATTTTAGATCTATCTGCTGTTCATTCCCCATGTCTCAAGTACTGGCTCTTGTCTATAATTTGAATGGACCATTGATTAATAGGCAATTACATAAGTGCTGTAAAACAAGTTTTGTTCAGAGGAAAACAGACTAGTACTAACTATAAAACAATACTGAGTTGTATTGCTCATATAATGTCTTCGAACTATTACACATATGCATTACTCATGCATCAATATATGAATACATAAAATATAAATAAATTACTGTTTAAGAAGTTTTTGAAGTTGATTAGCTCCAGGAGCTGGTTGCACCAGGACATACTCCTGCTTGTAAGACTAGGCTAGGTGCCATGGAATACCTGTTGCACCATCTAGGCATTGTGATGCATTTAAGACAAAATCTTAGACCTAGTCAAAGGCAGGTGCAAAATGAAAAGTCATGATTTGTTCGGACATTACTAGTTTCTAGAATTCAAATCTATGAATTAATTATTACTGCAGATAATGTTTATGGACTTTTCGGGCAGGATAAATGGCATATAGCAATTGTAGGCTACCACACTGCTGACAGAGGTAATTGACCTAAAACAAAATATATTTCTGTATGTAATTATGCAGTAAAACATTACACGTGATTTGGGATTATTAGAAGAAACCGTACCATGTATCATCCTACTTGTAAAGACAATATAAATGCTTGTACAAAGTCGCTCACCTACCACTTAATAATTGCAATAAGCTTTGTTCTCTGTTACTTTCAATAAGAAACAAAGTCAGTTAGAAACTTGTTAGGAAACACTTAGTGAACACATGGAGCAGCAGCTTCACTTGTTCTGGTGTCTTGAGCAATTCAGTTCTTTATTTTTAGTAACTGTAGTCATTGCAGCGTGAATGGTGTCTCAACTGCAGTACATTGTCTACACTAGGTATAGTTGTGCCTGGTCTGCTTTTAGCTGGTGCAACAGGTGTAACAATTTATTTTAAAGCTGGACAAAACCACAGTAGCGCTTACAACCTTAGTGCTACCCAGCCCCAAGAGACTATGAGCTGTGCCCAACAAATCCTCTCAGTGGAGAAGAATGTGCTCACAGTAGAACAGAAGGAGGCTGGATTTCATCCCAGCATAACAGAAAATGATTCAGGAAAATAATTACGTGCCTCTCTGGTAGTATCATGAGATGCTGCTCACAAACCAACCACAGGCTTCTGGAATCCACTGTAAATAATTTTTAATAAAAGCATCTAGCAAACTTCAAAATGGCTGGTGTCTTACCTGGGCTCTGTTTTTTCACTGGATCTAGTGGTCAGATTCTTCGTTGGTTGATCACAGCTTAACTCAGGAGATGGAGAACTCATTTTGGAGTTTGTGTCCTTATCTTCTCTTTCTTCACAGAGAAAAGAAAAAAGAAAGTAAATAGACAAACAGATAAAAACAAACATTTATCAGTAGCTTTGGATACTTCTTTTGTAGTAAAAAGCACAGTTTTGTGCAGAATAATGAAGTTGTGCTGATCTTTTTGTCTTCAGTAGACCAGCAAAGATTTTTAGCTAAAACAACAGCCGCTGACTTATTCATTTTATGAATCACATAGGGCCACAGTTTCAACTAAAAATCTTCTTTACTGTTCTACTGAGGGAACAAAGTCACCTACATCTTGGATGGCCTGATGGTGAGTAAATTAAGAGCAATTTTTTGTGTAAACTATCCCTTTAAAGTGTCCTTATAATCTGCTGCAATGCCACAATGGGGCAACCTTTTCTCTCGTTTGTGCATTTGGTTCATTGATGTCTTGTATGTACAGTAACCATCTTTGTGCATTAAAGCACATACAGTGGTGGTCAGAATAGTTGGTACGCTTGGTAAATTTGATCAAAGAAGGCTATTGTTTATTGTTTGTTTGATCTTTCATTTATTTTTTAATCTAACCTTTAATTGAAAGTATAAATAAATAAATAAAGTGGGAGAATGTCACAATACGATTTTGTTTTCTCTTCTTTTTTTTTCCTCCTGTATGTAACGCCACGCCAGCAGAGGGAGCCCTTACCCATGAACTGACTGTTGCTGCTCCCTCTGCTGCCTCGTTGGTAACTTCCTGTTTGGTGGCCATAAAGGGAGGCCATTTCCAAACAGGCACTCGTGAAGTATTGTTTTGCTCTTGTGGATTCTACCAAGCGTTTTCCCTGTTTTCATTGCCACGGTTTTGTTTTATTGTCATAGTTTTGCTTTTTGTTTCATTGCCATAGTTTTGTCTAGTTTTCATTTCCTTGTTTATTTGTTACTTTTTGGACTGCTCTCGCTGGTTTTTGGACTCTGCCTGTTTTGTGGATTATGATATTGTTTTGCCTTCGTCACTCTGTTTGTCTGGATACTGACCCTGCCTGTCTGACTACGATCTGTAAATAAAGCTCGCACTTGGATCTTACACGCTTCCTACGAGTCCTGCTTGTTACAGAATACTTCGCCTACCAAAGATCCAGCGGCTTCTAACACAGATCACCATGGACCCGGCATCACACCTCTTCTGTCTTCATCAAGGTAATCGGTGCATCGAAGATTATGTTGTGGACTTTTGTGAGCTGTGCTATTTGGTGGAATTTAATGATGTGGCACTTAAAGACATTTTCTGAAACGGATTAAACAATCCAATTCGATCTGGCCTACCTGGAGGGAAATTTAATGGTCTTTGGAACAGTACATTGACTTTGCCCTCCGGTTGGCTGGATCACCATTTACTGTGGGGGTAGCTGATGAGAAACCCTGCTGTCCCCCAGTATCAGCCAAACCTGTGGACTTTTCTGTCATGTCTGGAATTATTCAAGTCACGTCAGAGCCCTGTAATGCCATGCCTGCCGCTCCAGGGCCTGCTCACGCCATGCCTGCCTGTCCAGAGTCTGTACCTGTACAAGATGGCCGCCATCCCCGAGCCTGTTCACAAGATGGCCGCCATCACCAAGCCTGTTCACAAAATGGCTGCCCCGTCTGAGCCTCATCAAGTCAGAATCATCTCACCCAAATCAAGTGATGCCTGATCCTCCGGTGTCAAGTCAGGGCTACACTTTCTGTGTCAAGTCAAGATACAGCTGTTCTCCATGAGTCAAGCCAAGACACAGCTGTTGTTCTCCATGAGTCAAGCCAAGACAAAGCTGTTGTTCTCCATGAGTCAAGCCAAGACAAAGCTGTTGTTCTCCATGAGTCAAGCCAAGACACAGCTGTTGTTCTTGAAGATACAGCTGTGCCCCACGAGTCAAGCCAAGTCACAGCTGTGCCCCACGAGTCAAGCCAAGTCACAGCTGTTGTTCCTGAGTCAAGCCAAGTTGCAGCTGTTGTTCCTGAATCAAGTCAAGTTACAGCTGGGTTGCCCATGTTAAGACAACCCACAGCTGACCTTCATGAGCCAAGTCAAGCCACAGCTGACCTTCATGAGCCAAGTCAAGCCACAGCTGACCTTCATGAGCCAAGTCAAGTCACAGCTGGACTGCACGAGCCAGGTCAAGTCACCGCTGTTCTTCACGAGTCAAGTCACGGCAGACCTCCCTGAGTCAAGTCAAGGAACGGCTGTCCTACCAGAACCTCACCAGGTCCCCTCTGACCTTCCTAAGCCACCTCACGTCTCAGCTAGCCACGCAGAGCCCACGCTCCCAAGCCACACAGAACCCACATTCCCAAGCCACAAGTCCACAGCATCCACACCCTCAAGGCCAACAGACATCCCACTATCTACTGTGCTGCCTGTAATGGCCGTTGGCTTTTTAAGTGTGTGGGCTGCACACTGTGCTCCAGAGGCCTCGTCTGTCCACAAATCTGCTCCAGAGGCCTCGTCTGTCCACGAGTTCGCACCTACACCTCCAGAGGTGTCGGCGTACGCTGTAGAACCTCCTAAGGAGGTGGCATCCATTTATGAACTCACTGCCATGTCTGCCCAAGAATCTGCGCCCATGCCTCCATAGGTGTCAGCATATGCTGTAGATCCTCCCATGGGGGCGGCGTCCTCCCATAAACTCTTTGCCTGTCATGTCACAGCCACGAAGGCCTATCATGGACTCTCTGACCGCCATGTCACGATCAAGAAGGCCAATAATGAACTCTGCCTGTCATGCCACGGCCAAGGAAATTGTCCGTGAACACACCGTTCTACTATGGATGTCACTAGTTTCACTATGGATATCACTGCTCCTGTCTATTCTGCCTGCTCTGCCTACCCTGCATTGGCTCCCTGTTATGCCTGCTCTGCCTGCCTCACCATGGCTTCCTGTTCTGCCTGCTCTGCCTGCTCTGCCTGCTCCACCATGGCTTCCTACTCTGCCATTGTTCCACGGCCCAGGCCCTCCAGTGTTTCATGGTCTGCCACAGCTCCACGGCCCAGGTCCTCCAGGGTTCCACTGTCTGCCACTGATTCGCGGTCCAGGTCCTCCAGTGCTTCACTCTCTGTCCCTGCTCCACGATCCAGGCCCACCTCCTCTACATGGACCTGGCCCTCCATCCCACCCCCTGTTTTGCCTCGGTTCCCCCACCCTCCTGGACTGTTGTTTGAGCGCCAGGGGTCGCTCCTGGGGGGGGGGATTCTGTAACGCCACGCCAGCAGAGGGAGCCCTTACCCATGAACTGACTGTTGCTGCTCCCTCTGCTGCCTCGTTGGTAACTTCCTGTTTGGTGGCTATAAAGGGAGGCCATTTCCAAACAGGCCCTCGCGAAGTATTGTTTTGCTCTTGTGGACTCTACCAAGCGTTTTTTCCCTGTTTTCATTGCCCTGTTTTGTCATTGCCATGGTTTTGTTTTATTGTCATAGTTTTGTCTAGTTTTCATTTCCTTGTTTATTTGTTACTTTTTGGACTGCTCTCGCTGGTTTTTGGATTGTGGATTACGATATTGTTTTGCCTTCGTCACTCTGTTTGTCTGGATACTGTCTGACTACGATCTGTAAATAAAGCTCGCACTTGGATCTTACACGCTTCCTACGAGTCCTGCTTGTTACACTGTAATACACAATGGCCACAATTATTGGTACCCCTGGAAATTGTGTAACGTATCTCTAAAGTATATTCCCATTCGTATTTACAATGTTTAGCACACCAGAGTTACTAAGGATATGAAATTATGTTGCCATGACTTTTCTTTTTCACAGAAGTATAAATATGAGGCAACACAAAAGCCGTATTCGCTTAACCACAAATCACAATGACAAAAAAACAAATAATACAGCTGAGCTTCAGAAAACAGAAGATGGCAGTAAGAAAATGGCCAATTCTTTGACTTAGCATTCCATACGCTACTGAAGGGTTATGAACCGTGAATAACCCAAAAAGCACAAATAAGGTTCGGGGTACTAAATATGAATAAAATACGTCGTCAGATTTTAATTGAAATGATTATTGCCGCATTCCTTAGACACCAGTGCATTAACAAACTCACAAACATTAATGTGTATTTAACAATTTTTGCTAGTAATTAATTTAAATGTCTGAAACATTATTTTTATGTGGCTGAAAACACGGAATCGTTGTGATATAAAAGCACAGAGCTTGTATATTTGGCTCGGTGCCAGACAAGACGCAAAAGCACGTTGGAATTTAGCAGTTAAAGTTTAAATACACCGGTGATTGTCCGCATCGAATGGTTAAAATCAACAAGTTTCGGGGGTTGAAGCGAAATAGAATCTAAACCCCCCATTGACGCCTGACAACAGGCAGTAAAACAGTTGTTATGAACGCATTGTTTTGAAGCGTTGTAAGTCTTGTAATGGAAGTATAGTGTACTGTAAGTCTGCATCAATTAAGATTTACAGTTTAAAATTATGGCACTCGCATATTCTTCTGTCTCTGTATTCTTCCGACCTTCCTCCTCTTTAATAGTCAAAGTCTGAATATATCGCTACGCACTTCAGCTACGTTTCGGTTATTTTGGCCAGAGCTGCTAAACTGTCAAATAATCGAGGTGTTAAATCCAATGTAAAAAAAACAGCAACACACAAAAAACAGCTCAATATATGCGATATACCCATGCTTACATTAACAAAAATTCTTAACTTACCACAAAACAGGCAGTTTAAATATCTAATACTGACAAATTTAAAACCTTGAAATGGCGTCTCTTCTTATCTTCCTTTTTTACTTTCGTTTTCTTTTAGTAAATGCGTGTCTTCGCGCATCTAAAAAAAACAACAACAATCTCACTCCCTCTAGTGGCGCAGAGAATCATCACATTGTGAAGTTAATCTACTCTGGAGCAGTTGTGATGTAGGTAACAGCACAGAGCTAAACATTAAGGAAATGTTATGTCGTATTAACTGTAAATGTAAAGTATTAACTTATATGCTATAAACACCACTGTCATATATACCAGAAACACCACATATAGTATATAACATATGTAAGGGATAATCCTGGTCACCTGGAATTTAAACGATTTTATTGCATGACGGAGGCAAAGAACCACCCAACGCGAAGCGCACACACTTACTGTAGTATTTATCTAATACAGGGGTGTCAAACTCGGTTCCTGGAGGGCCGCAGCCCTGCAAAGTTTAGTTCCAACCCTGCTCCAACACACAAACCATGTAGTCATGAATGTCATGATGTGTGCCACTAGAGGGAGTGTTTTTCCTTTTAAAAACCAAGACATCTTAACCAAGTGTCGTTTTACCTTGCCGTGGTGCTGCAACATATACTCTGTGTCCTTCATGTGTCAATTGTCTCTCACTCCCAGCTCATAGCAGTAATCAGATCCTAACAGAACAGGGACAGACCCTGACCATGTCCCACAGAGAGAAAACCTGGGCACACAGACTCACAGAGACCCCAGAAACAATACAGATGGAATACAGATGAACAATGAAAACAGACTGAAAAAAGAGAGGACAAATCAGAAACCACATGAATGGTGAAGACAGACAGTGTGACATCCGTCACAACTGTGAAAGTGTGAAGGTTATTTTCACTGGTACAACCTAATCTAGTAGTATTAGTTAATTTATTTTGAATTGAACAAAAAATACATTTTAGGTTACCTAACAAAATGTTTAACAAACAAAACAAAAAAGAAACACAAACACACACACACACACACACACACACACACCCACACACACACACACACACACACACAAATAAATAAATATATACAGAACAAGCTTTCAGTGTTGTAGAAGATCAGTCAGTCAGAGGTGATATAATATGTATAAAATAGTGTGTACTGAACAGGAATAAAACACACTGATCTAACAGTTCTGCCAATCCAGCAGGATGAAACTGAGTCTGGATCCTCTGAAACAGTGACAACATCATCTACAGAAGGTTTTATCCACCTTATTTTTGTCGTAAGAGTGGGAGCGGCCGTTTGTCAATTTAATGTGTCTGGCTTCTGGTCTCATCCATGTCCAGCTATGTTTATCTGTACAAAACAGCTCATTTTGCTGCTTGATATTGCAAATTGGTGTGTCTTACCATGTTATTTTAATGTATTAACTTAATTATGAACACAATAGTTTGTAATGCAAACTGTTTTACCGTTTATGGCACTTCAATATTCTTCTCGTTATTTCTCTATGGCAGATTATGAACAGGAAGTCTAACACATTACCAGAAAACGGCTTACTTCCGCATTGAAAAATAAGGTGGATAAGATCACACCAAATTAATGCATTAAATAAAGATTCCAGCAGAGCTCAGAATGTTTCTACAGACCATCACAATGAATCACTGAAGTCTCCACTGACCCAGATAATAACTGATAAATAAAAGGTGTAAAAATCCACATGACAAACAGGATTCAAATATTAAGATTATAATATTGTGAAAAGTAATTTCATGCTTTAAATGAAAACCTTCTGTATTAAATTAATATATGAAAAATACAAAATAGCTCAATTACCTTTTATGGATTCATGAGTCTATGGAATATGATTTCACAATCTGTCTTTATCCACCTTATTTGTCCTGTAAGAATGCTCCCATTTGTACATTTAATATGTCTGGCTGCCGGTGTCAATCACTTCCAGCTATTTTTATCAGTACAAAACAGCTGGTTTTGTTTCTTGGTATTGCAAACTTGCCATGCAATTTTAATGTACTGTCTTAATTACAAACATACAGGTTTGTACTGCAAACAGTTTTAGTTTACTGCAGTTTGTTCTTGTTATTTTCCTACAGTGGAAAATGAACCAGAAGTTTCGCACATTCACAGAAAACGGCTTACTTCTGTATTAAAAAGTAAGATGGATACCTTACAATACAAGTTATCTTACAATATGACTTATGGTAAATAGTAACTAGTCAACTAGTTATTTAATAATGAAAATAGACGTGTGGTTAAGTGTGTGTGTGTGTGTGTGTGTGTGTGTGTGTGTCAGAGACGCTATAGTAGGACAGAGTGCCAGCCGACCAGTCCAGATACACTCCTACTCTGTTAGATGGTAAAGATCAAGAAATGTTTGTGCTCTTATTATTGTGCCAAACAGAGTAAATCGCATCACAGCAGTAAATATTCCAAGACTTCTCATTGAGACCAAACTGAGAGTCACTCCCACCTTTCCTGCTGATTCCTTTATTCGTCACTGGAAAAGGCATAGGCAGTGTCTTCATCTTATCTCACTTCATAGAGACTCAGTTTGGAGGTAGTGTCCACCTCCTTTCTTAAAAAATAGTGTTGAGAGATTAATTGTTTATTTTTTGTGGAGAAAAAAAGATATAGTCATAAATACATATATACATACATAGACAATAGCAGACTGTAGGGTAGGTACATTAAATATAGGGGAGAATGGGGCATAACCAACCACTCTGCTCTTCTCAGTTTGTGAAAATTCACTTGGGATTTAGTGTAATTCTTCTTTCCCACATTGATTTCACATGTGTCTGGTTCTCATTGCTTCATTAATACAGTACATTTTTTTTTCTTCATTTACCTTGAAAGAATGGAAGTAAAATGCCAAAACTTTTGAGGGGCATAAACTGATTTGGAGTTTAATAAATTAGTCAAAATTAATTATGTGAATTACATTGCTAACACCAATGAACTGTACTATTCTGATAGTGGGGTGTTACAACATGTCCACCTGAGCAAATGGGATTTAAACCTGATTAGTATCTTTTGCTAAACAAAATAAGCTAAATTTAAACTATACAAACTCCAAACTAACAGACTGCAGAATAAAATAACACATTTGTCTCATTTTAAGTAAAACATGTACTTTTCTGATAAAATAAATATTCATTGATTCAGTTTTTTAACTTTTGTGCAATTTTTTTTTCTCTACTCAGTGTTGGTGTGGTGTTAGGTTGTGTGTGTCTCCCCCAAACTTATATATTTCTAAGTATGCAAAAATCTGCAAAACAGTTTATAGTAAGTGCAGTTTAATCATGTTTTGCATAATATAAGTACAAATATTTATACTGGATTGCTGTACATTTAGAGAATTATTGCTAAAGTTCAGTGCAAGCTAAATTAAATGCAATACAGCGTAACTGCACTTCAGACTAGATCAGTGCATCCTTGCAACTGGGCTAGTTTGTGATTAATGTTCTAAATTTGAAATATATTTTAAAAAAGACGAAAAAATAGCAGTTGATTTAATGCTGTATGGTTACATGAAGGTTAAATTATGCACTTAACACAAAATATGCCTTCAGTGTGGTGCAAAATGTTAACAGGTTCAGAAAGGTTCAAACTCTGGAATGGCGTCTTCTTTGATTTTCTAGTAATCTGGTTTTAACTCCACCTATATGAAAAACAAAAGTGGTGCAGAGTATCATTGCATTCTCAGGGGTATTCTCAGATTCTTAATTCTCTTGGAGTTTGTTTCCCTCAAATAGTCTCTCATACTTGATCTGCATACTGGTTTTGTGTTGATGTCAGACTCTCTGAAGGGCATTATCTACCGGTTTCACTAAATAAAAGTGGTTGCATGATGAATCTGTTGCTCTTCACAGGCACTCTGCTGAGTTCTGAAGACTCTGATCTCTGTCTGCTCCTCCTGCTGATACTAACAAATGAGAAATAAAACAGCATTTTAAAACTACTGTTTCTCAGTCTCTTTTCTCAAGCATTGGCCTCTGTCTATAGACTGAATACAGCTTTGATTTACATTTTTTTATAGAGCTTTTATCCAAAGTAAATTACAAATAAGGAATACAACAATTTAACTCCTCCTTTAAACAGTATACTCACATTCATTTAATATAAAAATTATGAAAACAATGATATAGATTTAAAATGAGATTACTCTCATAACATTGTGCTAGTTAAAATATTATCTGGTGTGGTCAGTTAAATACTGCAGTATTCAACCCTGCTTTTGTTCTAAATGGATCATGCATTACAGTTACACGATCAAGTTTTTTTTTCCTCATATTTGAACAGAACCAACAAAATAAAAACACCACAAAACCCTGTTAAATGTTGAGATATTAAATGCATTGTTTAAGTCCTGTGTGCATTTTACCGTGCATTCATGTTCCTCTTGTCCCTTATGTGTCAGTCGTCTCTCAACAATCAGATGATCTGGACAGAACAAGGACAGACACAGCTGTGTCCCACAGAAATATGATCGTCCTGAACACACAAACTCACAGAGAACCCTGTCCAGCTGCAGAGACTCCAACAACATACACTGTCTGAATCCCTCATTCAGTAAATCTGAACTAAACACAAAACACACGGCAGGCAATGAATGTGATTCACCATGTAAAAAGATTTATTGAGGAAAACCAGTAAGCAGGTGCTTCACATTAGTAAAAGTTACTGCACATTTTTAGTTTATCTGACCAAAAGTTTTGATAACATCAATTCAAAACACATGAGAAAAAGAACAAAATCTAAACATACAAAAATAATAATATAAAAATGTCAAAGCAGCAGCAAAACAAATTAAATACGAATCACTCAGAATTATAGTTCTAGCAAACAATGTTAAATAAAGACAATGTTGAACACAAAAGTGAGCCAAAAATGATTTCACAGCAAAACACAACTATTGAATACATTTTAAAAAATCATTTCAGTTTTGCAGAAGATGATCTCATTTAAATTAGGCAGTGGCTATTTACACTACGTGAAAATAGCAGTATTTTCTTAGCAATATGCTATTTACACTAAGGGCAAATAGTGACAAAAAGTGGTAAATAGCTGGACCTCCGTATTGTACTGCATTATAAAACGGTATGCAATAAGAATATACTGAGTGTAAATTTATATATTGAACATAGAAAAATCACAGTGACCTAACAGTAAGAGTTTCTGACAATCTTGACACAAATGGAAAGAGGATCCCTCCCTAGCTGCACTTTAAAAAATCCTACAACAGGGGAACTATTCCCAGCATCAAAAAAAGAAATGAAAAATAAAAAAAAAATCACCTACAGCATTTCTTCTATCACTACCTCTGGATTTTTGATCATCTGTAATCTTGACATTGATGCAGCCAGCAATCTGTACAAGTCACCATCAATATAGAGAAAAATAAGGATGCATCTTTGAACACACAAAGTCATAAGATGTGCGCACACACACAGACACACACACACACACACACCAACTCTCTTATTTCTAATATGGTGTTGAATAGTATTTTTAAACACATACTGTAACTTGGGAAAATAGATTTGCTCAATGTTTAGCGAAACATGTAAATGAGCTAAAGGCAGAAAATACTAAAAGTATCAAAACATTTTATTTTGATTTCATGGAGTCTAGTGTTTCTAAACTGATTTATGCAAGAAAAGGAGGAAAAATATCAGTTTCTGACTGCTTAAAAAAATAGATAATTTGTTTGTGATGTCTTCTTGTTTCTCACAGCAGATTATTTTATCTGACATAGAGACAATGAGGATTTAAACACTCTGAATCCAGCATAGAGGGGTTCAGTGAATGTGGTGTTGAATGTGTGTAAGTGTGTGAGTGTGTGTGTGTCAGAGACACTGAAGTACGAGAGAATGCCGGCTGACCAGTCCAGATACACTCCTACTCTATTAGAGGATGAAGGGGCTGGTATGTCAGTTTTCTTATTATCATGCCAGGCAGAGTATCTGTCATCAGTGCAGTACAGACTCCAGGATTTGTCATTGTATCCAAACCAAGATTTACTTCCTCCTTTCCTGTTGATTTTTTTATATGTCACTGCTATATAAGACCATCCACTCCATTCAACCTCCCAGTAACAGCGTCCAGTCAAACTCTCTCTACACAGAACCTGCTCATGCTGCTCAAATCTGTCTGGATGATCAGGATACGGCTGAGGATCTTTGACGTGTGTTGCCTTTCTGTTCCCCTCAGACAGGATGAGTTGAGTGTGTGCTGTGTCTGGATCCAGTGTGAGATCACAGGCATCTGAACACAAGAAGAGACATCAAAAGTACATTAAGGACAGTATCAGAGCTCAGAGTGTGTGCGTGTGACATATGTGGTTAATGAGGAATATAATGAAAAATTTAATAACACGGGCAATAATGTAAACATGGTTTATAAGGACATTCCATGTAAACCAAATGGGTTAAAACATACTAAACAGTGTTAATGCAAAAAATCTAAACATGCAAAAAGTTTTGTATGAGGGGTAGGCTGAGGGAGAAGGGGATAGAAAATACAGTTTGTACAGTATAAAAATCATTCTGCCTATCTGGAGAGTCTCTAGAAGCCACACAGACAAAAATGTGTGTGTGTAAGAGAGAGGAAAGACCTACATTTTCTCAGTCCTGGTATGATTCTCAAAGGGTCTCCATATTCCAAACTAGAAAGAGACAAATACAAGCCACTGATGAATAATGTTTAATGATTAAAAGTGTGAATGCACAAAAATATCAGTGAGCATTTTAAAATCAATTCATCCAGATTTCTTAATGTAAAGCATTCAAACAGTGAAAACAGGAGTCAAATTCAGTTTTCTGAAAAAATCTAATATACTTGTCTAACAGCTACAGAGCTCCAAAGACAGATCAAAACAGCAAAACAGCATTCATAATCATAACAGTAAGAATAAAGTGAAGATCAAGCAAAGAGATAGATTTCATGAAGAAACAGATGAAAAAAAAAAAAAAAAGATTAAATCTATGACTGTGCCAATATATTCAAGATGCTGGAACTACCTTAGAACTGTGTGCAAATATACCTAGTAGAACTGGTGCTGTTTTTAAATCAAATGGCAATCACTAAAAATTAATTTGATGTAGTTTATTTAAATTAACAAATAAAAACTTGTGCTTGAAAATGTCTTCACTCCACAGCAAGTGCCTAAAACAGTACTAAATTTGTATACAGTGCCAAGAATATGTTTGTGAACCCTTTGAAAATATTTAGATTTATGTTGCATACTTCTCATCTTAAGTTAAATCACAGTTATAGACAAATACAATCCACCTACACTAATACAACACAAACAATTGTACTTTATAAAACGTATTAAAGAAACCAAAGTAATCATTCACAGTGCAGGGTGGAGAATGTACAATTGACGGAAACCTCCTGGATGTTCCACAACCTTGTGGAAAGATATGCCGTGGACAGTTGTGATAAAAGTTGAACTTAATGGCAAAAACAGAAAAGTGGTATTGCACATAACACCAAAACCCCACTGCAGCTGTGCAGAATAGTGGAATGAGCACCACTAGCACCACAGGAATGAACTTAGATATAAATATATTTAGTATAAAAATAATTCTGAATCACTGAATTTCTTTGAAAATCAATTGAATTTTTACTTAGTTAGTTAAGCGATAGTTAAGCTTTGTTTGCAGACTGCATGAAAATAAAAGTCTTACTTGTTGCACTATTCTCAGCAACTTCTCTCATAAAACAACATTTGTTTTGTAAGGTGCAATATTCAAATATAGCTCAATCCAAAATAAAGGTATACTGGTAAACACACTGAAGATTAGTTAACAGAATGTCAGTTCGAAAAGTGATATGCTTTCTTCACAAAATTGAATATAGTAAACTGTTTTCCATTTTTCTTAGACAGGACAGTGGAGATAAGACAAAAAGCAAGTGGGAGAGAGAGAGGGACGGCGGAATTCGATCTTGGGACAGCCGAGGCACAACTGCACCATATGTCGGCGCACTGCCCACAAGGCTATTGATGCCGACAACATACTGCTTAAAAAATACTGAGCTCACTGAAGCCTCTCCTCAATTGAAGCCAAAAAAGCCAAACTGTTCTCACTCCCAAGACAATGATGATAACAAAACCCAGCTGAATTATGCTGAAATTGCTATAGATGAACAGCAATGAAAGCTAGTAGTGTACATCAACAAGTTTGAAGTTAGTGTTTGAAATCTAAGAAAAAAGGGTGATGATTATTAGAATGCCACTCTGTGCCATTATTTTACCTGCTATTGTTGATTTTACCTGCATTTGGCAGATTGGTGGAGATTAGTTTTTAAACCCTGAACCAAACTGAGATGATCAGTATTAGTGATCTTTAGTAAAAACCCTCTTTGCCCCACTCACTTAAGATTCTGCAGTGCGCAGTTCGGATCCTCCAGTTTGTGTTTGAGCAGCTGGACTCCTGATTGTCCTGGGTGATTGTAGCTCAGATCCAGCTCTCTCAGGTGTGAGGGGTTTGAGCTCAGAGCTGAAGACAAATAACCACAGCCTTCCTCTGTCACCATACAGCCAGACAACCTACAGACACACATCAATAGGAAACGGGGTGGCTTTAACGTTAGTATGGAACCTTAATCTGTGACTTAATCATGATTCCACATATGAATGACTTAACTTAAGACTCAAACCTCAGTATCTCCAGCTGACAGTCTGGACACTTCATAACATTAGAAATAATCTTGACACCAGAGTCCTGCAGGTCATTGTTACTCAGATCCAGCTCTATCAGGACACAGTTTGAGGATTGTAGAGCTGATGATACTATTTCACAATCCTGAGCAGTGAGATTACAACCATCAAGACTGAAACACACAAAAAATTAATGTCCTCAATATGTACAGTATCAGTTATAATAACAACAGAAACTGTAATTCCATTAAGAAAAGACTCTTCACTGTGAGACATAATTAAACACTTACATGACTTTTCTGCAGTTGATCACAGCTGGTATCAGTCTTCTTCTCCCCTCATCTGATGTGTTGTATTTCTTGAGGTCCAGCTCATCCAGCACCTCCTCTGACATCTGAAGCATGTAGGCGATTGTTGAGCAGTGAGCAGGAGAGAGTTTCTTCTCTGAGTGTTTGTCTGATTTCACAAACTCCTGAATCTCTCTGGACAGAGTCTGATCTTTCACTTCCAGCAGACAGAGGAACAGATTGATGGATCTTTCAGTGGAGAGTCCATGTCCATCTTTGATCTTCTCTTTAATGTACTGCGTGGTTCTCCTGATGCTCTCTGAGCTGTTCTCTGTGTGTGTCAGTAGATCCTGTAAGAGTCTCTGATTGGACTCCAGTGAGACGCCCAGCAGGAACCGCAGGAACAGATCCAGATGTCCATTCTTACTCTCTACGGCTTTATCTACTGCTCCTTTAAGCATATTATGTATTGGAACAATAACCTTAAGGTTCTCCATGTTGCTGCTTAAATAGCTGTAAAACACATAGAAAGCAGCAAGAAACTCCTGAACACTCAGATGAATGAAGCTGTAGACTTTCCTCTGATGAATCACAGATTCCTCCTTAAAGATCTCAGTGCAAATCCCAGAATACACTGAGGCATCAGTAATGTCTATGCCGCTCTCAATCAGGTCCTCCTCATAGAACATCACATTGCCCTTCATCAGCTGTTTGAAAGCCACTTCAGCAAGTTTCACAATCACTTCTCTGTTGGACTGCAGGAGTTTCTCTGGATCTCTCTCTTCATACTTCTGATTCCTCATGTTGATCTGAATCAGCAGGAAGTGGATGTACATTTCAGTCAGAGTTTGAGGGATTTCTGCACTCAGATCTTCTTTCAGGAGCTTCTGAAGCACAGTGGATGAGATCCAGCAGAAGACGGGGATGTGGCACATGATGTGGAGGCTTCTTGCTCTTCTGATGTGTGAGATGATTCTGCTGGCTTGATGCTGGTCACTGATTCTCTTCCTGAAATATTCCTCCTTCTGAGGGTCATTGAATCCCTGAATTTCTGTCAGACGGTTGATGTATTTGGAGGGGATCTGATTGGCTGCTGCTGGTCTGGAGGTGATCCAGATGAGAGCAGAGGGAAGCAGCTCTCCTTTCATGAGGTTTGACATCAACACACCCACTGATGAAGTCTCAGTCACATCACAAACTTTCTGATCATCTGAAAACATCAGTGTGATTCTGCTTTCATCCAGACCATCAAAGATGAACACAACTTTACACTCCTCATAAATCTTTGAGTCCAGATCTTGAAGTTCAGGATGAAAGTCCAGCAGAAGTCTGTGAAGACTGTACTGATGATCTCGGATCAAGTTCAGCTCTCGAAATGGAAGCACAAACATGAAATCAACATCCTGATTGGCTTTTCCCTCGGCCCAGTCCAGAATGAACTTCTGCACAGAGACGGTTTTTCCGATTCCAGCGATGCCTTTAGTAAGAACAGTCTTGATTTGGTCTTTCTCCTCACATCCTGGTTCAGGTGAGGCTTTAAAGATGTCATTGCAGTAGATTGGAGTGTCCTGTGAGTGTTTTGTTCTGCCTGTTTTCTCCATCTGTAAAACCTCATGTTCTTCATTCACTCCTTCACTCTCTCCCTCTATGATGAACAGCTGTGTGTAGATCCTGTTCAGGAGGGTTTGATTTTCTGGGAGTTTGGATCCCTCAAATAATCTCTCACACTTGTTCTCCATACTGGTTTTGTGTTGGTCTTTGACTCTATGCAGGTCTTCAGTCTCCATTGTGTCTCTCTGTAGGACTGTTTCAGTTCTTTCCTGCCTGTAGTGAGATCCAGGACTGTTTTAAAAAAGAGCAACAATAGTCAACTATATTCATTACAAAGACTCATTGGAGTCACTGAAGACCACAAGACATATATTTAACCACATCTGTAATTTTGATAAGGTGGAGTAATTCCGGAACCACATCTTTATACTAACCCAGTGTCAGACGTCACTGTTCCATCACTGAATACAGGAGGATGCATCAAGGATCTGTTACTCTTCACAGACACACCACTGGGTTCTGGAGACTCTGATCTCTGTCCCTTCCTCCCCCTGAAACTTACAAAAGACAAACAAAATAAAATTTTGCACATACTTATTACACATACTTGCCTCTGTCACCTTCTGGCTTGCTTGGTTAGGGATATTTAGCAATACTATTACCTTGACTGTACAGACAATATTGGGTGAGAACTAAGTTGAGCTTGTTTTTGTATTTATTTATTTATTTATTTTTTTCTCTGGCTGCTAGTGGATTCACAGAGCAAAATTTTCATTATATAGTTTAATTGTGTTTCCTGTACATATGACAATAAACTCTTGATTGATTGATTGATTGATTGATGACATAACTGCTTTCTCCAGAGATGCTTTATAGATAGGGGAAATAACTAATTCCAAAATCGATGGACTTTATACTGCTGTTAAACTGAACTCAATCAACAATTAACTGATTTCAACTGAATAATGACTGATATTGCTTTTTAGAGCCGCTTTACAGCAGAATTGGGGTTGGGCGATAAATCGATAATGATATTTATCGTGCAATATGAATTTCTTCGATAAACGATAACAAGAGTTTGATAAATGTTCGATATAATGTTTATATGGCAAAGGCGGACAATGCATTTATACTATACTTCATACAAATATCTAGGAACCATAGTACATTTTTACCATGTTATTGAGGTGCTATATTTGTGGTTTTAACTGTTATGATGTATGGATGATATTATGAAAGAGCAATGGTTAAAAAATAAATAAATAAATAAATAAAAAAACTCAGAATAAATTAAATTCACTATATAAAATTGATGTTGCTACAATTTTTACAGATATTACTTTTGATAATGAACATAAATCTGCATCTGCATCCAAACTTATCAAATGTGTATTTCTAAGAGATTTTTATTATTATTATTATTAATTTTATCAGGTAACACAAACCTGTTTCTTTATTTGAAACAATATTACTCATTAAAGCATGTAAAACTAAGAAATATTTTTTATTATTATTAAGATATTTATTTTGTTAAGGAAAAATGACTGGAAAAAAGTGTGAAGAATTCAAAAAACATGAAGTGATTGTCATGTTCTGACCATAAAGAATAATTTAAAGCCACTTTTAACCGTCTGTTTTTTACAACTTTCACATAGCAAAAATCTGCCTTTAAACTTGAAAGAAATCAAAATTTGACATTTATCGTGATAATTATCGTTTTCGACTGATATGAAAAAAATATATATTGTGATATATATTTTGGCCATATCACCCAGCCCTAAGCAGAATTGATTTTTTTTCCACTGAATTACTATTTTAATGTCTATCTCTGTAAAGCTGCTTTAAACAATTTGTATTGTATAAAGCACTTTAAAAATAAAAAATGGCTTGATTTGAATTGACATACTTATACATGTCGGATTTACAAATAAGAAAAAAAAAAAACTGACATGAGAAATTATGTAATACAAAGATTAGATGAATGTAAGAAAAGGTAAAGACACGATTTATTTTGCAAGGGACTTATTTTGCTTATTTTTTGTATTTTTCTATGTTTTGGACTTTTCATGAGGCTCCACTCACTCACTAACCAAAGGATTCTTGAATGCAGTGAAGTCGCTTTGTATAAAAGCATCTAAAAATGAATATGTGAGTAGTGCCTTACCTGGGGTCAGAAGTCACTGTTCCACCACTGAATGCAGGGGGATTCATCAAAGATCTACTACTCTTCATAGACACATTACTGGGTTTTACAGACTCTTTGTTGGCTCTTTCACACCTGGTGACAATGATAAAAGACAAACAAAAAGGCATTTTAGATCTATCTGCTGTTCATTCCCCATGTCTCAAGTACTGGCTCTTGTCTACATTTTGAATGAACCATTGATTTAAAGTACAAAAAAAAAAAATAATAAAACAAAACTGATTGATCCTAATGAGGCAGTTACACAAGTGCTGTAAAACAAGTTTTGTTCAGAGGAAAACAGACTAGTACTGACTATAAAACAATATTGAGTTATATAGCTCAAATAATGTCTTCAAACTGTTACACATACGCATTACTCCTGCATCAATATATGAATACATAAAAAATAAATAAATTACTGTTTAAGAAGTGTTTGAAGTTGATTAGCTCCAGGAGCCGGTTGCAAGTGTAGGCTGGGTGCCATGGAATACCTGTTGCACCATCTAGGCATATAGTGCTACGTTTAAGACAAAATCTTTGGCCTACTCAAAGGAAAATGAAAAGTCATGATTTGTTCGGACATTATTAGTTTCTAGAATTTAAATCTGTGAATTAATTATTACTGCAGATGTGAACTCTAATGTTTATGGACGTTTTTTCGGGCAGGATAAGCGATAAATAGCAGTTGTAGACTAGTGTGAATGGTGTCTCAACTGCAGTACAATGTGTTGGTGTGGATGTGCATCACCTACGCTAGGTATAGTTGCGCCTGGTCTGCTTTTAGCTGGTGCAGCAGGTGTAAATATTTATTGTAAAGCTGGACAAAACCACTGTAGGGCTTACAGTGGAATCCACTGTAAATAATTTTGAATAAAAGCATCTGGCAAACGTCAAAATGGCTGGTGTCTTACCTGGGCTCAAATGTCTCTGCTTTATCACTGGATCTAGTGGTCAGATTCTTCACTGATTGATCACAGCTTAACTCAGGAGATGGAAAACTCATTTTAGAGTTTGTGTCCTTATCTTCTCTTTCTTCACAGAGAAAAGAAAAAAGAAAGTAAATAGATAAAAACAAACATTTATCAGTAGCTTTAGATACTTATTTTGTAGCAAAAAGCACAGTTTTGTGCAGAATAATGAAATTGTGCTGATCTTTTTGGCTTCAGTAGACCAGGAAAGATTTTGAAAGCAAACAGCTTTCTAGCAAAAATGGGGAGCCGCTGAATTATTCATTTTATGAATCACAAAGGATCACAGTTTCAGCTAAAAATCTTCTTTACTGTTTTACTGAGGAACAAAGTCACCTACATCTTGGATGGCCTGATGGTGAGTAAATTAACAGCAAATTTTTGTGTCTCTATAAAGTGGCCTTATAATCTGCTCCAGTGTCACAATGGGGCAACTTTTTCTCGTGTTTGTGCATTTGGTTCATTGATGTCTTGTATGTACATTAACTATCTTTGTGCATTAAAGCACATACAGTGGTGGTCAGAATAGTTAGTACGTAAATTTTATCAAAGAAGGCTGTGAAAATCAATCTGCATTGTTTATCTATTTGATCTTTCTTTTTTTTTTTTTCTTTTTTTAATCTAACCTTTAATTGAAGGTATAAATAAATAAATAAAGTGGGAGAATGTCACAATATGATTTTTCCCCCTCCTGTAATACACAAAGGCCACAATTATTGGTACCCCTGTAAATTCCTGTGTAATATATCTCTAAAGTATATTCCCATTCGTGTATTTACAATGTTTAGCACACCAGAGTTACTAAGGATATGAACAGTGTTGGGGGTAACGCATTACAAGTAACTCAAGTTACATAATAATATTACTTTTTTCAAGTAACTAGTAAAGTAACGCATTACTTTTGAATTTCTAAGAAAATATCTGAGTTACTTTTTCAAATAAGTAACGCCAGTTACTTTTTTCCCCATTTATTGATTGACAAGTCTCCTGTTGGGAAATTGGGAGTAAACATGATGTTACTGTATTCTAGACTAAATGTGAACATGCATTAATTCATCTCACTCACAAAAAACAGATTCAGTATAAAAACAGTGAAATGCAAACTCAGAATATGACGCATCTACTGTAGCCTACGTTTTCACTGTGTTCACCCCTCATCACACCACAGCTGTTTCCTCCAGCGAAAATGAAGCACATTAATGCATACTTTATAAAACTATCCTGTTGCCATTTTCATTTGAAAATGTAACTTTCAATTGTTTCTAGTGCATGTGGCAAAGAGGTTTGCACACTTCAGCTAAGGAAAAAGGCTTGTACTAGAAATGCAAACAGTAAAATTTTGTATTTGTACAGTAAACAGGTGTGTGTGAGATCAGAAAGACTTGTATTTGGCTTATTCAGTAATCAAATGCTATACCTATCTATACAATACAGTGTAATATTGGAATAAGTATAGTATACCACCCCTATTAGACAAACATTTTTTATTTTATTTATTTAATTTTTGTTATTATACCCTCATTGGGGGCTGAGCCCCCCTAAAATGAAAATCCTAGAATCGCCCCTGTTGAACATTATAACAGTTTGCTTTATTTACCAGCTTTATTTATAAATGTAATTATTTTGTGCTTATTTGTGTTTAACCTAAACTACAAGTAGCGTTAATGTAGACTTACATACCGGTAGCCTATCTAAATATGATTTTATAATTTTATGCTATATTGACCTACTTTATTACCCTCCACTATAATGAGCAGCAATAAACTACATTTTGGTATTTTATAATGCCTAGTCATACTTCTAAGGATATTTTGGTGAAAGTGACTCAAAAGTAACTTAAAAGTAGTGTAAAGCATTACAATTCAGAGAAAGTAATATTGTAATGTAACTAATTACTTTTAAAAGACAGTAACTAGTAATATATAATGTATTACATTTTGGAAGTAACTTGCCCAACACTGGATATGAAATTATGTTGCCATGACTTTTCTATTTCACAGAAGTATAAATACGAGGTAACACAAAAGCCGAATTCGCTTAACCACCCATCACATGACAAAAAACAAATAACACAGCTGAGCTTCAGAAAATAGAAAGTGGCAGTAAGAAAATAGCAAATTATTTAACTTATCCTTTCAGTAGCGTATGCGATGCTATGAACCGTGAATAACCCAAAAAGCACAAATAAGGATCGGGGTATTAAATATGAATAAAATACGTCGTCAGATTTTAACTGAAAGGATTATTGCCGCTTTCCTTACACACCAGTGCATTAACAAACTCACAAACATTAATGTGTATTTAACAAATGTAATTTTTTTTTGTTTGCTAGTAATTAATCTAAATGTCTGAAACATTAGTTTTATGTGGTTGAAAACACTGAATCGAATGATATAAAAGCACTGAGCGCGTCTGTTTGGCTCAGCACCAGACAGGCGCAAAAGCACGTTGGAATTTAGCAGTTAAAGTTTAAATACACCTGTGATTGTCCACATCGAATGGTTAAAATCAACAAGTTTCGGGGGTTGAAGCGAGTCAAATAGAATCTAAACCCCCCATTGACGCCTGACAACAGGCAGTAAAACAGTTGTTATGAACGCATTGTTTTGAAGCGTTGTAAGTCTTGTAATGGAAGTATAGTGTACTGTAAGTCTGCATCAATTAAGATTTACAGTTTAAAGTTATGGCACTCGCATATTCTTCTGTCTCCGTATTCTTCCGACCTTCGTCCTCTTTAATAGTCAAAGTCTGTATATATCGCTACGCACTTCAGCTACGTTTTCGCCATTTTGGCCAGAGCTGCTAAACTGTTGAATGACTGAGGTTTTAAATGTAAAAAAAAAAAAAAAACAGCAACACTCAAAAAGCAGCTCAATATATGCGATATACCCATGCTTACATTAACAAAAATTAACTTAACTTACCACAAAACAGGCAGTTTAAATATCTAGTATTGACAAATTTAAAACCTTGAAATGACGTCTCTTATCTTCCTTTTTTTTACTTTCTTTTTCTAGTTAGTAAAGGCGTGTCTTCGCGCATCTAAAAAGTAAAAACTCAAAAAAACAATCTCACTCCCTCTAGTGGCGCAAAGCGTCATCACATTGTGAAGTTAGTAAACACTGGTCGTGGCGCAGAGCAGAGCGTCCTCACGTTGTAACCTGAGTCTCAGAGCAGTTTTAAGCTGCTTTATGTAGTGCATTAGTATTAATAAAGAAAACGCAGCAGAAACAAGCGTGCAGCAACTCAACACTTCACTTCTTTACTTATCTACTTTCTCCGCCTCCAGGTCATAAGTGACACCTAGTGGCCGCATGTTAACATAACATTACATTTTCAGATAACACAACATTTTCCCCACTTTTTAAAGAATATTACTCAGTGGGAGTTATTTAACATGGCTTAATCACATTCTAAACAAGATCATAGCCAAAGAACAACTGCTTAACCATACCTAATTCACCAAGGTTGACGTAGAACATTAAATTCTCTTATTCTATAACACAAGACATGCATATTTCTTCCTATCCAGCAAAAAGTACAAACTCCAGCATATCTCAACACAACACAAACTCTCACGAAAGCACCAGAACAATGTAGAACTACTATTCAGCATCAACATGTAACTGTATATGAAAATTAACAACTTTACAGTACTGTTGTAGCTCTAATATCGTGATGAATGAGCATGTGTGGGTACAGTTCAAGTGACAAAGTCTTTGTGCCAGACAGGTGGACGTCTGGTGCTGGACTGTCTTTGGGTTTCAGGAGTGACAACCAACTTTGGAACGCCTGTAGGTTCATTATCTGAATGGCTTTGTCCAGGACATGGTGACAGGTGTGCTGCATTCCACACTTTCCCATCTTCCAGGATATGTGTGTCCTGGCTTTTCTGTCCCACCACTGTAGACAGCGGACTGAATTTAGACCTGCTTTTTTTCACATGAGTAGGTATCCTCACACGCACTCTGTCACCTGGTCGTATCGCAGATGGTTTTGCAGCACGTTTGATGTCAGTGTAGGTTTTGACTTGAGACTGTCGAGCATGAACACGGGCTCGCACTGTAGCATCAGTACAAGCAGAGGGCCTGGTAGGGAGAATGTTTAAGTTCATTCTAAGTTGGCGTCCCAGCAAGAGTTCACTGGGAGCAACACCTGTGGTGGCATGCGGTGTTGTACGGTAGTGCAGCAAGAAGTCCCTCACCGAAGTTTTCCAGGGCTTTCCTTCCAAGCTTGCTGTTTGAACACAATCCTTCAGGACACGGTTCATGCGCTCCACAGCGCCATTAGCTTGTGGAAAGTACAAGGAGGTACGGACATGCTTGATATTCCTGCTTGTGAGGAATTCAGCAAAGGTAAGAGATGTAAATTGCACACCATTATCAGTCACAATTTCCACCGGGTTGCCAAACCGGCTAAACGTGGTAGCAAGAAAGTCTGTAACAGTATCAGCAGTGACATTACTGGTGAAGGCTATTTCTGGCCACTTACTGTAATAGTCAACTAACGTAAGTGCATACCTGCAATCCCAGGTCCCTAACTCGAATGGTCCCACAATGTCTAGTCCAACCTTTAGCCAGGGTGCAGCCGGAAGTGGTATTGGCTGAAGGGGAGGCGTATGTGTTTTGGCACTTTTGTCGTGGGCTTGGCAAAGCTGACACGAAGTGATAGCGGACTGGGCTGAGCGATCCATGCCAGGCCACCAATACAAGTCACGAAGACGCTGTTTGGTCCTGACGATACCCTGGTGACCCTGATGAGCTAAGTTGATTAGAGCTCCACGCAGAGATACAGGCGCCACCAAGCGGTATGAACCTCTAAAGACCAAGCTATCTTGTGCTGCCAGTTCATCCCTGATATGAAAGTATGGTGCCAGCTCAGGTGATAGGGTTTTCTTATTTTTAGGCCAGCCTGTAAGTAGTTGCTGTCGCAATGCTGACAGATCAGGGCAAGCAGCGCATTCTTTGGAGAACTCCTCCAATGAAAAAGCACGGGGTTCAGCTGAGAGGAATGCCACCATGTCGGGTTCAATAGCAGAGTCAGTATCCACACAGGTGGGCAATGGTAGGCGTGAGAGGCAGTCTGCTGTTAAATTTTCAGTTCCTGGCTTGTAGGATACTGAACTTGCATTTTGCACGATTCAGTGTGAGACCTGCGTGCTGTAGTGTTGTTAAAACAGCCTGCAGATTGCAATCATGTTCGGCTGCAGTGCGTCCATACACAATCACATCATCTAGATAGTTCTGGACTCCATGAAGGCCTTTCAGTATTGTAACCATCATTATTTGAAAAGCCGCAGGCGCCGAGGCCAAGCCATAAGGTACCCGACGAAATCGAAACAACCTGTCACGAGTGATGAAAGCCGTCAGATCTCGGCTGTCCTCGTGAAGCATTACTTTGGAGGTAGGCGTTGTTCAGATCAATGCTTGAAAACATTGTGGCTCCATTTAATTCGGTGAATAAGTCCTCCATGTGTGGAAGTGGATGGCTATGGATAATTACTGCTCTGTTCGGCTCCCGCAAATCCACACATAAGCGAATCTCCCCATTTTTTCTTTGTCGTCACCACAATAGGGGACACCCACGGGGAGGCATCCACCCGCTCAATGATGCCCTCAGCTTGTAAGCGGCAAAGTTCTTTGGAAACTGCATTTCTAACTGATAAAGGAAGTCTGCGCAGTTTTTGTTGTACAGGCTGTACTGACTCTCTTACTTTCATCCGATGTACAAAGCCTTTAGCGCAACCAATGCCCTCTGTTGTTGCAGCTGTCACTTGTTGCACAACGGTTGGAGATGGGGGTGAAATCAATTCATTTCCAGCAATGTGAATGTTCAGGCCAGCTACTAAATCCATACCCAGTATAGGAGTGCCTTTCTCCACAACATAGATGCTAGTACTGGCCACTGCATCCCCATAATATACATGAGCAGATAGGCATCCGAGTACAGGCAGTGCTGCTTTTGAGTAAGTCACCAGTTTCACTTGTGGAGACCGTAAAGGCGATGAACTGAAATGCTGCTTATAAAGGTGAGAAGGAAGGATCGAAACAGTAGAACCTGTGTCCACAGTGAGCTCAATCAGCACAGGGCTCACTTCTTCAGTTTTAATGGTTACTGTGCATTTTATTTTATCACGCAACGATTTCCCTTCTACTTCAAGTACATGCACAATCTCGGGGACCTCACCCTCGGGAGCATCAAGTAATTGCACCTTTTTCTCAGAGCGGCAAACCCTTGCGAAATGTCCCACTTTTCCACATTTATTGCATTTAACTTTAGTAGCAGGGCAGTTTGGGGCATTAGCCAAGTGAGAGCTAGACCCACAACGAAAGCAAGGACGACTGGACTGTGCAGTAGACTGTGATCGCGTTTTACCCACAGATTTTTAATGGGATTTCCGACCACGCTGTGGCATGCCACGCTGAGCAGGTTTAATCTCGTGCACGGATACCGCATCAAGCGTTTGTGCGTGCTCTATGGCGGTCTCCGTTTGGCCAGCCAACAGCATCGCGTCCGTCAGTGTTAACTGCGGCTGCAGCAAGAGACGCTCCGAATACGTGCAGAGGACCCTTTCTCCACTAATTGATCCCGGATCATCTCGTCCGTGCGATCGCCAAAGTTACAGTGTATACTGAGCTCACGTAAAGCAACAACATAATCCTTTACCGATTCATCTGGCCGTTGAGGCGTTCTCTGAATTTGTGTCGTTCGACGACCACGACATTCGTAGTCGACATTCGCTGGAAATGTTCTTCTAAAGCTTTAAAGGCATCGGTAACGGTCTGACCTGTATTACGCAGCGTGTAGAAAACTTTCAACCCATCGGCTCCCAAGCACTGTAGTAGAACGGCACGCTTCCTCTCCTCCGGCCACCGATCTCCCGTAGCATCAATGGCGACAAGATAGTTTTCAAACATCTTCTTCCAGGTGTGAATCGGTACCGAGGGCTGACCCGGGCATGGCAAGAACATAGGAGGCGTAGGTTAACTGAGTGCTGCCATCCTCGTCGCCAAAATGTTGTATTTTGCATTAGTATTAATAAAGAAAACGCAGCAGAAACAAGCGTGCAGCAACTCAACACTTCACTTCTTTACTTATCTACTTTCTCCACCTCCAGGTCATAAGTGACACCTAGTGGCCGCATGTTAACATAACATTACATTTTCAGATAACACAACATGTAGCTTAACAAATACAGTATGAATAAATTGTTGCCAGTCACCATTATATTATTCTGACCTTATTTAAAAGGGTCATGTTCAAAACATGGGAAGCACATTGTGAGAGACAGATAACAAACCTGCTGAGATTAATGATCACCCTGGCAAACACATTTAAAATGTCAGTAGCACATCTTTTCTGGTAGGCAGTATGGATCAGGATGGGCTGTTTCCACATTTTGTGAGGCATGATAAACCAAGGGCTTTATCCACACCATTAAGTCCATTATAAATGTTAATTTAACTACATAGTTAAAATCAATTCAGAAAAAAAAGTGTACATATTGTCCCAATCTTTTCAGAGGTAAATTATCACTCTTTAAAGAGCTATTTGTTTAACACTGTAAATGACTTTTCTTGATTTGTTTCCAAACATTTTTTGTGTCAGTTTTGGAAATTTTGGATGCCTAATTCCAGTAATTTCTCATTTTCTGTCAGGTGTTCAAAATCATGCAAAATTAGTTATTGATATTTCAAATAGACTAATAAGACTAAATAGACTAATAAGACACATACCTGTGTGTGTGTGTGTGTGTGTGTGTATTTATTTGTTTATTATTATTATTTTTTTTTTTATTTTCATTTCCCCAATTGCATTTTCCCCCATTTATTTGTGATCATGTAGGCCTACAGGTCTTCACTAAACAACACCCATTAGCGCTTTTAGTCCAAAAGTATGCACACTGAGAGAAATATTGATGTCTCACACATTATTTGATAGTTCTGTAGATAGAATCGTCATTTTGTCAATTGTCAGTTCAAGTGTTCAAGTACAGTTTTATTATGGCCAATTGCTATGTCAGACATTAACAAAAACACACAATTGCACAATATTGAGTTTTATTATTATGATGCTAATGTAACACACACACCAATATTGAAATGTCAGTGCTGAATAAAAAGCTTTCAAAAACCTTCAAAACAGCTATGCCATTTAATAGCAGACACTTGTAACTAGTTTGAATCATTTTAAATGCACTGGCTTAAAAGAACAGACATGTCAAAAATGTTACAACCATCCCCAGTCTCCCCTATGATATGAGGTGTTTGTGCACCTGTCGCTCATATCTTCTTTTCTATTGCAGAACTTTTATTATGTTCAAGATCAGAGAAAGATGGTTATATCTTTAACAATAATAATTGGCAAATAAATAAATAAATAGAATCCTTCATGAATCTTTCTATAGGGTAGGCAATTTTGGAAAGGCTAGCAATAGCAAGCTAGCTTTGAAAGCAAGATCCCCACCCCCCTGCATAATCACTCTGCAAAGCCATGTCCTCTTGCAAAAAAATCTTTGCAACAACAAAACATAAAACATATTCTCATTGTTGACAACAAAACAGTGCAAAAAACTGGATGAAAGCTTGACAATTCTAACAGTTTTACTATAAACAGCAGTGAAAAAAGTTTTTTCAAGATTGAATAAGAATTCATAATCATGCAATAAATGTTACTTTAACAGCTAAATATAGCCTAAAAGAAGTTTCATAGATTTTTTTTTTTCTTTCAGAAATCATACCCTCACAAATTGTGACCTCATCATAACACTCCAGATATACTTTGGGTTACATTTGGTCAAAGTTTACACTAGCTTGCAGATGACCAAGGTTTTGAAAACGCACAAGTGGTTCTTTATAAGTGGAGAAACCACAAAACCGACACACACACACACAAAATCACAAGTCTGTAACTGCTTGAAAAAGTGAGTTTGCTTTTGTATGTCAGTTGTTTCTCTTGGCAGGTTGTTAAATCTAACAAAGAGTAAGTGAGGAATCATAAACCCTGAATCCAGCATAGAGGGGTTCAGTGAATGTGGTGTTGAATGTGTGTAAGTGTGTGAGTGTGTGTGTGTCAGAGACGCTGTAGAAGGACACAGTGCCGGCCGACCAGTCCACATACACTCCAACTCTCTTGGAGGATGAACGGACTGGTATATTTCTGCTCATATTATTGTGCCAGGCAGTGAATTCATTAGCAGAGCAGTACAGACTCCAGGTTTTGTCACTGTATCCAAACCAACAGTTACTCCCTGCTTTCCTCTTGATTCCTTTATATGTCACTGCTATATCAGCACCCATCCTGCTATGCTCAATCTCCCAGTAACAGCGTTCAGTCAGACTCTCTTTACATAAAATCTGCTCATAGAGCTCAAATCTCTCTGGATGATCAGGATATGGCTGTGGCTCTTTCACACGTGTCATCTTTCTGTTGTCCTCAGACAGGATGAGATGATTGTTTGCTGTGTTTGGATCCAGTGTGAGATTCACTGCATCTGAACACAAGAGCAGAGATGAGAGATACATTAAGGATATGTGTGTGTATGTTTTTGAATAAGAGAAAATACCTACATTTTCTCAGTCCGGATGTGATTCTGAAAGGTTCTCCATGGTCCAAACTAGAAAGAGACAAATATAAACCACAAATGATAAATGTTTGGTTAAATATGTGCAAGAAATAGCTAAATCAGCAGTGTGCAAAGTAGCAGATAACAAAGTAGCCTAATACATGATTCTAGTAAGAAACAGTCTGATAATTGCCTGATAGAGATAGACTTCTAAAGACAGATCAGATTATCAAAACCAATAGGATCCATAACACAGCAAGGATACATTATAGATCAAGTGACTAACCCAAAATGGCAGATCTCAAAATCTCAAAAATGCAGATGATGTTGGATAATTTAACTCATGAATAACTATTACAAAACACAAGATCATCCAGGTAACAATGTACAGTTTATCAGGGAAACATAAAGGTTTAAAATGGGTCAGTTGTGTAAACTCAATTATTATTTTGTCTTGTGTACTATATGTAAGCATTTATAATGTGAAATGGCTTATTCAGGACAGTATTCCAAAAGTCAAAATCCAATTTTTATGAGCCTTCTTATTCTATTAACCTTTTACCGATGTAAACGCATAACCTCAACTGTAAAAATCTGTTTTTGATTTCCAAACAGTCCCTTTGGACAGTGTGAACATCCAGACAAAAGCCACAGAGACTAAAGATTAAAACCATTGAAGAAATGTTTCAACTGAAAGTTGTTGACTATATATTTCTCAACAGATATTAAACAGCATTACCAATCTAATGTAAAATGTTAAAAAATAAATAAATAAATAAATACTGCCCCACATACTTGAGTATCTGCAGTGCACAGTTTGGATCCTCCAGTTTGTGTTTGAGCAGCTGGACTCCTGATTGTCCTGGGTGATTGTAGCTCAGATCCAGCTCTCTCAGGTGTGAGGGGTTTGAACTCAGAGCTGAAGACAAATAACCACAGCCTTCCTCTGTCACCATACAGCCAGACAACCTACAGACACATACAGACAGATCAACTACAAACACACATCAACATTATGGCCAGCTCACTGTGCATTATCTCTTATATGTTCTTAAACACCTCAGTATCTCCAGCTGACAGTTTGCACTCTTTAGTCCATCAGAAATAATCTTCACGCCAGAGTCCTGCAGGTCATTGTTACTCAGATCCAGCTCTATCAGGACACAGTTTGAGGATTGTAGAGATGATGATACTATTTCACAATCCTGAGCAGTGAGATTACAGCCAGCAAGACTGAAAGACAAAAATTTAATTCTTATCCTCATTCTACAACTGGTATTACAGTAATATCAGCTTTATTCTAGGTAAAGAGTCAAGTCTTTGTAATTCCATTCAGAAATGGAGACTCTTCACTATAAAACATGATTAAACACTCACAGGGCTTTTGTGCAGTTGATCACAGCTGGTATCAGTCTTCTTCTACCCTCATCTGATGTGTTGTATTTCTTGAGGTCTAGTTCATCCAGCACCTCCTCTGACATCTGAAGCATGTAGGCGATTGTTGAGCAGTGAGCAGGAGAGAGTTTCCTCTCTGAGTGTTTGTCTGATTTCACAAACTCCTGAATCTCTCTGGACAGAGTCTGATCTTTCACTTCCAGCAGACAGAGGAACAGATTGATGGATCTTTCAGTGGAGAGTCCATGTCCATCTTTGATCTTCTCTTTAATGTACTGTGTGGTTCTCCTGATGCTCTCTGAGCTGTTCTCTGTGTGTGTCAGTAGATCCTGTAAGAGTCTCTGATTGGACTCCAGTGAGACGCCAAGCAGGAACCGCAGGAACAGATCCAGATGTCCATTCTCACTCTCAAGGGCTTTATCTATTGCTCTTTTATATAAATGATGCAGTGAATCTAAACATGCTTCTGTTGTGCTGCTTATGTGGTAGTAAAACACATAGAAAGCTGCAAGAAACTCCTGAACGCTCAGATGAATGAAGCTGTAGACTTTCCTCTGATGAATCACAGATTCCTCCTTCAAGATCTCAGTGCAAATCCCAGAATACACTGATGCAACAGTAATGTCTATGCAACTCTCAATCAGGTCCTCCTCATAGAACATCACATTGTCCTTCATCAGCTGTTTGAAAGCCACTTCAGCAAGTTTCACAATCACTTCTCTGTTGGACTGCAGGAGTTTCTCTGGATCTCTCTCTTCATACTTCTGATTCCTCATGTTGATCTGAATCAGCAGGAAGTGGATGTACATTTCAGTCAGAGTTTGAGGGATTTCTGCACTCAGATCTTCTTTCAGCAGCTTCTGAAGCACAGTGGATGAGATCCAGCAGAAGACGGGGATGTGGCACATGATGTGGAGGCTTCTTGCTCTTCTGATGTGTGAGATGATTCTGCTGGCTTGATGCTGGTCACTGATTCTCTTCCTGAAATATTCCTCCTTCTGAGGCTCATTGAATCCCTGAATTTCTGTCAGACGGTTGATATATTTGGAGGGGATCTGATTGGCGGCTGCTGGTCTGGAGGTGATCCAGATGAGAGCAGAGGGAAGCAGCTCTCCTTTCATGAGGTTTGACATCAACACACCCGCTGATGAAGTCTCAGTCACGTCACAAACTTTCTGATCATCTGAAAACATCAGTGTGATTCTGCTTTCATCCAGACCATCAAAGATGAGCACAACTTTACACTCCTCATAAATCTTTGAGTCCAGATCTTGAAGTTCAGGATGAAAGTCCAGCAGAAGTCTGTGAAGACTGTACTGATGATCTCGGTTCAAGTTCAGCTCTCGAAATGGAAGCACAAACATGAAATCTACATCCTGATTGTCTTTTCCCTCGGCCCAGTCCAGAATGAACTTCTGCACAGAGACGGTTTTTCCGATTCCAGCGATGCCTTTAGTAAGAACAGTCTTGATTTGGTCTTTCTCCTCACATCCTGGTTCAGGTGAGGCTTTAAAGATGTCATTGCAGTAGATTAGAGTGTCTTGTGAGTGTTTTGTTCTGGCTGTTTTCTCCATCTGTAAAACCTCATGTTCTTCATTCACTCCTTCACTCTCTCCCTCTATGATGTAGAGCTGTGTGTAGATCCTGTTCAGGAGGTTTTCATTCATTTGGTGTTTGTTTCCCTCAAATAATCTCTCACACTTGATCTTCATACTGGTTTTGTGTTGGTCTTTGACTCTCTGTATCTCCTCCCTGTCAAAAAGGAATATGCAACCATATATATATATATATATATATATATATATATATAGTCCAACGCATGTTTCATGATCTGTTTTTACATTCCTTTCAATTCAAAAAAAAAAGAAAGAAAAAAAAAAAAAGAGAAACAATTTACAGGGTATCCGTAAGATTTTTAAAAATCAAATTTAATGATCTTTAAGCCCTGTACAAATAAAATTAATACTGTATGAACAGGGTACATGTCTATGGTAATATTAAACCACAAAAAAAAAAAAAAAAAAAACACATGCTTTACAGTTCAGATACAGGAGTTCACAAGGCACATTAGCTTTTGTTTTTTCACCAAGCAGACAGGCTGCTTTGAGGGGCAGAAATATACTGGTTTCTCTGGTAACAGCTGTACACAAAGCTGTGCCACTCCTGAATGCTACTTTGATGGTTAATGTTGATTTATCGAGTCCGAGACGAGTCCGAATCCAAAATGGGCCGAGTCAAACTCAAGCCAGAGTTTAGCTCCAGCCCCAATTAGACACACCTGAATCAGCTAATCAAGCTTTACTAGGCATACTAGAAACCTCCTGGGAGGTGTGTTGAGGCTAAACCAACTAAATTGGAGTTAAACCAAGGAAAAAACGCAATGTCAATTGAAATGTAAGAAAAGCAAACCTCTGTTGGATTTTGTCATTTTGATTTTACACCATCTCATAATTAGTGTCCTGCTCTGCTTAGTAAACTTTAAGGCATGTAACATAAGTTATGGCTGACTTATGCATTGTGACATATTTCAGAGTGGTAGAATGTAAAAAAAAAAAAAAAAAAAAAAAAAAAATATATATATATATATATATATACAGAGCGGGACTTGACTTTATTCATCATTATATTAAATGTATACATTCAAGGGTGGTTATGGACCCATAAAAACTATTGCTGCAAAGATGTTAGAAAAGTTATTTTGCTTTGATGCTAGAAATTGCCACCATATTTAAAAAAATAATAATTTCAATACAGCAAAAACTAATAAACTAATGCAAGTAAAACTTTCTCAAGCAAACTGAAAACAAGTAAACACTCCAAGTATTATTTACAAGCAAAAGGATAAATAAATATATTAATAAAAATACAAATGTTTAGAGACTCTTTTTAGTTAAGTTTTTCAGGTAGGTCTATCTAAAGGCTACTACAGAAATAGCCTATTACATACATTTCATGATGTAGTCTAACAAATGTAAAAATTAAACACTGCAAAATCTGCACTGTATACATTAAAGATTATTATTATTAAAGTCAATAAGTGATTCAGTCAAGAACAGTGAGTGATTTTCTCTTTCTCTTTTGTTGTTTGATTAACATTTATGACATGGTCGGTGGCTGCAGGTTTATGCTGCTGTCGCTTTAAGACAGGACGAACATATCAAATATTTTGATGCATCAGTTTTTCTCCCAACTGTTCAGGTTTACTTAAGAGAAAAAACGACTGTATTTACATGAACAGTCTCCAAGCCGAGCAGGTGTATAGCAAGAACAGAACCTAATGTACTTAAGTCAGGGGTGTCCAGGGCCAGATTTGATGACCTGGACACACTGGGGGGCCATATGCTTCTCTCTCTCTCTCTCTCTCTCTCTCTGTGTATATATATATATATATATATATATAGTGTGTAGTATATTGAGTTGACAATAGCAGTGGCTTCAGGTGTGTTGATGTAAAAATCTGTAAATATTTAAAATATCTGAAAAACCTTGTTTTTAAAGGGTAACATTTTAATATTTATAATAGCTTTATGGTATTTTATTAACACATTTATTTTTTTATAAATATAAATCCACAAAACTGCATAAAATATCTTTGGCCTATATTTCATTACTTCCTTACATTACATTCAATTGCCCTATACACTACCAGTCAAAGGTTTTTGAACAATAAGATTTTTAAAGAAGTATCTTCTGCTCACCAAGCCTGCATTTATTTGATCCGAAGTACAGCAAAAACAGTAAAATGTTGAAGCATTTTTACCATTTAAAATAATTTTATTTGAATATATTTTAAAATGTAATTTATTCCTGTGATTTCAAAGCAAAATTTTTAGCATCATTACCCAGTCACACGATGTATCAGAAATCATTCTAATATTCTGATTTGCTGCTCAAAAAACATTTATTTTAAACAGTAAAAATATTTCACAGTATTACTGCTTTTGCTGTATTTTGGATCAAATAAATGCAGGCTTGATGAGCAGAAGAGTCCTCTTTAAAAAAAAAAAAACAACAATAAAAAAAATCTTACTATACAAAATGTTTTACTGGTAGTGTATAAAATGCGGTATGAATATCCTACATTTCTGCCACAATACCACAGTTACTTTTACTACAGTAAATCCAGTTTAAATGTAGGTGATTTGTGGATTGAAAGGAATTCTAACTGCATTGTTGTCGCACAATGCGTCTCCGGTTTTCCTCGTCAGTGTTGTTGCAGCGCTGTTTCTGCCTTTAAACTATAGTTTAAATCACCGCGACATCCGTGGTTTGTATTGGAGACCTCTGCTCCAAACTCGAACGCTTCTCACGGAATCTCACAGCGCTCATTAGTGGGCGCGTGATTGAAATCAGTCAGCGAGTAAACGCATTTGTTCTCACGCTGTGCTGTCTTTAGGCAGAGCTAATAATGGTCCGTGCGGCGCCGGCGCGGTTCATAAGTTGCGCTCTCCAGCTTTTGGTGCGTTTAGGAATTCTTGTGCGGTAAAGAAATGGCAGCGCATATGCTATCAAATGGTTAGTGCTGCGTTTTACTGCTACATCTGGTCAAAAATCTAGTGCCATCACCTTGTGTTGATATTGTGAAACTGCATATTTTGAAAATTATCTTTGGTGGGCCACATATAATACATCTCAGTAGACAAGCTGCGGGCTGTTTGAAATTTATCCACAGGTCGCATTTGGCCCGCGGGCCGGACTTTGGATACCCCTGACTTAAGTGAAAGAGAACTGGGCATTCACACACTGACTGAGACGCGCGTTGTGTGAACGCGCTTTGAGTGTGTGAGCACATAAACCTGTCGGCTTTCATGTAGCCTACTGGACAAGACTTAAAAAACAAAAGCAAATACTGAATATCACTTTCCTGATACTGCATAGAGTCAGTAACAGTTCCGTCAACTGTCCCAGGACTTGGCTGGACTCGGAATATTTTCAGAGTCCGAAAGGCTTGAGTCCGAGTCAAGTCCGAGTAAAAATGCATCCGAGTCCCTGACAAGTTCGAGTCCGCTAAAAATTGTACTCGAGACCCGACTGGAGTCCGAGTACCCCAACACTACTTGATATATTTCACATTTGCCAATTTTATGAAAAACAAAACGGTTATTCAAATTGGGATTGAATCATATACAGAAAGCGAGCAACCATCATCGGCCACGCTGTTCCATCAAAGGTTTTATGCAAATAGATAGATAGTGGTCTCAGAAAAGTCTTACTTTTTCTGAAAATGGTAGGGGACTTTGGTGTATGGGAAGATTGAGAATATCATTCCAAAAGTAAAAAACAGTAACGGTTCAGGAAAGAGATGTTGTGCCTCTCTGCGCTGGTACTACAATATACTGTCTGCTCACTTACCAAACAATGGCTTCTGGAATGAACTGTAACTCACAAATGCTAAAATGTCTAATGTCTTACCTGGGGTCAGGAGTCACCGTTCCTTCATTTAAGTTAAGAGGATCTTCACTGGATTGATCACTTTCCACAGACCCACAGCTGGATAGAGCAGATGGAGAACTCATTTTAGAGGCAGCACCACCATCTTCTTTCTTGTTATCAAGACTTATTTTGGAGGCAGTCCGAAAGGCTCGAGTCCGAGTCAAGTCCGAGTAAAAATGCATCCGAGTCCGTGACAAGTTTGAGTCCGCTAAAAATTGTACTCGAGACAGGACTGGAGTCCGAGTACCCCAACACTACTTGACATATTTCACATTTGCTAATTTTATGAAAAACAAAACGGTTATTCAAATTGGGATTAAATCATATACAGAAAGCGAGCAACCATCATCGGCCACGCTGTTCCATCAAAGGTTTTATGCAAAAGGCAAAAGTAATTAGGCTTATTGTATCTAAAAAGTAAGCTATTGACTAAAGTGAATTATTGTGAAATCTATGCAATTTTAATTTCAAGCACTTTCTCCAAAATCCAAGCACTTATCAAAACTTGAAAGCACTACATTTAATTTTTAAGCATTTTCAAGGATTTCAAACACCTGTACATGTTTATACTTACAGAGGGTCAGAGGGTTCATCCATGGAGAGTTTTCTCTTCTTTGCAGACACAGAGCTGGGTTCTGGGGACTCTGCTCTCTGTCTCTTCCTCCTAGTGATGCTGACAAAACACAAACCAGCAGCATTTTAGGCCTATCTGATATTTGTCAATCTCTAGTCTCAAGCACTTGCTCCCGTTTTACTGAATAGCTTGAATGCACTGTAGATTTATAGATTTATATTTATAGATTTATACACTTATATACTTTTTTAGCAAAGAGTTTCAGCCAATACACTTATGTGGAGTAACACAATAAATAAATAAAAATCAGAGTACAGCCTAGAAAAATAGATGAATGTTATAGATGAATGAGCCAAGAGGGAAAGGCCATGTTTGACAAAGTTAGGACACCCTATAAGTCAGTTGCCTGTAGATCCACTTTTAGCAGCAATAACTTGAAGCACTCATTTTCTGTGTGACTTTATCAGTCTCTCACATCGTTCTGTAAGAATTTGGACCACTCTTCTTTTCAATGTTGCTCCAGTTTATTGAGGTTTGTGGGCATTTGCATATGCACAGTTCTCACCACAGCATTTGAGTCAGGATGAGCTCTGGACTTTGACTGGGCTATTGCAACACCTTGATTCTTTTCTTTTGAGACTTTCTGTTGTAGAGTTGCTGGTGGGCTTGGGATCATTGTCCTGTTGCATGACCCAATTTTGGCCCAAACTTGGTGCTGTGCATTATGGCCAAAAAACTACACTACGGTCTAGTCTGTTCAAAGGACATTATTCTAGAAGACTTATGTTTTGTTCAGATGCAACTTTGCAGACCTAAACTGTGCTGCAATTTTTTTTATTTAGATAGAAAAACATCTTCCAAACATGCCATTTTTGTCCCATTCTAATGGTATTGTCATGAACTTTATCATTTAACATGTTAACTGAGGCCTGTAGAGTCGGAGGTGTAGTTCTTGGGTTGTCTGCCATTTCTCTAAGCTTTACACGGTCTGATCTTGGGGTGAATTTTCTGGGACGTCCACTCCTGGAAGAAGAGGTGTCTGTTTTAAATGTCTTTCACTTGTAAATAAACTTCAAATTGTTTGGAAATGGCCGTATTACTCTTCTCAGACTGATGGCAGCAACAATTGCTTCTCTAAGATGATTGCTTACCTCTTTGGCATTATGTTAACACACACCTGAAGGCTCCAGACCAGCAAACTGCCAAAGCTTATGCTTTTATGGAGGTGCTCAGACTTGCTGACGATCAGTTAGTCAAAGATATTTGATTAGCAGTGCTTGACTGTTATTTACCCTCTTAATTCCAATGTTAACAGTAAGGGTGTCCTAACTTTGTCACATGGCTTTTCAATTTTGGTTTTATTTATGTTCAGTAAATAATGACAATTTGTCATGAGTTGTTGTTTATCTGAGGTTTGGCTGAAGACCAGCCAAGGACCAGTTTTTTTTTAATGATGTCCTGATACAGACATTTCCATAGAGCATATAGGAATTTTCTCCATGTCTCACATGGAATGAGATCTCTAATGTACACTCGGGTAAAGGGAGAAACATCAAAACTTCCGTCTGAAAGAAAGAATGTGCTTCAATGCTGCGGTTTTACATCCTAATGGGATCATTCTTACTGGGCTTGCAATTTTTCCAAATCGTATCAACTCTTTAATAATACCATCATTAGAGATAAAAGGTGGAACATTGGATATTGTTACTTTAGTAGCTGGAGGCGCTAAAGGAGTCACAGGCACAAACATTTCATTAATACAAATTCCACTCTCTGTCAGCTGATTCATTAACTGTTCCGTTTTCAAAAACACAACAATAGCTTTGTTCATTCGTGATGCTGAGAGAATATTCTCAAAACCGACCAATTCCACCACCACCACAAGTACATCCTCCACAGTAACGCCGGGCTCAGGTACACACCTGCACCCATTACGCAACGACAGGTGAGGGTTAACCTGTACCGGATCAGAAGCCATACTATCATGCAACAAATGCCGCGAGTGGCTTAAAGTACAAAAAAATTCCCTAAATAAGAAAAAACTGACCAAAAAAGGGGAAAAAGAAAAAGGGAAAAAGAACTGTGTTTTTCACGCTCACTTTAGCAAACACACTCCACTCTTCCCGTCACACACGCACATGCGCAGAGAGAGAGAGAGAGAGAGAGAGAGAGAGAGAGAGAGAGAGAGAGAGAGAGAGAGAGAGAGAGAGAGAGAGAGAGAGAGAGAGTGAGAGCGAGAGAAATGGAGAGATAGATAGTGGTCTCAGAAAAGTCTTATACTTTTTTCTGAAAATGGCAGGGGACTTTGGTGTATGGGAAGGTTGAGAATATCATTCCAATAGTGAAAAACAGTAACGGTTCAGGAAAGAGATGTTGTGCCCCTCTGTGATGGTACTACAATATCCTGTCTGCTCACTTACCAAACAATGGCTTCTGGAATGAACTGTAAGTCACAAATGCTAAAATGTCTAATGTCTTACCTGGGGTCAGAAGTCGATGTTCCTTCATTTAAGTTAAGAGGATATTCCCTGGATTGATCACTTTTCATAGACACACAGCTGGATAGAGCAGATGGAGAACTCATTTTAGAGGCAGCACCACCATCTTCTTTCTTGTTATCAAGACTCATTTTGGAGGCAGTGTTCTCCTACTCTCATTTCTCAGAAGAGAGAATGACCTTTAAAAAAAACGTAGACACAGACAAATAAACAGACATAAAACAGATGATGGTGTTCCATGAGGGTGAAAAAATGATGACAGTTATACATTTATAAACTGTCTCTTTTAAGCTACATGTAACTTTTGGCACTTTACAGTTAATAAACGAAACTACATGCATCTTGCTGAAGAATATTGTAGTTGGCCCGTACCTACTTCTGTTTATGTATATAACCAGTGTCCAAATATAAACAGTTATTATAGGCTCACTGTAGCTATTAAGGATAAGACAGAAACACCATTGGAAGATAGATTCATGATGTACTTGCTCATTACATAAATGTTGTTATTTTCAAACAAAAAAGTTACATACTACAGGTATTTAAACTACTACACTTCAATAAAGCCTTAAGTAGGGACTTGCTGTGCTTTTTTGCTTTTACCTTTCCTTTAGCCTATAATAATGTGTGTTGTTTTTGCATGTACTGTAAACAGTCTCTAGTGTTACAAAGTCCACACCAAAGTGATTTAATCGCTTCAACAGAAAACACCTGCCTCAAATGCCTCCTTTATAGGCTTGCCTTATTTCTGTGACTTATCTATATCACCACGTATAATATTTGCATAATGCTTGCGTTCTGGCTGCTTTGGCGTGCCCTCAAACAAAGGTAGCTACTGTATAATGTCAGGAAGTGTGGAAATGTCAAGGAAATGCTGTGTTTTCCCCACTACCTTTGAAAATGACATTACATTAAAAAGACAGAGAAACTTAAGCATCATTTATTTTTAATATTATTCCTCAGAATTTAACCATAATCTTTTGTTGTGTTGCTGTACTATTTTAAATAAAATATGATGAACTTTACTACCATCAAAGTTTTTGTAAAGATGCGTAGAGAGTGTGCCTTCACTCGCGTTTGTGCAACAACTCAACAAGATTGTTATTTATTGTTTATAATGTGATCAATGTACTGCATTTGCAATAACGCATGATATGTATTGCCTCACCACCAATATTTCTCCTGTTAACGTCTGTGACACACTTTAAATTGGTCAGTAACTTCCCAGTCAGTAACTCAAAAAAAGTTTACTTACTCAAAGTCCACTCTAATGTCTTAGTGATGGCCTACAATGCTCATATTTCTCATGAAAAAAAAAAAAAAAAACATACATCTCCCTCTCTCTCCTATCCCTGACTTGTTATCCTTCACAAAGCACCTGATTACATTACAAAGAAATAAAAATGACAGGCCCAACTGTTTAGAACATCTCCGACCAAATTTTTATACAATTTAACATAAATTTATACAATTTTAATACAAACTTATTTGATTACACTGCTGGAAAAAAACAAAAAAACAAACAAAAAAAAAAAACAGCTAAAACCAGCCAAGGCAAAACCTAGGCTGGTTTAAGCTGGAAGTAGCTGGTTTTAGCCTGGAAGTAGCCAAAACCCCACTAAAACCAGCCAACTGGTTTTAGCTGTTTTTTTTTTTTTGTTTTTTTTTTTTTGTTTTCAGCAGGGTATGAAATATAAACCGTAACAAATTCTGTAGCAGGGCAACATTAAACACTGTAGCTAATCATCAAATTTTCGCCATTTTGGTCAGTGGGTAAAAACATATAATAATTAAAAATACTAATAAAAATAAATAACAAATATAATAATTCAATTTAAAGTAATCAAAAATAAAATAGCAGCTCATTTTATATGACAAGCCATGAAGAATAAAGTCTTAACTTACCATAAATGACAAGGTATCTTTTTGTACTCCGTGTTAACAGGTTCAGAGCCACGAAATGGCATCTCTATTTCCTCTTTTATTATGTATTCCTTTAACTGCACTCATGTGAAAAACAAACTTACTCCCTCTAGTGCTGCAGAACACCATCACATCATGACCCCTGTGGTCACATACAGTGTGTGTGTATGCAAACTTGTTTAACACGTACAGCAACTTGTATAACTATACCTGTGAGAGCGAAATCTCCTTGCTTAAATAATATGCCAACCCACTAATGATGACATTTTACTGGTCCACACTGGTTAAAAAGGCTTACAAATCAGCCAAGTCAAGTGTTTGCTGTAAACCTAGTGTGTTTTGCAAAAGTTTAGGGTTAGGAGTTGGGTTAGGGGATAGAAAATCAGTAGATGTCTATGCAGAGTCCCCACTAATATAGTAACTAATATAACAAACTTGTGTTTGTGTGTGTCTTACCTTGCAGTCGTGCAAGTGGTGCCTGATCTGATGCCACTGCTGCAACATAATGAAGTTAGCTTGATTCAGTCATTTTAATTCACTTGTCATTTATTTAGACTTTTATAATTAAACCTTTTTTTTTGTTTAGATGCTCATATTTAAGTTGCATGACCAAAGAACAAATATATATATATATATATATATATATATATATATATATATATATTTATAAACATAAATGAATATAAAATTTTTGCATGAAGGATGTGTATATATATATATACATATATACGTGTGTACGTGTGTGTGAGAAAGAGGGAGAGAGAGATAATAAGAGACTAGACATACATTTTCTCAGTCTGCGTGTGATTCTGAAAGGTTCTCCATGGTCCAAACTAGAAAGAGACAAATATAAACCACAAATACTAAATATTTGGTTTAACATGTGCAAGAAGTAGCTAAATCATCAGTGTGCAGAGTAACAGAAAACAAAGCAGCCTAATACAGGATTCTAGTAGGAAACAGTCTAATTAATTGCCTGATAGCAATAAACTTCTAAAGACAGATCAGCTTATCAAAACAATAAAATCTGAAACAGAGCAAGTGTCCGAAAGCCCAACAACGCCCCCTAGGGGTGTCGTTATGTATATAACAGAAATAATGTTTGTACATGTCTGGACAAGTCTAGACGTGCCTGAACAAGCAGCAGGGGCAGTCTATAGGTGAAAAGACTGACTTCTGGTTCATTTGTGCAAGAATACGGACTACTGCATGTTTGTTGTTCCTGTGAGTGAATGATTAAGAAGTAAGTTTCTGTTTACCTTCCAAGTTGTTCAAACTTAAATATTTTACATATTCTGTTACTGTCATTTGGGAACTGTACTAGATACACTTGCATGCAGCTGTTTAACTGTGACTCGAATACACTTTACTGAAGGAGGATAAAGCTATGGGTTGCGGTTGCTGCCTCGCATTTGACCTTTAATAACCTGAATTATTCTCGCAACTGAGATGTATAATGATATACGTGCACGCACTTTGCACGTACTACCTCATACATGCAGAAATAATTCAAATAAATCCTCCAACTTGGATCCGCTCTCTTGCTTCAGTTTCTCTAACCGGAACCCCCCCCCATTTTTACTAGTGCTTAACCGAACCCCTTGAGTATCTTGCGAACTCGTACATGGTCCTTCGAGCCGGAGGGTACGTTAGTAGAGATGGATCCTGATGCTGCCAGCACAGCAGATCCGGCGGTCCAGCTGCAATCAGCCGCTCCTCCAGCCGAGGAGTCTTCACAGAGACATTCTAGACATTACTCCAAGTCCATCTCCTCCGGTACAGTCTCCAAAGCTACATACAGATCACGCCATAGTGCGTCAAGTCGATCTCCAAGACACGCTCTCTCTGACGTCCAGGCTGCTGTGCTGGAGAACTAGAGGAACTGCAACGTCTGATCGAAGAAGATGCTACAGCAGACAGAGAATGTCAGAGACTTGATGACCAAGCCAGAGAGGCACTCAAGGCCAGAGAAGCCCTGGCCAAACGAATTGACACACGACGTCGTCTTAAAAAGGCACAAAATGAGCTTGAGGTTGCCAAGCTAGTCACCTCGCTCCTTACACAGGACACCCATGATGTTATAAAATCCGGATCTCAATCTAGCATCACCAGCAATTTACTCGCGGCATCATCTGGAGCAAGCCCACCTCAACGGAGAGCTACTACTACCGATATTCTTATATCATCTGCCCAGGAAATGCAGGGACTTTCCACACCGCCACCTACCCCTTTAACCTCTGAGGCCCCAGTTCTATCTAGTCCAGTACCACAGGTGGTGCAGATTACCTCCAGCGCCCAGGACTTTGCTGCTGATATGCGCCAACCTAATGTAGTGACATGGTCATCACCCCCTCTTGCAGTAGCTCAGTCCAATTCAGATCTTAGACCTGACTTCACAGATCCTTTACTCATTTACCCTTCTAGAGTTGCAGTGCCGCCAACCCCACCTGTCACGACGGTAACCTACCATCAGTTGCCTGCTGTCAGTGTGCCCCCCTCAGTAGTTCCACCTCCAGGTCCACCAGCCTTAGGAGCTCCATTACATCCTCAGTCTCACCAAGTCTTGTATCCTCCCACTTCAATGGCATTCCCAGCACATGCTCCAGTTCCATCCCCTGCCCTTCCAACACAGGCAGCAATCTGTATACCTCAAGCACAGCCACCTGGCATTGGACAATCTAATGAATAATCAACAGCATTTAAGTGAACCGTACAAGTATCAAGTGCTCCTCGATCACTTAAAGCTCCCCAGTGCACTTCAGCTCGCCAAGGCATACATGCACGATCCCCGGCCGTACACCGCTGCACTACAGGCACTACAAGATAAATATGGACAACCACGCCAACTCGTCCAGTGTGAGTTAGGTGCCATATTGAATGCTCCCACTGTAAGGTTTGGAGATGCTGAAGCCTTTGACGACTTTGCCCTATCCATTCATTCATTGGTAGGGATGCTTAGGACTCTAGAAGGCCCAAATGGCTACGAGTTAAGGTGTGGATCTCATGTTGATCGCCTTCTGAGCAAAATGCCACCATCATACCGTGACAGCTTTGTGGAGTACTGCTTTAGCCACAACATTCTCCAGACTGGCACAGACCGTACCTATACCCTACCAGACTTCTCAGCCTGGTTACAGTTAAAGTCTCAGGCTAAGCGCATCTCAAACAGGGCAGCAGCACTTTACCAAAGTGAGGTGACCAGGACAATCAAAAGGGATCCTCACCCATCTTCTCGGCCCAAGGGCAGGTCCACTTCAATCCTTTACTCGACTAACAGTACCTCACCTGTTCAAGGACAAGCAAGAGTTAAGACTCCCAAGTTCCAACCATACTGTCCATACTGTAATAATAAGGATCATTTTCTAAAGTCTTGCCCTAAATTCAAGCTACTAACCACACAGCAAATAATAGAGTGGATAACAGAAGGGAAGCGTTGTTGGAAATGTGGAAGGGCACATACTTCAGACAACTGTACTCTGAAGCGAGGGTGCAAGACTTGTAAAGAGCTGCACCTTACCATTCTCCATGAAGCAGCCCTGCAGACCCAGAAGAGTGTACTTCTAGTCAATGTGGGGACCCAGGTCTACTTAGATCGTCCCAACCGATCTCCAAAGGTGATGCTAAAGGTTGTCAAGGTTCTACTGCAATACAGAGATAAAGCCATGGAGACATATGCAGTGTTAGATGATGGCTCCGAACGTAGCATTGTATTGCCACAGGTTGTGAAACAGCTAAACCTCACCACAGTGCCTGAAACGCTCACCCTACGTACAATACGTCAGGATGTACTGCACTTAAATGGAGCATCTGTTTCCCTCTCTGTGTCACCTTTAAACAGACCAGCTAGGAAGTTTCAGATTAATCATGCCTTCACTGCAGAGAACCTGAGACTGTCTGAACACTCTTATCCAATAGCTGCTCTCCAACGCAAATATACCCATATCCAATCCTTACCATTGCCACAGATTGAGCGAGCCCAACCCTTGCTACTCATTGGATCAGACATGCCTCACTTACTTGTACCAGTCCAGCCCATACGAATGGGACCTCCTAATGCACCAATAGCTGTTCACACCAGACTTGGCTGGACCCTCCAAGGCCCTGTCGGGTGCTGCCAAACTGCTCCCTGTGATCAACAATGTCTGAACATCTCTATAGATGCTCAGAACGCTGAGCTACTCAAGAATGTTGAGCGTCTTTGGCAGACCGACACTCTACCCTACATTAATGAAACAACAGCCACTAGGTCCAAACAGGACCAGCATGCTCTCACCCTACTTCAGACACGTACTGCCAGGGTAGAGGTGGACGGCATTCTACGATATGTCACTCCCTTGCTTAGGCAGCTGAATCCTGTCACCCTTAACGCCCCAAAGGAGGCAGTGCTGGCATCCCTTCGTAGGACCGAACAGAGACTAGACAAAGACCCAGATCTCTCGGAAGCGTACTGCACTGAGATGAAGAAATTAGAGCAAGCTGGCTATGTGGCAGAAATTTCCCCTCAGGAAGCTGAGAAGTCCACCGAATCTTGGTACATTCCACACCATATGGTGAATCATAATGGCAAAAACAGGATTGTGTTCAACTGTTCATTTCAGTATCAGGGTCAGTCCTTAAATGAGCATCTTATTCCTGGTCCCATACTTGGTCCATCTTTGCTTGGAGTTCTGCTTCGATTCCGACAGCATCCCGTAGCTGTGAGCGGAGATGTGAAAGGTATGTTTCACCAAGTTTGCCTATTGCCAGATGATAAGGCGATCTTGCGTTTCCTTTGGAGAAACATGGAAAGAACTGAGCAGCCAAAGATCTATGAATGGCAAGTCCTACCTTTTGGCACAACGTGCAGTCCTTGTTGTGCTATATATGCCCTGCAAAAGGTAGCCTACGACAACGGTGAAACTGACCCCATTCTAGTCAAATCCATTACCCAGTCATTCTATGTAGACAATTGTCTTCAAAGTACACAATCTGTAGACAAGGCCAGAGCTCTTGTAGATGGCCTAAGGCAATTGCTACTTACTGGAGGGTTCGATCTTCGCCAGTGGGCCAGTAACAAGCCAGAAGTCATTGAGCACCTTCCATCAGAAGCGAGGTCACAAAGCAGTGAGCTCTGGTTATCCCAAAAGACTCCAGATCTCTTAGAAGGCACACTTGGTTTGCGATGGAACTGTCTCAGTGATTCCTTGGGTTATATATAGTTATCAAACTAATGATTTGTCTGTGTAACTGAAATGGTCAGTCTAAGAGATTGCTGTGAATTTAAATCTGAATAAGTACCTTTAACAGCTCTAACACCTTTTGTTCTGTTTTCACACCTCTGAGGGCACTTTTCCTGTACTTGCCATGGCTGAGTCTCAACGAAACAATTGTTATGGCTCTGCACTGAGACCAACAACAGAAAGGCATGGACAGAACCTCCAAATGTCACCATTGATCAGATGTTGGACAATCTTAATGTATATTTGGACAAAAGGCTGGGACTGAGGAAGTGCCATGATGACATGTGCCAGAGGTACAGCATTAAGCATTCAGAGAGTGGACAATGGGCCTTGCCGGACATTAAAAGGGCTTATAGAAAGACACAGCGCTTATGGACAAACACCAAGAAAGATGGACTGTCTGTGGTTTTGGTCAAACAAATTCTACAACATCTGCGGAAGTGCGAGACTGACAAACTACAACGTGAGACCAAAGCAGAGAAAGCAAAGGTTCGAGCACTGGCTGAACAATTACAGATTGTAAAAGAGGACAAAGAAAGACTGTTACATGAGAATGACAAGTTGCTGACTTTGCACAACAACATTCATCCAGATTGTTGAATGGTCAGCAAAGATTGAAAGAACACAAGACGTCAAACTCAGAGCTTTGCAATCCAAAACCTTGTACAACAACAGGACAACGGGGTATGAAAAAAGTGAATATCTGACACACTCAAAAACCAAACCTCAAGGAAGGTGCAGGAATTGCAATGAGGAAGGACACTGGGTTCGTGATTGCAAGATGAGCTTAAAACATCAAAGTAATGATGAGGACAACCTATTGAAGAGGTTTCAGCAGTTGACAGCCAAACAAAAACAGACTCTGCTAAATGCTGTGGAGCCGCAGGGAAACTGAAGAACCTCTCTCTGCAGCACCAGCTAGCGACATCTCATCCAAAAGCTTATGGACTCCATGTGTATGTGAACAAGACAAGTGAAGACACCATAGAGAAGGGTAAAGCATCCACAGAAACATCAACAACTGAAGCCAAAGATGATGTCCTAGAAGGCAGTGCTGCTAAACAAGCCGTAAAGGAGAGAGGTCCACATACAGCGGCATTAAGACAACTTAAACTACACAGACAGCAGGACAGTAAACAAATGCAAAATGAAGAGCGCAAAGAAGTATCCTCACTGATCGAAATTGGAGTTGAACTTCAAGATGAAAACCAATGTAGTGAGGGAAACCACAAGGAAGCTACAAGGATATTATGCTCTTTTGAACATGTCCAAGGCCAGCCCATGTCCAATGAAAATCCAACATCTGACAGCCTTGTCCAAACTGATGAAAGACTCAGCCTGGCGGTACATAATGCCAAAAATCACGTTTTGACACCTCCAAAGAGGGACCATGGTATGGTAAAGATTCAAAAAACTCATGTGTCACAGCAAGAATCCAGGTGGCAAAGATCACTTGAGGATCTTTTAGTAACTGATGCAGCAGTTAAGGAGCAGGGAAACAATGAGTGGATTGATGTGAATTTGCCTAGAGATGATGGATAGATGGCAGTAGTGTTTTTCAGAGTCCAGATATGGCGGGACTAGGGTTTTTAGGCTCTAGCTTGTCGCCTGAGGACGAAGACATGAACATTCTACCACTGATAAACACTGTAGTGTCCTGCCGACATTAAATAGGGACAGTTTTATTGGCAGTTAGGCATGATTTGTTTAAAATCTTTTCTTTGGAAAGATACGTTTCCTTTTTCTCTTGTGTGTGATTGCAGGTGTTCCAGCATTCCAGAGGATGTGCAAAGACATCCAACGCTTTGACTGCACTGCACTGGCCACCTAGATGAACATGCCTGAACATCCACAGAACACAGCAACATCCGCCACTTCCACATGATCACCATACCACAATAAAAAAAGGACTTAGGCATTCAAGAGAATGCAAACTTCACCATGAACTCTTATTCTGTCATCTTAAGTAATGGAGCCTGTATACAGTATGCTGTATTCATGATTACTGAAAAGTATGTTTTGTGATCAAAAATGATCAAAGGGGGGATTGAAAGATTATGTGTAATTTTAGACAGATGCATTTACATTGTGACTATGTCCCAGATGCAATCAACAGGAACTGTCTCTGTAAAGGTGTGAACCAAATGGTCCATACATTTAGAATAACAAAGGAACAGCATTTCTCAGGAACTTCTTGTAGATTACAGGATCCTCCACGGGAGGTCCTGACAGTATCTATTGTTTCTAGCCATTTGTCTTTAGGTATAAAGTTCTGTCTTAAAGACAGAACTGTGGGAGAAGCTATGGAGAAGCTATGCAGAAGCTAGAGAGAAGCTAAGGAGAAGCTATGGAGAACTTTGGAAGAAACTAGGAAGAAGCTTCAGACCCTTACACGGGTTAAGATCTAGAAGACGGCTATGCTACACGACTTTCTTCAATAAACTCTTTTCCCCTGAACTTTGGTCAAGCTTACTTATTTTATGTATTAGAGAAATCTAATACATATGGAGAGCCATCCAAACCACTGGTCAACCAAATACAGCAAAATCTAACAAGATGATAGAAAAAGAACAGAATAGAATAGAGTAGAGTATAGTAGAATAGAATAGAATAGAATAGAATAGAATAGAATAGAATGAGATGTCGGGATGTATTGAGATGTAGGTGGTAACAAATAAAGGTTATTGCACATATTTTTATTGCACAATTGGGGGGGGGGGGGGGTCTGGAACATTTAACTGTTCATTAGGTATATTGCCCGAGGGAAGAAACTGTTCTTATGTCTGGCTGTCCTGGTATTTGTGGCTCTGTAGCGCCGACCAGATGGCAAAAGTTTGAAAAGGGGATGACATGGGTGTGAGGGTGAGAAGACCAGAATGGCCATATACACGTTTCATTTGTGCTGGCTCGTTCACGTGTAGCACCCAGGAAGCAAATGTCAATGCCACGACTTGAACTCAGTGCAGCACTTACTGGAGCACAAATCGCTAAGGTCCTCCAAAGGGAGCTCACAGTCACCATCAGGCAAGTTATTCTCTGGACAGATTCCACCACGGTCCTTCATTGGCTGCTGTCTGACTCCTGCAGGTATAAGGTCTTCGTAGGGACTCGAGTCGCCGAAATCCAGTCCCTCACAGACATTAGTTCTTGGAGGTATGTGGATTCTGGGAATAACCCAGCCGATGATATAACACATGGAAAATCCTTAAAGGAGTTGGCACAATCATGTCGCTGGGCTAATGGACCACACTTCTTGTATCAGTCTGAAGCCTCCTGGCCAAACATGCCGGCTGCTGACCCTGAACCGGATACTGAATTAAAGAAATCAGCACTCTGTCTCCACCTCTGTACTAGTCTTGATGTCCAACTCCCAGACGCAGATCAGTATCAGACCTGGAGGGACTTGGTAAAAGCCACAGTGGCATGCCTCCACGGGGCGGCTCAATCTTCCACCCATTGGATTAAGCAAAGGATTATGTCTCAGCAGAGAGGCTTCTCCTCCAGCGAGCCCAAAGGGATTCATTTCCAGAGGAGGTCAAGGCTCTCTCATCAAACCAACCCTTACCACCCAATAGCCGGCTGGTATCCCTATCTCCTGAATATGATGAAGACACTGGACTAATTAGGGTTGGAGGGAGACTACGTCATGCTGAACATATAGACCTTAATGCCCTACATCCCATAGTCCTTGATCCCCATCAGCAACTGACCAAACTCCTTATTAAGGAATATGATGCCAATCTTCTTCACCCCGGACCAGAAAGAGTCCTTGCAGAGCTCAGACGTCACTATTGGATTTTGAGGGGCAGAGCAGCCATCAAGAAATGTCAGCTCGCCTGTACTGACTGCCAAAGGTGGCGTGCCCAACCTAAGATCCCCATGATGGCAAATCTCCCACCAGCTCGTCTTAGGCTTTACAAGCCCCCTTTCTTTTCCACTGGAATGGACTGCTTCGGACCATTCACAGTAAAAATAGGACGACGAACTGAAAAGAGATGGGGAATTGTCTTCAAATGTATGACCACCAGATGCCTCCATCTAGATCTACTTGAAAGTCTCGACTCTGATGCCTTCTTGATGTCTTTACGGAGATTTATAGCTAGAAGAGGCAAGCCCTTTGAGCTCTTCTCTGATAATGGCACCAACTTCGTCGGAGGGAACCGAGAGATCAAAGAGGCATACAAAGCCATGGCACCTCGATTAAAGGAGCAATTGGCTGAACAGAAAATCTCTTTCAGATTCATTCCTCCCAGTGCTCCACATTTTGGCGGTATTTGGGAGAGAGAAGTAAAATCGGTGAAACAAGCTTTAAAGGTCATCTTGAAGGAACAGATAGTCCCTGAAACTGTCCTTCACACAGTTCTTACTGAAGTGGAGGGCATTATGAACGCCAAGCCTTTGGGCTATGTATCATCCGATATCGCAGACTCAGACCCGATCACACCTAGCATCTTGCTGATGGGTCATCATGACTCATCCCTCCCACAAGTAATTTATGACTCCAGCAATCTCCTAGCAACCAGAAGATGGAGGCATAGTCAAATACTTGCAGACCAATTCTGGGCTAGATTTATCAAGTACTACCTGCCAAGTCTCCAGGAAAGACAAAAATGGCAAAGGGATAACATCAACCTCAGGGTTGATCAGGTAGTGTTCATCATGGACCCACAACATCCACGAGCCCTCTTGCCAGTGGGCAAGATAACCTGTACCTTCCCTGGACCTGATGGTCGGATAAGGACAGCTGCAGTTCAGGTTCAAGATCGAACTTACGTCAGGCCGGAGGTTCGGTTAATCCCACTTCCCAGACTCGAGAATAGTGACAACCCTAATCCTGCTACTTAGGATGGGCTTTTAACCACGTTCAAATGTCCCAAGGAACATTTGGGGGCGGCTATGTCCAAAAGCCCAACAACGCCCCCTAGGGGTGTCTTTATGTATATAACAGAAATAATGTTTGTACATGTCTGGACAAGTCTAGACGTGCCTGAACAAGCAGCAGGGGCAGTCTATAGGTGAAAAGACTGACTTCTGGTTCATTTGTGCAAGAATACGGACTACTGCATGTTTGTTGTTCCTGTGAGTGAATGATTAAGAAGTAAGTTTCTGTTTACCTTCCAAGTTGTTCAAACTTAAATATTTTACATATTCTGTTACTGTCATTTGGGAACTGTACTAGATACACTTGCATGCAGCTGTTTAACTGTGACTCGAATACACTTTACCGAAGGAGGATAAAGCTATGGGTTGCGGTTGCTGCCTCGCATTTGACCTTTAATAACCTGAATTATTCTCGCAACTGAGATGTATGATGTTAATTCTCTGTACGCTAGTCATAACAATGTTTACGTTAACAACCTTTACATTGTATTTTTGTTTCCTCTGTTCGTTGTAGACCACACATATACGTGCACGCACTTTGCACGTACTACCTCATACATGCAGAAATAATTCAAATAAATCCTCCAACTTGGATCCGCTCTCTTGCTTCAGTTTCTCTAAGCGGAAACCCCCCCCCCCCATTTCTACTAGTGCTTAACCGAACCCCTTGAGTATCTTGCGAACTCGTACAGCAAGAGTACATTATAGACCAAGTGACTAACCCAAAAAGCTAGATCTCAGAATCGTATAGTCACTGTTAGAAAGGTTTCAAAAATGCAGAATATGTTAAAATGTATAAAACTAAAGAATGTGAATTTTTTATAGAATTTTCCTGAAGAAAATTAAGCAGTTTAACTCATGAATAACCAACAGTTTATCTTACTTAGATATAATTAGTTGTTATACTTACTAGGTTTCATTAAGTTACAGCTACTTTCAAGGCAAATAAAACAATTTACTTGCTGTTTTGAGTGACACTTACTTAAAATATTTAAGTAACCACAAAGGAACCAATAACATTAATACACCAGTGAGAGGCAGCAGTGCACTAATATGTTGCTGATGTGGAACATAACAATAGAAGAAGAAAAGAAAAAAAAGAGTTTTTGAGTTGGGGCAATTCTTAGCCTTAGACTTTTTACTCATTTCCTCCACTTTGAAAGTAATCTTTTTCTAGTTGCATTCAGTCATTTCCCAAAGTTGTCAAAACAACTGAAAAATTTGAGAGAACATCACATAAGTTGACTTTATAAATTGATGTTAATTTTCCTAAAATATTTTTTTTGTTTGACCTCACCATTATAGTGGTTAGTGATCCCTTTGGTTGGGCACTTGGAACTTCATTAAAATGTTGATAATTATTTTTATATCAATGCATCATGAAATCACAGTTGATGGATTTTAATGAAAGAAAATTAATAAATAGATCACTTTAAAAGGGTGATCAAACTTTTAATTAAATGGTTAGTTAGTGCACTTTCATGTTGGTTAAAGATCTTTTATGATTTTATTGCCTTTCATAATGTCAGACCGTTGTGTGCCATTTGGACTGTTTGTGGTTGTCTTCCTCGTGTGTACCCATATTTGGTCTTCCTGTTCCGTTTCTTGTTAGTTACGTCATTGTTCAACCTTCCCCTGTCTTGGTTTCTATTGGTTTGTCTGTGTATATAAAGTTGGTTGTTCCCCTTGATGTTTGTCGGTGATTACATTGTCATTCAGTTCATGTTCGTCGCTGTTTCTGGTTCCCTGCTGTTTTCCCTGCGTTTGTTTCATGTACATTTTGGATTATATTAATAAACTGCACATATTGGATTTCCGCTCTCCTCCTGCTCATTCCCGCGCACACAACGACGTACACTGTGACACATAAATACCTTGTAAAACTTTTAATTGGGCTGAAATAATTCTGTAATATTTAATAAATCAACCACACTTGAGTCACACACAGATTTCAACATTCAGCGCACTAACCACAACAATGGCAACAATTCAGTTATTTATTTATTTTTATTAAATGTAACAATAACCATTTTTTGCTCTTTTTGTTGTGCTACTACTGACATAAAACAGCAAACAAAAGAAACAACAACAGTAGAACAATGTAACTGCATAATTTATTCATGCCCCAATGCATTCTGGGAATCAGTGATTCTGAGTTACTCTCAATGTTCCTCAGATCACAGATTCAATTAAATTAACAAAACTTAAATGGCTTAAGTAAATTGAACTCAAAATAAGTAAGGAATACTTTTAATATATTAGTAGATAAAACTTAAATTACACTTAATACAGTTAAGTAAAGATTACTTAATTGAATTAAGGCAACGAGTTTGCACAATTTACTTAAGTAAACTTAACAAATGACTTTTTTCAGTGAATGTGGAACTAGCCACAGCAAGACAGAAGTTCTTCTCAAACCTTATAAACAGCAACCTAAACAACACTCAAACTCTTTTTGCTACTGTTGAGAGACTAACAAACCCCCCCAAGTCAGATTCCCAGTGAAATGCTCTCTGACAGCAAATGCAGTGAGTTTGCTTCCTTTTTTCCGAGAAGATCAATAATATCAGAAAGGTGATTAGCACATCCTCAAGTTATGCAGAGGTCAGACAGAATCGACCACAATTTCAAAAAGAAATCACTATGTCTGTTTTTGAAGCAATTGATAGCAAAACTTTGGAAGAAATAGTACAGCACCGTAAATCCTCAACCTGCAACCTTGACACACGTCCCACAACTTTTTTTCAAAAGTGTGTTTAACTGTTTAGAAGCAGATCTCCTAGAAGTGGTGAACACCTCACTTCTTTCTGGGACTTTTCCAAACTCCCTGAAAACTGCAGTTGTTAAGCCCCTGAAAAAGAGCAATCTTGATAACACCACATTGAGCAACTATAGACCAATATCAAATCTTCCTTTTATAGGCAAGATTATTGAAAAGGTAGTTTTCAATCAGTTGAACAAGTACTTAAACTCAAATGGATACCTGGACAATTTTCAATCTGGTTTCTGACCGCATCGCAGTACAGAAACAGCGCTCGTTAAGATAATAAATGATATTCGCTTAAATTCTGATTCTGGCAAAATATCAGTGCTGGTATTACTAGATCTTAGTGCTGCGTTTGACACTGCCGATCATAACATTCTTCTAGAGAGACTGGAAAACTGGGTCGGGCTTTCTGGGATGGCTCTCAATTGGTTCAGGTCATACTTAGAAGGGAGAGGTTATTATGTGAGTATGGGAGAGCATCAGTCTAAGTGGACATCCATGACATGTGGAGTCCCTCAAGGCTCAATTCTTGCACCGCTCTTGTTTAGCCTGTATATGCTCCCACTAAGTCAAATAATGAGAAAGAACCAAATTGCATATCACAGCTATGCTGCAGTTCATCAAAACTAAACGTTTAATGTGAAATATGAATGATAATTTTAATTTATTAGCTTGAGGTAATTTAACTGCTAAACCATTACTTTTCAATATGTTCCTGCACAGACAAAAAGCTTACAATTGTAGAAAAATTGCTCCTTTTTAGTACCAGTGCTGTCCTGCATAATTTTCATTGCTTATGCAAGAAATCTCTCCCAGAAACAGAAATGTTCCTCAAGCCCTTTCAATCTGTACCTCCCAAACTTAAAGCAATTCTTGGGATCTGTTGCCTCTGCCGACAGAATTCAAATGGTTTTATTTAATTTATTTCGTAAACTAAATATAAACTGACAAATTATTTATTCTGTCATTTCCAGTCCTTTTATTACTGAATATGGAAAAGGCTATATCCTGAACCACAACAGCTCTCAGAACTGACAGATTTTACATTTTAATCTATCATACAATGTTCTATATTTAATGCAAAAAAAAAAAAAAGTTATGTATTACTCATCACCCTTTTTTGATTTTATTTAGTTCATAAAAGAAAGCACAGAAAATACAACACAACACTGAATAGCCTGTTTGATGTACCTGTAAAAACAAACAAATAGAAAGAACACAAATATATAACATCAGCATTACCTCTAATTACAGTGTACAGTATCATTACAGCTTTCTTCTGTGGCATGAGCCTAGCATGCAAATAAAAGACAGTTAAAAGCCCAGTTTCCCTGCCAAAAATTTCTCTCATCATAATTACTGGCCAAAACATTTATAGTTCATAAAAAAAATATACACTGATGTAAATCCCAAGATTATCTGCGTAACTTAAATGCATGGGTAAATAACACAGTGCAGTAAAAGAGAGGACAGTCCATTGAGAGGCAATGGTGAGTTAAATGCAGTTTCATTTTTACCAAAACAGTTTAGTACTTTCATTATAGTAAAAACAAAACAAAACAAAAAAAAAAACCAGAAAGATAACTTTTTGCATAAGTAAATTGAGTGTAATTGAATATGGTTCATAAATATGGATAAATAGGAACATGAATGTGATAGACAGATTTACTTTGTGTTTAAAAAAATAATAATATTTTGCATAAAAATATTCTTGCAAAACATTTTTATCTCTAAGCAGATATATTTATTTGGCAATTTATTAGTTAATTTATTTACTATGTTGTAACAAAATATTGTAAATAATTTAATATACTGTTAGTATAAAATAGTTTAATATACTGTTTTCATAAAGCCTGCAGAAGTTATTTCTTTTTTTATTATAAGTATGATGAATTTATCTTTGTTTAATATATCTTGTGACTAGAGATATACTCTCTTAAAAATAAAGGTGCTTCATGATGCCATAGAAGAATCTTTTTGTCTAAAAGAAAGTTCTTCAGATTATAAAAAGGTAAGGAAGAGATGGTTCTTTACAGAACCTTTAACTGAATGGTTCTTTGTGGAACCAAAAATGGTTCTTCTATGGCATCACTGTGAAGAACCTTTCAAAGCACCTTTATTTTTAAGAGTGTAGAGTATTATTAAAATAAATTAAAAAAAAGTAATAAAATAAAAAAAAAAATAATAATAATAATAATAATACAAACAAGAAACATTTTAAATAATTTGGAGTGAACCTGGAACAAAGTTAAATCTCTCTATAGAAAAGTGAACTAGAAACAGATCTATAGAAGACCAATGTGTTTGGATACTGTGCATCTGACTTCTTCTCCAAAATGGTCAGAAACTGCCCTCACTAAAAAAGTGAAACATATCACCATAAAAATGAACACCAGGTTAAATTACTTCATTTCTATGTGTAATTCAGTTTTAAATTGAGTATCTGTTAGTCATAGGTTGTGTCTTTATTGTGTAATCTGACACAGAGTCAGTGAGGACTCATAAACCCTGAATCCAGCATAGAGGGGTTCTGTGAATGTCGTGTTGAATGTGTGTAAGTGTGTGAGTGTGTGTGTGTCAGAGACGCTGTAGAAGGACAGAGTGCCAGCCGGCACGTCCACATACACTCCTACTCTATTGGACAGGGGCGAAAGAGCAGATAAGTCAGTTCGTTTATTATTGTGCCAGACAGTGTATTTGCTATCAGAGCAGTCGAGACTCCAGGATTTGTCATTGTATCCAAACCTACAGTTACTGGCTCCCTTCCTTCTGATTCCTTTATATGCCACTGCTGCATGACCCCATCCACTCCATTCAACCTCCCAGTAACAGCGTCCATCCAGATTCTCTCGACACAGAACCCGCTCACCACCAACAAATCTCTCTGGATGATCAGGATATGGCTGTGGCTCTTTCACATATTTTGCCGTTCTGTTCTCATCGGACAGAATGATGCAAGCGTTTGCTGTGTTTGGATCCAGTGTGAGATCACAGGCATCTGAACACAAGATGAGAGATGAGAAATGTTTTAAAGAGTTCACAACACTCTTACATATGCGTGAGTGAGAAACAGGACCTACATTTTCTCAGTCCCGGAGTGATTCTAAAAGGGCCTCCATGGTCCAAACTAGAAAAAGAGAAATATGAACAGCAAATGACTAATGTCTGATTATTTAGAAAGTGCACAGGTAACAGAGATAATATGACTAATGACCACTGATCTGTGCTACAACATACAATACAATAAGATTTTTCAACATACAATAAGATACAACAATTAAAGATATTCCTATGCTGTGCCAAATACTATTTTCAAACCACTATTTTCTGTTGGAATAAAATCTATAAAAACATTTTTTTAATACATAAAAATGATCATTTGTAGTGGTGTGAAAAGGTTACAAAAAACACCAATACAAAAATACCAAATATGGGATGTTCTAATTGTTTTAATCATGTGATTATTATTGTAAGTAATAGCTTTTATTTGGATTATGATTCAGATATATGGTCAAAATTTTATTCCAGAAGGAGAAAAAAATTTTTTACCATTCAATGCATAATCTAAAGCACTGTCCCAGATTGAAAAATCGTGATAAAAAACACCTATTGATGCATCTTGCTGTTCCACATACTTGAGTATCTGCAGTGAGCAGTCTGGATCCTCCAGTTTGCATTTGAGCAGCTGGACTCCTGATTGTCCTGGGTGATTGTAGCTCAGATCCAGCTCTCTCAGGTGGGAGTGGCTTGAACTCAGAGCTAAAGACAAATAACCACAGCCTTCCTCTGTCACCATACAGCCAGACAACCTACAGAAAGGAAAATGTGTATAGGTCTTATGTGACTTTTTGCAGGTCTTACAGTGTTCTTAATCACTTTGTAATGTATTAAAATGAAAGTTGTGTACTTTTTCTGAGACCTGAGCATTTTCGAGAACAGTGATTATTAATAAATTTACAAAAAAGTACATACAAATTTGAACTAATTCTATATTTGCAGAAGAACTCAATGTTTCTTTAAAGCAGGTGAATTTCCACAGTGCCTTTTATTTTCATTCCAAATATTCACATATCCAAAATTTTAATTAGTGTAAATAGTTTTGGAGTAAAGAATATTTTAAATATATTGTTATTTTTGTACCTTAGTATCTCCAGCTGACAGTTTGGACTGTTCAGTCCATCAGAGAGCAGCTTCACTCCTGAATCCTGCAGGTCATTGTTACTCAGGTCCAGCTCTCTCAGAACAGAGTTTGAGGACTGTAGAGCTGATAATACAATTTTACAGTCCTGAGCAGTCACTTTATACCCAGCAAGACTGAAAGAGAGTAAAATAGTTAAAGGGCATTTGAAACAGACTGCAAATCATTTCGTTAATAATTATATACTACATTCTTGTAATAAGACTTTTAATTTGTCCAAATATTACCAATGTTCAAATGATGACCCAAAACAATATTGTAGATATTATTTTCCCCTATGCAGGACCAATAGATTTAAAAATTCTGTTGCCATCAGTTTTTTAAATCTCTCTCTCTCTCTCTCTCCTTCACACACACACATACATACTACATACATTTTATATATATATATATATATATATAAAATGGAAGTCGTTTTTTGTCTGTGTGTTGTGGTGTTTGTTTTGTCGATTTTATGGCTTACTGCTGGCTGTGACACAAATTGCCATCTGAGGATAATAAAGTTGACCTTGACATTCACAAAGAATTTCTAGTTGTGTACCAAAATATGTAGATATGTGGTTACCTACTGTGATTGTTACATGTTCTTATTATAAATTTGTGATTTCTTTAACATGTATTTATTTAGGAGATACTTTTTATCTGGAATTACCTAGAAATGAGGAACATTACAAGCAATTTGTTATTAAAGCCAGAACCATTCAAAGAATACAATGGCATATTTAAGCAAGACTGGTAGCTAGAACTTGGCAAAGGCTATTCTCAATACCTTCACACACCATTGCTAAGTTACTTCAGTACAATTTACATATTACTTTTATTTACACTTTGTGTGAATAACATTATTATTGTTTGTGTTTAGGGTAAACAAGATTGCATTTCTTTCTATTCATGCTTGATGTAAACAAAAACATCTACAATGATTTAGACTGAGTGTAAATAAAATTTAGCTTTTTGTTTTATTTTATCTTAATTCCTCTGAATCATTGGGTCATGCTGAATTAAAAGCTAAATTATTGTTTTTTTCCTTAATATAGATTTCATTATCAAAACTGTTTTACATTCAAAAAATTTGGCTCCAATTATCTACAAAACAAATCTTTAAAAAGCAAGCATACTTAGACCGTACAAATTAGAATTGCATTTTTGCAATTATACAAATTGCATTTATATTTCTTGCTTTCACACATAACTTTTTAATGGTCAAAGGAAGTTCCTGTAATGTTAATCTGAAGTCATAAGTCTTCTTTATTTAGCATAGTTCGACAATAGAGGAGAAGTACAAGTTAGCTACAATGCTTTTTTGTCGTGTTGAATTTTATTACCAAGCTGATTGCTTCGGTATTCTGTCCTTTGTGAACAAATTAAAATGGGTCTGAAAGGTCTGAGTCCATCTGAGGTATTCACACATAAGCCTACGTTCTTGTGAACCCCACACCCTCAGTTTCTAACTGTGGACATACTCACAGAGCTTTCCTGCAGTTCATTACAGCTGGTATCAGTCTTCTTCTCCCTTCATCTGATGTGTTGTATTTCTTGAGGTCCAGTTTATCTAGAACCACCTCTGACATCTGAAGCATGTAGGCGATTGTTGAGCAGTGAGCAGGAGAGAGTTTCTTCTCTGAGTGTTTGTCTGATTTCACAAACTCCTGAATCTCTCTGGACAGAGTCTGATCTTTCACTTCCAGCAGACAGAGGAACAGATTGATGGATCTTTCAGTGGAGAGTCCATGTCCATCTTTGATCTCCTCTTTAATGTACTGTGTGGTTCTCCTGATGCTCTCTGAGCTGTTCTCTGTGTGTGTCAGTAGATCCTGTAAGAGTCTCTGATTGGACTCCAGTGAGACGCCCAGCAGGAAACGCAGGAACAGATCTAGGTGGCCATTCTCACTCTTCAGGGCTTTATCTACTGCATCTCTATGCAGATTATGTATCACATCACAAAACTGCAATGTATCATTATGTTTCATTACATAATGGTAAAACACATAGAAAGCAGCGAGAAACTCCTGAACGCTCAGATGAATGAAGCTGTAGACTTTCCTCTGATGAATCACAGATTCCTCCTTAAAGATCTCAGTGCAAATCCCCGAATACACTGAGGCATCATTGACATCTATGCTGCTCTCAATCAGGTCCTCCTCATAGAACATCACATTGCCCTTCATCAGCTGTTTGAAAGCCACTTCAGCAAGTTTCACAATCTCTTCTCTGTTGGACTGCAGGAGTTTCTCTGGATCTCTCTCTTCATACTTCTGATTCCTCATGTTGATCTGAATCAACAGGAAGTGGATGTACATTTCAGTCAGAGTTTGAGGGATTTCTGAACTCAGATTTTCTTTCAGAAGCTTTTGAAGCACAGTGGATGAGATCCAGCAGAAGACAGGGATGTGGCACATGATGTGGAGGCTTCTTGCTCTTCTGATGTGTGAGATGATTCTGCTGGCTTGATGCTGGTCACTGATTCTCTTCCTGAAATATTCCTCCTTCTGAGTCTCGTTAAATCCCTGAATTTCTGTCAGACGGTTGATGTATTTGGAGGGGATCTGATTGGCTGCTGCTGGTCTGGAGGTGATCCAGATGAGAGCAGAGGGAAGCAGCTCTCCTTTCATGAGGTTTGACATCAACACACCCACTGATGAAGTCTCAGTCACATCACAAACTTTCTGATCATCTGAAAACATCAGTGTGATTCTGCTTTCATCCAGACCATCAAAGATGAACACAACTTTACACTCCTCATAAATCTTTGAGTCCAGATCTTGAAGTTCAGGATGAAAGTCCAGCAGAAGTCTGTGGAGACTGTACTGATGATCTCGGATCAAGTTCAGCTCTCGAAATGGAAGCACAAACATGAAATCTACATCCTGATTGGTTTTTCCCTCGGCCCAGTCCAGAATGAACTTCTGCACAGAGACGGTTTTTCCGATTCCAGCGATGCCTTTAGTAAGAACAGTCTTGATTTGGTCTTTCTCCTCACGTCCTGGTTCATGTGAGTCTTTAAAGATGTCATTGCAGTAGATTGGAGTGTCTTCTGAGTGTTTTGTTCTGGCTGTTTTCTCCATCTGTAAAACCTCATTTTCATTCACTCCTTCACTCTCTCCCTCTATGATGTAGAGCTGTGTGTAGATCCTGTTCAGGAATGTTTGATTCTCCTGGAGTTTCATTCCCTCAAATAAGCTCTCATATTTTTTCTTCATGTTTGTTTTATGCTGTTCTTTGGCTTTCTGAAGAACATCATCCACTGGTTTCTGCACATCTCCAGTCTCATGGGGTGCAGTGCTTCTGTCAGAAAAGATAAGCACAGTTATTACAATGATCACTGGAGACTATGGAATATTTTTGTACTACACATAGTGTTATTTAATTGACTCTTTAATGTTATACATGTGAGCTTGAGAGGTAAATCAGCAAGAAAATATTTATACTAACGGAGGGTCAGAGGACATTTCATCACTGAATGAATTAGGTCGGACCATTGACCTGCTGCTCTTCAAAGACACACAGCTGGGAACTGGAGACTCTGATCTCTGTCTCTTCATCCTGCTGGTGCTGCCAAAATACAAATAAAGCAGCATATTAAACCCAATGTTTGTCTTGTGTCTCAAGCACTGGCTATTATACATTGAATTCATCTTTTATTTACATATATTCATTAAGATTATGTAGATTTTTTTTCCAAAGCAATGTACTAAATTCAATGTGGAAGACGCGGATGGAATCACAGAATCCAGTCATAAAAATGGAATTTGCCAAATTTTGGATGAATGAATCAAAAGTAGGTCAGTACAGTTAAATCAAAATGCGATATGGACTACTCACAACAATACATGGGATTCAGTGCAGTACAATGCTTCTCTGTAAAGACCCCACAAGGTAAAGCTCACTTACTGACTGCAGCCTTCTGGAATGCACTGTAAGTCAGTGTAAATAAAAACATCTCCTGCAAAAATAGCTAATGTCATAACTGGTGTCAAATGTCACTGTTGCATTACTGAATGCAGAGGGCAGATTCTTCATGGGTTGATCGCAGCTTGTTTCAGGAGATGGAGAACTCATTTTAGAGGCATCTTCTTTCTCTTCACTGAGACTCAGAAATACTTTCCCAGATATTCTGTTGAGGGAGTGATTTGACAGCTTATGTTAAAAATACATAGACATAGTATTAAAAACAGAGAGGCTTGACAGCTCCAGAGAGTATGAAAGGAGCCCTTGTTTCTTGCTTTCTGTGCATAAATTCCGTGTTTTTGCGTGTTGCAGCTAATGTTAATTGCAAAACAAAAGTGCAAAACTCGACGCAGCTCAACTGCAGTTGTTACTGTATATAGATAACAGGTGACAGTAATAGTCAAAGTGTGTATATAATAATTTTTCTACGCACTTTTACGCTACGCACAGTTATCTACGCTTAGGCTATTTTGGCCAGAGCTGGTAAACTGTCGAAAAATCGAGGTTTTAAATCCAATGTTAAAAAAAAAAAAAAAACACAAACAAAAAAACAGCAACACACAAAAAGCAGCTAAATTTATGCGATATACCCATGCTTACATTAACAATAAATTCTTACCTTACCTCAAAAGAGGCAGTTTAAATATCCAGTGTTGACATATTTAAACCTTGAAATGGCGTCTTCTCCTATTTTCCTTTTTTACTTTCGTTTTTTTAGTTAGTAAAGGCGTGTCTTCGCTCATCTAAAAAAAAACAAAAAAACTCACTCCCTCTAGTGGCGCAGAGCATCATCACATTGTGAAGTTAGTCTACTTTAGAGCAGTTGTGATGGAGGGCACATCGCAACACAGGCGGGTGACACGAACGCCGGAGAAGGGGCACGTCACAACACAGATGCGTGACACCAACGCCGGTTGCTGCCACACTAAATTATTATCTTACTCTAATGTTTTTCCCCTAGGTCTTTTTTTTTTATATATATTTTCTTTATCAGTCATTAACTTTTTTCTTTTACTTTCCTGTGTTCTGATGACACTGGATATATCCTTGACACAAATCGTGTATACAAAGTTTTATGTAATGTCATCTCTGTACTGTTTATAAACATAATAATAATAATAAAAAAAATGAATAAAAATAAAGAATTTATTCACTTTCTCTTGGAGATTAATGACTGTGCAAACTGTACACCACCAAGTCGCAATTTTATGCTATGTTCACGATTATTATCAACTTCAAATATAAGAACATAAAATTGATAATTATAATCTATAAACATAATATTCTGGGATAGGCCTATGTCATTCTGAGCTTTTATTTTTGATGCTTGTAAAATTTTATTTGTATTTGCTGTCACAAAGCTTGGTGAGTTTTATGTCAGTTTCCACTAGTTAGCGCTTGTACACTTATACAAATTATACTAATAAAAAGTTACAGCAATAAGCGAGTGTCTAATTTTATATTTTGATTATTTTATAATGTTTATTGTGATTTCCATACTCAACTGTCATTTATTTGAGCAAGACTAATTCTTTCTAAGAGTTTTTGAGTTATGTTTTATTTTATTCCCATCTTGCCCTTATATGGCACTTCCTGTTTTGTCATCCGCATGAAGAGATGGAACGATCTTATCGTCTAAAGATTTAAGGTGTTTCTCTTTACATTTATAACCCATCCGATCAAGAAACTTAAAGACATACCCCCCTCTTAGCGCACAAGCAGGCAAAAGTGGTATGTGGATGTATTTTTGTTAATTTACGAGTTTAAAGTCATATGCGTGTTTTCCGTGTAATTGAATGTGTGACTGATGTTTGTTATATATTTGTCCTGTTTATTTAGTTCTACGGTGTTGATGTTGGTGCTGATGTTGGCGTTGATGTCCGTGTAGATGTGTGCATTAAACATCTGTAAAAGGAACCTCAGCCTTCGCGTTGTGACTAAGGGTGGCATATTAATTTTAATTCAGCTGACTATACAATGTGTCAATAGATCAGACTATATGCGACCGATATAAAGTTGGTTCGACGTTTGACGTTGGACGTTAGACAGATATTCAGCTGCGAAAAACTTCAATGCATTCTTAGTGAATGAGTACAATTGTATACAAAATGGCTTATCTGAAAAGCATTAGAAAGTAGAACTGAACACACATCGCAGTTTATTTGTTTTAATCCTCATCGATATGTTGTAGCGCATAAAGGCTCTAGCAGCGGCGAGCTTGCGTTTAGGCCAGCTAGGGACCGTCTACAAAGTACATGTGAAAGGCTAAAACGATTAATGGTTTCCCTTCTGAATGTTTTTTTTTTTTTTTTTTAGTTAACGAAACAAGAGCAATTTGTGGACCAATGTCATAAAGATATAAAGACAAACAGTTATAACGCTCACTTGCATAAAAAACAAAAACAAAAATAAAACTCTTTAAAGAAAGAAATCTACGGATGCAAATAAATAAAGCACAATAAAACAACAAATATGTGGATTTTGGATGAAAAATGCTCCATTATATGGAGCAAAATAGCCCAAAATCTCAAAGCTAAAAATAAATAACATGCAAATAAGGTGCAATAAAATTGTGGTAAATGTAAAAAAATATATAATAATAATAATAATAATAATAAATATTAAATATTTAAAATGCACATTACATAAAGTATATAAAAATCTTTAAATATAAAATAAATATATAAAATAAATCGTGTATATAAATGGAAGTGTATTTTGGATGTTTTCTTTCCACTGTTCTAAATATACTTTCTTCTATTTCCATCCCATAATACCCGCTCACTCACCCTTGCGTCAGAAATACTGTAAACAAGATATGTGATTGCGGATATATATTATTACTATTATTAAATAAATAAAATGAATAAAAGCAAAACAATATTAAATATCATTATCATTCCATAATCCAGTGGTTATGCAGTAGGCTTATTCCAGGTCCTTGTGAGAACATTTTAATGTTCATTGTATTCATAGAAGACACCAAAAAGTTGTTATTGAAATAAACCAATAAATAAACTAATTTAAAATAAATACACTTCTGTATCAACTTCATGGTGTGTGTCTTGTTTCTGTTTTTATAAGAACATTTTTATATTTGTTTTAGTCACAGAACTATAACAGAACACTTGGCATAGAAATTCAACAATTCAGTCAAAGCTGGCAAAAGTGTTGTTTTGCCGTTGTATTGACTTGAATTTGGAAAAAAAAAAAAAATAATATATATATATATATATATATATATATATATATATATGATACTGTTTTATATCACAACTTTAAAGGGTGTGTCTTGTTACAGATTATCAAACATTTTGGTGGTGGTTTTACAGAACTATAATAGAACAACCCATTTAGGAATGTTATTGTTCTAAGAATACTCAGAGAATTACATTCTGGTAATGTTTTCAGTGGCAAGTTTTATTTTAGTTCCCAGAATATTCTGTGCTGTGTTTGTTACAGCAAGAACAGCATGAAAAAATATGGTCAGCTGATGGTCATCTATGATGATAGTGATTTCATCTAGACTAACTCAATCGCACATTGTGGCAACTGAAGACTGATATTCAACAGAATTTTAATTAGAAAATTTTAAAAATAACCAAAGTTTTTTGACACAAACATCAAGTATCAGTGTATGAATCTCAACAATGGTGACTTGCTGCAATGTATTATGGGTGCATCATACAAAACTCATCTAGGTCTCCCAGAATGCATTGCGGCATTAAGCATGTCACCATTGTTGAGATTCATACACTGATTCTTGATGTTTGTGTCTGTCAAAGCTTTCAATAGTTTAAAATGATTCTTGAACAGTGTGTTAAAAAAAAAAAAAAAAAAAAAAACAAATAAATGCAGGTAGAAGTACTGATTATTTGATCTGAACATTGCTGGATTTTATGCTGTTCAAGCACATTACTATATTCACTAATACAAATTTAATAACATAGATTACACTCTTGATGTGATCAGATCACTACATGATGATATCATTAAGTAGTCAACATCACCTGACCATGTTTTTTCTTGCGGTTTTTGCCATAACAAATACAGTTAAAACTGCTAGCAAAAAACATTAAAAAGAGTCAAATTGTCCAACTAAAGCAAACGCTTCTCACCATAATGGTGACATCAAACCAAACTGTTACTTTCAGTCAACATCCAAACCTCTGTTAATTTCAATAAAAACTTGTGTAAATGTATGACAGAAATAAAGCCAATCTGGTTTATAATAAGTGAAGCTGATAATGATGTTTTTGGAGTTATTTAATGACGCTGGAGTTTGACATTAAACAAAGGTTGGGTTTTCACTTTCAACCAAAATTTGACATCTGAGCAATGTAAGTCCACATCTAGTGTGATGGGAAGCTTTATTAGAATGTTAGAGGATAATGTTCTTACAATGTTATTAATAAACATTTGTAGAATGTTTTTTATAGAATGTTGTCCTACCTTTTAGGAGAATATTATGGGAACTAAAATAAAACTTGTCGCTGAAAACATTTCCAGAATATGAAATAATTCTAGCTGGGACATAAAAACTGATGCAGAAGTCACGCTATTGACATTTAAAAATGAAAACTTCCAAAGAGTCTCCTGTATCACAACCCCCCCCCCCCCGCCCCTAAAAGAGCATTTCCATGCAAGTTCTACTGTCATATGTAAATCAGGATACATGCTATTGAATTAAATTCAAATCTGTTAATAAATTCATTTAAAATGCTTGCAGTTTTCTTTCTCAAATCCAAAGAATGTGCCTTATTACCGATTCCTAGAAGAACATTTTGATGGTGATTTTAGCCATATAACTATAATAGAACACATACTATTGAAAATGAAAGCAATACATAATTTAGTTTGAAATAAATGCAATCTTCTATCTCAGCTTCAAAGGCTGTGACTTGTTTCAGATTTAAAAACAAACATTTTGCAGTAGTTTTAACTGTCAAAAGTGATGCAGAAGTCACGCTATTGACATTAAAAAATCGTTTGCGAAACCTTCCAAAGAGTGTCCTGTATTACTGCCCCCTAGAGGAACATACTGTTGTTTTGACTTTTGAGTTTGACATTCAAACGTATAAATTCATTTAAAATCAATACAGTCTTCTATTTCAACTTCAAAAGGTGTGTCTTGTTTCTGATTCTCAAATGGACATTTCAGTTCAGGTTTTACTGTCATATGTCATTCAGGACACATGCTATTGAATTAAAATTTAAATCTGTCAATAAATTAATTTAATTGCATGCAGTTTTCCATCACAACTTCAAAAGCTACGTCTTGTTACTGGTTTCTAGAAGAATATTTTAATGTTGGTTTCAGTCACATAATTATAAGAGAACACATGCAACTGAAACTGAATTTCCAATTCAATACAACAATTAGACAAAAAAAAAAAAAAAAAAAAAAAAAATTTAAAGGGTCTGTTTTGTTTCTTTAATAACACTATTTTTTTCTGTTTGTTTTGTGAGAAAAACAGTCCATATATAGTATATTATTTTATTGATATATAATACATCAATTATCATATGAGTATGAAGCAATACAAATTACAATGTAGCAAAATACAATGTAGCTCTAGATATAAATAAACATACATACATAAATATTTCATTATGCTTTACCACCATCTAAATAGTACAGTCTAGCACTCTTAAGAAAGGCAGTATATTATTCTGTTTGTTTTTTTTAAAGATACTGTACTTTTGAGTAAAATATTAAGGACAGTCCCATATGTTATTTCAGTGATATGTAATATAGAAAATTTATTCAAACAGGAAATGATACTGCTCAATGAACACTGATATAAATAAATAAATAAATAAATAAATAAATAAATAAAAATAATATTACAGAAGGTATTTAAACAGCAAAAATCACGTTTGATAATTACAATTATTGAATGATTGCAACTGACAACTGTGAAAAAATGAGAATTAATGAAAAAAATGTTTTAATTATTTAATTAATTAACTAATTAATTAATTAATGTATTTATTTGTTTATTTAAATCGTTTATTTTGGAGGGTAACATTTAAAGGAACCGTATGTAGGATTGTGGCCAAAACTGGTACTGCAATCACTTTCAAAATACTGTAGAACGGCGTATACATGACAACATCAACATCAGCTGAGGGCTGCAACCTTCACTTTTAAATGACAATATCCTGGCCGGACCACTGTTGTCAGTGATATAAGTATTTGAAATGAACATGATTTCTTAATGTCTAGTGACATGTCAGGGCCATTTTATGAGTAACTGAAATTAATTTCTTACATACGGTTCCTTTAAATTCTAAGTAACAGTTGGTAAACAATAAATAAATATAAACATTTGCTAGCTGTCATAGAGTACAATGGGTCAATTTGACTCCACTACTGGGACTTAGTCTGACTTACAGTTCTATGAAGATACACAGTTGTGGTCAAAAGTTGGTTATATAACCCTTGCAAAATCTGGTAAATGTGTTTTTTTTTTTTTTTTTTTTTTAATAAGAGGGATAACACAAAATGCATTTTATTTTTTAGAACTGTTCTAAAGTCTTAAAGTAAGACATTTTGCATCAAAGATGTTTACATATAGTCCACAAAGACAAACTAATAGATGAAATACATCAGAAGCTTCAGAAGCTTCTTCCCAGAAGACAAAATTACTACAATTTACCCAAAGAGTTTGTGAGACCTGGAGATGTTTTCTGAAGAATAGTGGACAGTTTAACTGCTCAAGACAAATAAAGAGGGGGGAAAAAAAGGAATTTACAGGATTTTTTAATGTTTAATTCAATAGCATGTGTCCTGAATTACATATGAAAGTAAAACCTGAATTGAGATGTTCATTTGGGAATCAAAAACAAGACACACCTTTTGAAGTTAAAATAGAAGACTGTATTGATTTTATAGTTTTGTGAATAAAACCAACATTTAAATGTTAATCTATGAACAGGTAACAAGACACCCCTGAAGACCCTTTGAAATTGAGATGGAAAACTGTATGTTTCAAACATGAATGTGTTAACAGATTCAAATTTAATTCAACAGCGTACATCCTGATTTCATAGTAAAAGATGGCTGTAAATATTGTTCTTTGTACAAGTAACAAGACACACCACCTGGAGTTTACATATCAAACTGTGTGCATCCTAAAATTAATTTATTTAAACTTCTGAATGTCAAATTTGTTCAAAACAAGTTCAGTATCTTCTTCTAGGGGGCGGTAAACTGCACAATCTTTGTCATGCTTTGCAAGCTTTTCTCAATTGTTTCATTTCAATAACTTTTGTTGTGCTATAGTTCTGTGAATAAAACATATATCTAAATGTTCTTTTATGAACCAGTAATAAGACACACCCCTTAAATTTGAGATTTATTTTTTATACATTTCACAAGTGAAGCATTTAGATTAAATAATTGTGCTTTTTGCTCTGCGTTTTGCACTTTGCAGACGGTCCCTATCCTGCACTATTACATTATAAGTGTGACTTTTTGTCTTTATTGGACCCGGTTTGTCCCACCCTTCATCAACACACAGACTCTGGACTTGGATGACGTTAGAATTTATTCGATGCCTGCACACAGAGCAGTAGGAGACAAAATGGTAGTTCAGCAATTTTGTAGTTCCACCCACAGCAGTTCTCCATAGCTCTGCTGCTCTTAATTTAACAGTAAACACTATGGTATTATAAACAAAACAGACAAAAATAAAACGGGAATCTGAAATATGGTACATTCTCCATGACAATGAAACAGACTTTAACAATTCAATATTCTTTTCCTTCTGTTTTCTCTTTTCTTCTCAAACTTATGACATTGTGATCGTATAAAACTTTTTTTAAATCAAACAGGAATAACAAGAATTGAAAGACTGTACATCAGGGAAAATGATCGTTTGAGGTACATAAATTACATAGCTTACCTCATCCATTTTAACACGTATGAGAAGTTAATGAAAATATGGAATTTCTTAGTAAAACCATGAATTAAGTGCTTTACAAAACACAGTTAGCACAAAACATTTACTCAATACAGAAAATGCAGTACTGAATAAACAGTAAATTCGTAAACACTATATGATAAAGAAACGGTTACCTGCACACAGAGCAGTAGGAGACAAAATGGTAGTTCAGCAATTTTGTAGTTCCACCTATTCGGAATATGTTTCACTTTGTTAGCACGTGGAAAAAAAAAGTACATCAAACGGAAATAACGGTATCAAAATAACATGTATACAAACAGAAAACTCTCTTTACTGACCAATCCATGTCTATGATGTTCATTACTCTTCGAACAGCGTCTAACATTTTACATGAAACAATATTTTTAACTTTTGGTATGGAGCTACAACAAATGCGACTCACCCACAGCAGTTCTCCATAGTTCTGCTGCAGATTGCGTGAACACGGGCGGCAATAGCCCCACCGGCGCAACCAATAGGAAGCGCGATCCCATTAATGCAGGATTTATTTAAAGAACCATAGCACTGTAATTTTTATATCGTTACAATACATTAAGGCAGGTTAAAACAAATAAAACACATTGTGTGTTCTCTTCTACATTTGGAAACAATTAGAACACAGAATGTTTCTTGTCATTGTGCTCAATCGTTAAAGAACTATTGAAGATTTACTAGGCTAAATCTCTGACAAATGTCAAACGTCAAACATCGAACCAACTTTATATCGGTGAAGAAACAAGCTATGGCCAGCGGTGGAAAACGCGAGGAAAGAAAACAAACGGGCATATTTTGTTGGCGGAAGAGCATTCGTGGAGGGAGTTGAAATATTCCTGTCTAATATGTGTACTTCGTTTACTTTTTACGGGCTACAGACTTGTTTACCGGTTCCACCTTTCGGACTGGTCGTCGTCAACTTTATCACCTGCGGTTCTTCCTAAGGCACTAGGACATTTCTGGTGAAGCTACACGTAAGACATTGAAAGCAACGCCTTGTCATATGGTTTAAAGAGTTCTATCCTACAACTTGTTTTAGTTTGTAGTAAAAAAAAAAATTGAGACGTTCTATATGCCTCAGTTATACTCCGTTTTGGGTTTTGTAGAACTTGATGGCCTAAATTAACTGGTTGCATACTTCAATTCAATTTCGTTTCAAGTAGAATGCAATTTACCTTTCATACTGCATTTCGTTTTTTTTCTTTGTCAGGAGTTGTGGTTCTCATTTCTATACTCATTCTTGACTGGTTAAATTTCTCTATAATAAGACTATCTTGCTCATTTAGGTCTATTTAGCTTTTTCCGTTGTCGTTTTTTTTTTCCTAATTTATGTCATTATCTGTTGTTTCTTTAAATGCTAGAAGGCTAAGAAATCTTACTAAGCGAAAAGCTATCTTTTTGTATCTCAAACAATTCAGTTGTGACTTTTGTTTCCTACAAGAGAGTCATTCATCTGTAGAGGACTTAAACTTTTGGAGGTCACAGTGGGGCCTGGGCTTATGGATGGCTCATGGCACGACACATTCAGCAGGTGTATGCATATTAAAAAATAAGTTTAAAGGGAAGATCTTACTCCACAAAAGTGATTTAAGTGGACATTATGTCTGCCTTGTTGTTGAAAATACAAATTTGACATGTATTCTTGTATTGTGTTTATGGTTATAACCAGCAAAAAGAAAATGAAGCCTTTATTAGCCGTTTAGAGGAACAAGTGTTAAATCTATTGACTAAATACCCAAATGATATGCTTATTTTTGGTGGAGACTTTAATGTGGCTTTAGACAGCAGTATAGACAGGTGGCCGCCAAAACCACCGGATAATTCTTGTCTATATATAAAATTGTTCATGCAAATATTCTCTTTAATAGTCTTTAATAATCCCTCTGAAAGGAGGTTCACATGGTGCAACAACTCTTTATCTTCTCAGTCTTGCATGGATTATTGGCTGATTTCTAAGGAATTATGCAACACATCTACTATTATTTTGCCATCGCCATTATCTTACCATAAGAGTATTTTTATTCGCACTCACTTTTTAGGTCCCGATAATATGTGTGGATTTTCCTCTTATTGGAAAATTAACAATTCAGTTCTTCTTTATGATGAGGTGAAAGATGAAATTATTAAGATAATTCAAAATAACTGGACAAAAGCTAGAGAGGAGAACAGATACAGTAGCTATTGGGAATTTATTAAGTATGAAATTGGCAAATATATCAGAAAATTCAGTAGTGATTTGGCAAAAAAGAAAAAACTAGATGAGAATATTGTTATATGTAGAATCACAAGCCTATTATCTAAAAATGTAGATAATTTACTTGCCTGTTAAAAAGTAGAATTGGCAGATTTACAGCATAAATTAGATAATTTATATAAACAAAAAGCTGAAGGGGCATTTATTAGATCACGTAGGAGGTGATTAGATCACGATTGAGGAGGGTGAACAAAATTCAGCGTATTTTTTCAGATTGGAAAGAGAACAAGTTAAAAATAACCAAATTAAAAAACTTATGGTTGATGGCAATATTACTGATGACCCTAGATGTATTGCAAAGTTCTGTGCCCAATTTTACAGCGATTTATATGCTTCAAAATTATCCCCAAAACATATGAATGATTTTTTTCAGACGTTACCTAACATAAAACAGTTGAGTGTTTCTGATCAGCTTTTTTGTGATGCATCTATCACTTTAAAAGAGATTGAGGAAGCTATTAATGCTTTAAAAGCTAACAAATCTCCTGGAACAGATGGACTTAAGCTCAGAATTTTATAAGTTGTTTAGTCAGATTATAGCTCCTTTTTTATTAAAAGTCTATGAAGAAAGTATAGAGAAGATGGTACTTCCAGCAACGTTATGTCAAGGCTTGATAACTCTTATTCCGAAATCAAAAAAAGATCCTCTCTTCTTAGATAATTGGCGTCCAATCACACTGTTGAACAATGATTATAAAATATTAGTTTCAGTTCTGGCAAAAAGATTAAAACATGTTTTAATCGTCATTGACGAAACGCAGTCTGGGTTCATGCAGAAAAGGCATATTTCTAATAACATACGGTTAGTATTAGATATGATGGACTATTCGGATTTTATTAATAGTGATGGCTTCATTCTCTTTCTAGATCATTACAAAGCTTTCTATACATTGGAACACGCTTTTTTATATCAGGCTCTTGAAAAAATTGGCTTTGGCGATTTGTTCTGTAGAATGGTTAAAATGCTATACATAAACGGAAGCAGTTCAATTAAACTAATGGTACGTCACCTAGATTCTTTTTAAAATGAGGAGTCAGACAAGGATGTGCGGTTTCCCCATATTTATTCCTAATTGCAACACAGTTCCTTAGTATGCATATTAATAGTAGTCACTTAAAGGGTATCACAATTGGAAACACCAAAATTTTAATAAATCAATTAGCAGACGACACAGCTTTATTTTTGTATGATTCTTCACAGGTCCCTGTAGCATTGAGTATTCTCCAACCCTTTTCTGAGGCTTCAGGGTTAAATTTGAATATTAATAAATGTGAATTGCTTTCACTTAAAAATTACTCTGGTGCCTCAATTGAGGGTATTGTTGTCAAAAATAGTCTAACATATCTTGGGATACAAATAACTAAAGAAGAGGATAGGTGCTCTGCCAACTTTAAACCTATTATTGCAAACACACAAAGAAGATGCAGTTGCTGGCTCCAAAGAGATTTGTCTTTAAAAGGCAGAACACTGCTTACTAAGGCAGAAGGTTTATCTCGTTTGGCATATGCAGCTCAATCTCTTTTTGTGGATAAGCCCACATGTAAACTAATTAATGAGGTTTTAATAAAGTTTTTGTGGAAAAACAAAACTCATTATATTAAAAAATCAGTCACATTGAATTCCTACAAAAACGGTGGTTTGAATTTCATTGATTTTGATTCCCTTAACAATACATTTAAAATTAATTGGCTGAAACAATACCTAATCTAAACCAACCCTTATTTGGAATGCTTTTCCTCATCTTATTTTTTCACAGCTTGGTGGTCTTCATTTTCTCTTAATGTGTAATTATGATATATCCAAACTCCCAATCAAACTTTCCAACTTTCATCGACAGTCTCTCCTAGCATGGACTTTAATTTATAAACACAATTTTTCGCCACAGAGGTGTTTTATTTGGAACAAAAAGAATATTTTATTTAAGAACAAATCTCTATATTATGATAATTGGTTTAGTAATGGTTTGGTTTTGGTACAGCAGTTGTTTAACAAGCAAGGTCTCTTGCTTAGGTATTCAGAATTTCTTTCCAAATACCAAATACCTGTAACTCCAAAAGAATTCGCTGTAGTTATGGGAGCTATTCCTTCTGGTTTGTGTATGCTTCTTAAAAACTACTCTTCAACAGTTACTGCATCTCTTATCAATCCCTGTGACACTCCTGTTGGTCAAATGTGTTTTTCCACATCAAGGAACGAAAACTATAAAATAAGATCATTATTTCTTGAGAATTTAATTTCTGCTCCACATGTAACCCTTTTTTTGGAATAATTTATTTGGAAATCTTAACTGGAAAAAAGTCTGGTCACTACAGCAAAAGTTCTTTCTTACAAATAAAGTGAAAGAAGTGTCTTTTAAACTGATTCACAGGTTTTATCCTGTCAAGAAATTTATCCAAAAATTTAGAGCTGACGTAGAGCTAACATGTTCCTTTTGTTTGAATGCCGATGAAACTGTGGAACACTTGTTTTGGTCATGTCACTACACTCAGGAGTTTTGGTATGATATTGCTGCCTTTGTTAAGTTGAAGATTTTGCCAGAATTTTCTTTACAAATCAGAAATGTTATATTTGGGTATTTTGACTCAAACCCCACTAAAGAAAATATTTGTTTTATTATAAATTTAATTCTTAAGTAAATTTTACATTCACAAATGCAAATTCTCAAATTGTAAACCTGTTTTTGTGGTCTTTCTAAAAGATATGGAAAATTATATTCAATTGATCTCAGTATCTACTAATAAGAAAGCAATGAAAACTCTTAGAATTTGTTCTGCAACAAAGTTTTTGTGTAGAGAATCTTATGTTAAACAATGGCCCTTTATTGCATTTTATTTTACTTTATTCTTATTTCTTTTATTATTGTTTATTGTATTTTTTTGCACTGCTTTATTATTATTGTTGTTGTCTCTTTTATTTTCATTTTTGTTGATATTTTGTATTGATTTGTATGTTCTTGTTTTCAGCAATGTTACCAACCGCCCCTCATAGGTAACAGGGCACAGTCACCACACATTAGGCTCGTTTGAGATGCGCCTCGCCTAGCCTGAAATGTAGGCGAGAGTAGGCGGCTGCAGTGAGGGGAGGAGTGAAATAAGTGCAGTCAAGACGGACAGTTCTGACTTCTCGAAGTAGAACAGACACCTACGAGATCAAAGGCGGACATCGCGTTATCACACTCACGTGCTGTCTTGCTGATAAACATGATATAATTTCAGCTCTGTTGTTTTTATATGAAAATAAATATGATGAACAAGACACTCAAAGCGCTTGCTATTTAATTCCATACGAAAGGCGTATTTATCATCCATTTTTACTTTAATACAAACGTGTATTTCAGTTTTTTTTTTTTTAGAAATATGACAACAATCACATATATCACGCAGAGATCGCACTGGCATAGTGTATGGGAATATTCATGCATAATTTAAACACATAACCACATGATATTAGATTAATAAATAAAACATTTTAGAAAAGAAGGGCAACATCACAGTTGTCTGAACTAATGAGCATTAAGCTGTGTCGTCATCCAGTCGTTTCCCATCGTGCTTTTGGTCAGGGCAGTCGTGGAGAGCTACTGCGCCCGCCTGCTCAATCCGACACAGCTGCCTTGCCATGGCAAGAGTTTTTTGGCACACATCAGCATGACATCAGAGCAAGTTGGACGTAACTCGGACACATTTCTAACCGGTATGCATATCGCGGTGATTGGTTCTGCGCAGATTTTGCTCATCACAAACAAGCCTAATAGTATGTTCCTGCACAACCGGAAATCTGCAGTTTCAGGACCCTATTTTTGTGACAGCGCCATCTAGAGGAGACCTGATTCAAGCATAAAACAAAAATTATTCATTTTTTTTTATCTTTCCATCTTATTTTTAATGTAAGAGGTGGTGTTCGAGGCGGTGTCAGCAATCTCCATTTAGCCTATTTAGCTGTGCAAAACAGTTCATTGTTCTGCTGAATGTTATAAACTAGTATTTGTATTCAAATTATCTTACATTTATTAATGTACTAATAAACACTAATTTGTAGCACAATTGTTTTACCGTTTACTGCACTTTATGCGTGTCACACATCAGACGTGAATCGCTGTGCTGCGGCTAATGAACTGAAGTCTCGCAAAGATACAAGTCTTTCTTTACAAGAAAACTGAATTTAAAACCAGAATATATATAGAATATATTAAAATAAATTAGGTTAAATATTTCAATCGGGTTACCAATGTTAACGGTATGTTAAGGGTTAGGAGTTGGTTAGGACAATAATTAAGTGTATACAATTAAACAACTACATATTTTTTTTAAAAACATAATAACATACAGAATTGAAAAGCAAGCGCTATTAAATAGTATAAGAAGCTAATACATACAAATATATAATAAATAAATAAAATAATACAAAAAAACTATAGGATCCTAGAAATGCAGTTTCAGTCCCAGTCCTGAAACTGCAGCCTCCGGTTGTGCAAGAACACCCTTCTCCAATATGTCGTCTAACGAAGTATAAACTTTTTGTTGGCATTCACCACGCCATACGCTATAAACACCAGTCCTGTACACCAGAAACACCACATTTAGTATATAAAATATGTAAGGGATAATCCTGGTTACCTGGGAGATCGATTTTATTCGAATTAGAACGATTTTATTGCATGACGGAGGCAAAGAAACACCCAACGCGAAGCGCACACACTCACTGTAGCATTTATCTAATACAGGGGTGTAAAACACGGTTCCTGGAGGGCCGCAATCCTGCAGAGTTTAGTTCCAACCCTGCTCCAACACACAAACCATGTAGTCATGAATGTCATGATGTGTGCCACTAGAGGGAGTGCTTTTCCTTTAAAAAGCAAGGCATCTTAACCAGGTGTCGTTTTACCTTGCCGTAGTGCTGCAACATAAACTCTGTGTCCTTCATGTGTCAATTGTATCTCACTCCCAGCTGATAGCAGTAAGATGATCCGTACAGTACAGGGACAGACCCTGCCCATGTCCCACAGAGAGAAAACCTGTTCACACGGACTCACAGAGACCCCAGAAACACATCCATTCAGGACATGAGAGAGGAATACAGATGAACAATGAAAACAGACTGAAAAAAGAGAGGACAAATCAGAAACCACATGAATGGTGAAGACAGACAGTGTGACATTTGTCACAACTGTGAAAGTTACTATCACTGGTACAACCTAATCAAGTGAGAGTATTAGTTAATTTATTTTGAATTAAATAAAAGACACATTTTAGGTTATCTGACAAAATGTTTAACAAAAAAGAAACACACACACATACATATAAAAATAAATAAATATATACAGAACAACGTAAGCTATAACAGATGTCAAGGTAGAAACAAAACAAAATCAAATACCTAAAACTAAATCACTAAGAATTAGTTTTAACTAACAATTTTTAAAAAAAAAAGAACTACTGTACAGCAACAGACAGTCCTGAATACATAATTCCAGTGTCATAGAAGATCAATCAATAAGGGGGGATATAATAGTACTGAACAGGAATAAAACACACTGATCTAACAGTTCTGCCAATCCAGCAGGATGAAAGTGAGTCTGGATCTTCTGAAACAGTGACAACATCATCTACAGAAGCTTTTATAAGATCACACCAACTTAATGCTTTAAATAAAGAGTCCAGCAGAGCTCAGAATGTTTCTACAGACCATCACATTGAATCACTGAAGTCTTCACTGACTCACACACACACAACAGATAATAAATGATAATTAAAAGGTATAAAAATCCACATGACAAACAGGATTCAAATATGAAAATCATTGAAGTCATTTTGAAGTGATTTTACAGAAAAACTTATGTATTTAATAAATATATAAAATACAAAAAAGCTCAATTACCTTTTATGGGTTTATGAGTCTATGGAATTATATGACCTCACAATCTGGCTTTATCCACCTTATTTTTTCCTGTAAGAGAGGGCACTGCCATTTGTACATTTAATGTGTCTGGCTTCCGGTTTCAACTATTTTTAGCTGTAGAAAACAGCTGGTTTTGCTTCTTGGTATTGCAAACTGGTGTTTCTTGCCATATTATTTTAATGTCTTAATTACAAACACATATTTGTACTGCAAACAGTTGTACAGTTTACTGCAGTTTGTTATTTCCCTACAGCGGCTAATGGACCAGAAGTCTCGCACATTCACAGAAAACGGCTTAGTTCTGCATTGAAAAATAAGATGGATACCTTACAATACACAAGGTATACACAAATACACAAGTCACAATACAAATCACATTTTTTTAAAAATAAAAATTAGTTTTGTTTTTTTTGTTTTTTTCATGAAATGGAATAGACACTCCTAGCAATTAACTCTGTGGTTCCTCACAAGACATTGTTACATCGGACAGAGAAACACTGAAGAATCACGATACACCAAAAATCCAGCATAGAGGGGTTCAGTGAATGTGGTGTTAATTGTGTTTAAGTGTGTGAGTGTGTGTGTGTCAGAGATGCTGTAGAAGGACAGAGTGCCAGCCGACCAGTCCAGATACACTCCTACTCTATTAGATGGTGAAGGGCGAGGAATGCTTGTGCTCTTATTATTGTGCCAAACAGAGTAAATCGTATCACAACAGTAAATATTCCAGGACTTTTCATTGAGTCCAAAACGACATTCACTCCCACCTTTCCTGCTGATTCCTTTATACGTCACTGCTACATGACCCCATCCTCTCCATTCAACCTCCGACTAACTGCGTCCAGTCAGACTCTCTTGACAAAGAACCTGCTCACAGTACTCAAATCTGTCTGGATGATCAGGATACATCTGATTATCTCTATCACACTTTGCTTTTTTGTTCCCTGCAGACAGAGAGAGACGAGTGTGTGCTGTATTTGGATCCAGTGTGAGATCACAAGCATCTGAGAAAAACATCACAGAAACACAGATTAGAACATCTATTGCTTTATTAAATATGCACGGGTGTATTTATATGTGCAGGAGTACTTACATTTTCGCAGTCCTGGTGTGATCCTGAAATGTCCTCCATGGTGCAAACTGAACAAAGACATAATGAAAAGAAACATAAATACATAAACAAATAATGTGTTGGATTAAAAATGGATTACTGTTGTATAAAATCTCCACAGAAATACTATGGTTTGAGGAAGGGTGAATAAATTCTGCATTTGAACTTGACAGAGTACAACAAGCATTAACTGGTTAATGTCCTGAGAAACCATATTTGCCTTGATCTTTTGATCACATCATTACACTATTAAAATATCTTGCAAATTTCAAAGCTCAATATATCCTCCTCTGTACAACAAAGGCATTTAAATGGCTCATTTAGATTCTGCATGATTTGTCACAAATATATTTCCATATCACTGTCTCTACAGCAAGACACAGACGCTTACTTTTACATTTTCACACCACTGGCCCCTCCCACTAGTGCTCAATCAAATCTTTAGTTACGCGTCTAATTTTTTTATTGATCATTTTTGATATGGATGAGAGATCTGGTGAGACAAATGATTTTTGCCAAACAGCCTGGTGTGGCTCAAAAATCATAGGGTCCCAACCACTAAAATAGATAGATGCCCCATACTATTTCTTACATTATCTACGCATTTAAGCTACTCCTGACAAAAGGACAATTGAGGGAGGAAAAGAGCAGACATTTTTGAAGTCATCACTTGTCCAGTTTAGACATAGTTGCATCTCTGCACAGCCTTCCAAAGCCCCCCAGGATTACGTTGGAGTATTGTACATTTGTGTATATATATAAAAAAAAAAATAAAAAAAAAAACACCTCACAAATTTTCTTATAAGATTTCTCTCTGTTAACCCCATCACACAAACAAACACATATGATTCATAACTGTCCCACATACTTGAGCATCTGCAGTGAGCAGTGTGGATCATTCAGTCTGTCATTGAGCAGCTGGACTCCTGATTGTCCTGGGTGATTGTAGCTCAGATCCAGCTCTCTCAGGTGTGAGGGGTTTGAACTCAGAGCTGAAGACAAATAACCACAGCCTTCCTCTGTCACCATACAGCCAGACAACCTACAGAGAAAGATTGTCATTGCAAAATATTTCACATGGACAAATCTATCTGAGATAAGACACACAAAAGAAAATACTACTACTGGAAACCTTAATATCTGCAGCTGACATTTTGGACTCTCATTTTGGGTCACTGTTACTCAGATCCAGCTCTCTCAAAACAGAGTTTGAGGACTGAAGAGATGATGCCACAATTTCACAATCCTGATCAATTAGACTACAGCCAGCAAAACTATGGTACAAAATATATAACAAAAAAAATTTACTTAAACTTTAATCCCAGTTATGCATATTCAAACACAATAGTATATTTGAAGAGTTCAGATGCAAAACCAGAAAAGCCATCTCGGTCAAAAATGAGATAATGATAGTGAGTGAATGCTCCTGACACATAGTATACATCCATCAAATACTTTTACTTCAGACTTGCTAAATTCCAGCCTCAGCCCAATCAGAAGTACCAGTACTTACATAGAAACCTATACAAAGTAGCCAGAAAGAAATGCTCATTTTAAAGAAAACGTCAGATGGATTTAGAGGCTTTTGCATCTGAACTCTTCATTTATTATTTATAAAATTATCAATGTACAATAGCAATGTAGTGCAAAGAAATCTGAAAGGGAAATGTGGTTCTTGAGAATTTAACACTCACAGGGCTTTTGTGCAGTTGATCACAGCTGGTATCAATCTTCTTCTCCCCTCATCTGATGTGTTGTATTTTTTTGAGGTTCAGCTCATCAAGCACCTCCTCTGACATCTGAAGCATGTAGGCGATTGTTGAGCACTGAGACAGAGAGAGTTTCTTCTCTGAGTGTTTGTGTGATTTCACAAACTCCTGAATCTCTCTGGACAGAGTCTGATCTTTCACTTCCAGCAGACAGAGGAAAAGATTGATGGATCTTTCAGTGGAGAGTCCATGTCCATCTTTGATCTTCTCTTTAATGTACTGTGTGGTTCTCCTGATGCTCTCTGAGCTGTTCTCTGTGTGTGTCAGTAGATCCTGTAAGAGTCTCTGATTGGACTCCAGTGAGACGCCCAGCAGGAACCGCAAGAACAGATCCAGGTGTCCGTTTTTGTTCATTACAGTCTTATCAGCAACTCTTTTATGGAGACTTTCCAGCGAATCAAAATATTCTTCTGTAGTGCTGCTTTTGTGAAAATAAAACACATGGAAAGCAGCAAGAAACTCCTGAACACTCACATGAATGAAGCTGTAGACTTTCCTCTGATGAATCACAGATTCCTCCTTAAAGATCTCGGTGAAAATCCCAGAATACACTGAGGCATCAGTGATGTCTATGCTGCTCTCAATCAGGTCCTCCTCACAGAACATCACATTGCCCTTCAACAGCTGTTTGAAAGCCACTTCAGCAAGTTTCACAATCTCTTCTCTGTTGGACTGCAGGAGTTTCTCTGGATCTCTCTCTTCATACTTCTGATTCCTCATGTTGATCTGAATCAGCAGGAAGTGGATGTACATTTCAGTCAGAGTTTGAGGGATTTCTGCACTCAGATCTTCTTTCAGGAGCTTCTGAAGCACAGTGGATGAGATCCAGCAGAAGACGGGGATGTGGCACATGATGTGGAGGCTTCTTGCTCTTCTGATGTGTGAGATGATTCTGCTGGCTTGATGCTAGTCACTGATTCTCTTCCTGAAATATTCCTCCTTCTGAGTCTCATTGAATCCCTGAATTTCTGTCAGACGGTTGATGTATTTGGAGGGGATCTGATTGACTGCTGCTGGTCTGGAGGTGATCCAGATGAGAGCAGAGGGAAGCAGCTCTCCTTTCATGAGGTTTGACATCAACACACCCACTGATGAAGTCTCAGTCACATCACAAACTTTCTGATCATCTGAAAACATCAGTGTGATTCTGCTTTCATCCAGACCAACAAAGATGAACATAAATCTTCATAAATCTTTGAGTCCAGATCTTGAAGTTCAGGATGAAAGTCCAGCAGAAGTCTGTGAAGACTGTACTGATGATCTCGGATCAAGTTCAGCTCTCGACGTGGAAGCACAAACATGAAATCTACATCCTGATTGGCTTTTCCCTCAGCCCCGTCCAGAATGAACTTCTGCACAGAGACGGTTTTTCCAATTCCAGCGATGCCTTTAGTAAGAACAGTCTTGATTTGGTCTTTCTCCTCACATCCTGGTTCAGATGAGGCTTTAAAGATGTCATTGCAGTTGATTGGAGTGTCTTCTGAGTGTTTTGTTCTGGCTGTTTTCTCCATATGTAAAACCTCATGTTCTTCATTCACTTCTTGACTCTCTACCTCTATGATGTAGAGCTGTGTGTAGATCATATTCACAAAGGTTTCATTAGCTTGGAGTTTGATTCCCTCAAATAATTTCTCATGTTTGTTCTTCATGATGGTTTTGTGCAGGTCTTTGACTCTCTGCAGGTCTCCAGGCTCCAGATTGTGTTTCTGCCAAATGGCTTCAGCTTCGTCCTGTCTGATGTTGGTCTGGTAGTGGGATGAAGTGGATGGCACAAATATGCTCAGCTCATGTATCTCCTTACTGCTAAAAGTGAAAAGGAAAGAGCAAGAAAATTACAATGCCAGTTGAAGACCATCAGAAAAATGTGTTACTATGTATATTATTTTGATGCCCTTCTTTGTTTGTTTATGTTGCATATTTTGTTTTGTGAGCATCTGGAACATTTAGTGCCATTTCACTGAACATATTAAGTCATTATTTATCTGAGATGCACTAAAGTATATTTGCAACTATTTGTATATACTAACAGAGGGTGAGAGGTCACAGCTGCATCACTGAGATTGAGGGGTTGCTTCATGGACCTGCTACTCTTCAGAGACACCCCGCTACGTTCTGGAGATTTTGATCTCTGACGCTTCCTTCTGGTCATCCTGACAAAAGACAAACAAAATAGGATTTTAGACCAAACTTTCTCAATCTCATCTCAATTCATAGCTTGAATGCACATTGATTTACATTTTCACTTCAGAAGAAGCTTTTATCCACAGCCAAATAAGAATTTCAAAAGTGATTAAGTGACATGAGAAATGCTGTAATACAAAGTTCCTAGATTGATCAAATGAGCAGAGACTAGAAAATGACTCAATTTATGAGAGAAGTTAGTCTCTTAATAGGATTCAGGGAAGAGTTCATGAAACAGATGAGTTTTTAAATGTTCCTTTGCAAGGGTAAGCAAAAAACCTTGTTTAGATTGGAAAAATTCCACCATTTTTCCACCATGAGGAACAATGGCATTGCAGGTTAAGGAAAGTATTTCAGGTCTCTCTATGATGGTATCTTGGAAGTGCCACTCACTTACTGACTGCAGGCTTCTGGATTGCACTGTAAGTTACTTAGGATAAAAGCATTTAAATGCAAAAATGGCCAGTGTCTTACCTCAGGTCAGAAGTCATTTTTGCATCACTTTTAATGTAGGTGTTTGCACGAAGGATGTATTACTCCTCACAGACGTACACAACTAGGTTCTGCAGAGTTTGATCTCACACTTGGTGATACTGACAAAAAAAGACAAACAAAAAATCATTTTAGATCAGCCCACTGTTTGTCAAGCATTCGTTACTCTGTTGAAGTCGTTTAATACTGCATTAAAAAGTCAAGAGAAATAGAGAGAATAAACACGTTTTCATAATCTGCTGCAGCGAGCTTGACATATTAGGGTATAGACCAATTATACACGATTTCAGTCTGTAGTGTTTATCAATGTTAATCAATTTATCAATATATAGCAAAGTAAAATAAACTTTGCAAATGTATTCGTCGACGTTTCAGGCATTTTTCAAAGCTGTAAGGCTGTCTAAATACAACGATGCAGGGCCATTTACCACATTAACAAACAGCAGCTAATTATTACATGATTACATGGTTACATTATGTTCTGAACTTACCACAAAATACGCAGCCTTTTAAGGCCCCGAAATGGCGTCTCTGCTTTTTCCTCGGTTAAGCTACTTTCACTTCCTTATAGTCACCTGGTACAGGTAAGTCTTGTTTTCTTTTTTCCACTCCTTTGAAAAACGGTTGTACTCCCTCTTGTGGCGCAGATAATCATTGCAGTCTTAAAGCAGTTTCGCTTTAGTTCTGAATTAAGTGACTGAACACACGTCTTAACTATCAACAACATTTTACGTGGTATAATAGTGATAATATTTATTGTCATTCCACTTCACAGGACTTACTATGCTATAGACCAGATAAACTACATGTATACAATATCCACCCAATTTAAGTTATTCACTCTTAAGCAGCAGTGGACTTTGTTTTACATTGTTTACATTGCTTAAGTCCAGTATGTTTTACCTTGCAGTCATGTTCTTCTATGATGATCCAGACAGGACAGGGACAGACTCCAGCTATTTCCCACAGAGAGATGACTGTCTTGCACACAGACTCACATAGACCCCCATCCAGCAGCAGAGACTCCAACAACATCCATTCAGGACATGAGAGAAGAACCAATGAAGACAAAGAATGCAAACAGATTAAGAGATGAGAGGAGAAATCAGAAAGACACACGAAATGGAGGAGAGCAGACCGTGTGTAAGTGTGACGTCTGACTGAACACATGCTGTAATCACACACTTAATCACTGCTTCATCTCAATGGTTAGTGTCTGAATCTCTTAGTCTTGAATCAAAACTTACAGAAATGATGTGACAGTAAACACGATTCACTGCTTGCAAAGATTAAAAAGAAAATCAGTATCCCAGTGTTACACTGTGCAGAGTGACACTGACATGATCTGATCTTTAATGCTTTCACTGTTGCAGCCTAATGAAGTCAGTCATATTAATTCACAATTGATCATTATTTTAACTCAAACAAAACCTGTGGTTGTCTGTTCAAAACAAGAAATCGTTCAGAAAGTGATTTCAACAATATTGTTTATCTGTCATCATTATTACAGTTGTGACTCTTTACTGCCTTAGTTCATCACTTTAAAGGTATGTATTTGAATTAAACATGGGGTAATGCTCTACATCATCATCACCACAGTATGCTAATGCCTATGTTTGTGCAAGAGAATCATCAGAATGCTGACTGAGGAGTGCTCGGAGCTTAAAGAATAACTTTAACGGAATTAGATGAATTATGGAAGTCATTAACAGATTTTTGTTCAGAATATTGGTTCAAAATAGTAAGCAATGTCAATGTAGCTGTCAATGTATATTAAGATTCTGCAATGACACTGGTGTTGAACACGTAGTGAACCAAAAATAACTTAACATCAAAACACATTACATCATTCCAGTGTTGCAGAAGATGATCTCATTTAAACTAGGATCATATCAATCATTTAGAGGTGATTTTAGCTGCCTAATGTACGGAACAGAGAGAAAACACATTGATCTAACAGCTGCTGACAATCCAGCAGGAGGAAACAGAGTCTGTGGATCCTCTGAAACTATGATCTACAGTACCTTTTATAAGATCACAGCAAATTAAAATGTATTTTGTCAAACACAAGTATGTAGTAGCATATCACAATAGCTAACAGACTAAGCACCAGATCTTTTATTTTATTTCTTCTGAGATCTTGGACAATGAAATGCATGAGAAAGAGAACAAAATTGTGACTGTGTGAAAAAGAGTTTTTCAGAGATGGACAGTTATTTCATTAAATGTATTTAAAATATGCATTTAATTACTTTTGAGTATTTTGGTGGAAAAATAATTAGATGTAATTTCTAACAAAATATTTTGAGAGACTGACTATTTAAATATAAATAATATAAATAAGTAAATAATAAATACATAATATAACAAATCTGAAATAAATAATAAATAAATAATACTTCCCCCCCCCCCCCCCCGATTCAAGTAAATAATGTGACACATGCTGTTGGGGCTAATGAGATCATTGCGAACTGTGTGAACCCAATGAAAGAAACTGCTTTGGTGCTTAATAATGGCATTTCAACTAAAAATTAAAATTCAGTCATTATTTGCACACACATTATTTGTGTAGTGTTGTTCTAATCATTATGACCTCTTTTTTTTTTTCAGACCACAAAAAATAATATGGTGTCTGAACACTGGTGGTCAGTTTGTGTAAAAAGTTTGTGTTGACCAACTTTTCATTTAATTTCTTGTGTTGACTACTGTTTGTTTATATGGAATTTCAGTCCTGCATCATTGTATTTAGACAGCCTTACAGGTCTAAAAAATGCCAGAAACTGACTTTTGTTCCTGTTGGCTTGCAACAGTGTACTGTAAACTCAGTATGAGGGACAAAGCTGGTATGAAATGTTTGACAACCATATGGTTTCTAAAACAATAACCTAACAGAGTATAAACTAAAAAAAATGTATTTACATTACAAATTACTTCAATCAAATACAGTACATTATCATGCCAGTATTTTGTACTGTATTTTCATACATTTGACAAGTATTTACAATTATTTGTGCTCATCTCTGTTGTTTGCAATGTCTCCATTGTTTCAGGTTGTTAAATCTGACATAGAGACAGTTCAGAATCATAAACCTTAAATCCAGCATAGAGGGGTTCAGTGAATGTGGTGTTGAATGTGTGTAAGTGTGTGAGTGTGTGTGTGTCAGAGACGCTGTAGAAGGACACCGTGCCGGCCGACCAGTCCAGATACACTCCAACTCTCTTGGAGGATGAACGGACTGGTATATTCCTGCTCATATTATTGTGCCAGGCAGTGAATTCATTAGCAGAGCAGTACAGACTCCAGGTTTTGTCACTGTATCCAAACCAACAGTTACTCCCTGCTTTCCTCTTGATTCCTTTATATGTCACTGCTATATCAGCTGCCATCCCGCTACGCTCAGCCTCCCAGTAACAGCGTTCAGTCAGACTGTCTTTACATAAAATCTGCTCATAGAGCTCAAATCTCTCTGGATGATCAGGATACGGCTGTGGCTCTTTCACATGCGTCATCTTTCTGTTGTCCTCAGACAGGATGAGATGATTGTTTGCTGTGTTTGGATCCAGTGTGAGATTACATACATCTAAACAGAGAAAGAGAGATGAGTGATATGAAGGATACATGTGTGTATGTGTGTGTGAATAAGAGAGAGACAGAGAGATAATAAGGGACAAGACCTACATTTTCTCAGTCCGGGTTTGATTCTGAAAGGTTCTCCATGGTCCAAACTATAAAGAGACAAATATAAACCACGATTGATAAATGTTTTAACGTGCAAAAAGTAGCTAAATCATCAGAGTGCAAAGTAGCAGAAAACAAAGTAGCCTAATATAGGATTCTGGTAGGAAATGATCTGATAATTGCTACAGACCTTAAAAGATGGATTAGCTTATCAAAACCAATAGAATCCAAACCACAGCAAGAGTAAATTACAGACAAAGTGACTAACCCAAAAAGCCAGATCTCAAAATCATATAGTCACTGTTGGACAGGGTATATACATGCATTTATGAGCCTTCTTATTCTATTAACCTTTTGCAGATACTGCAAGGTGTATCTGAACTCAGAAACTCAACTGTAAAAATATGCTTATGATTTCCAAATGGTCCTTTTGCGAACAGTGTAAACAACAAGAGAGAAGCCATTGAGACTAAAGATTAAATCCATTGAAGAAATTTTGCAAATTTCTACCTTAAAAACAATTCTCAAGTGCAACACTATTGATTTGGTGCTACAAGATAAAGAGAGGTTTTGTTAATTGATTAATGACAGTAAAAACATCATCCTTGTAGGCATGCTGCACAACCAACAGCTGTTGACTTCATATTGCACAGCTAATTTTAAACAGCATTACCAATATTTTTATCTAGTGTTAAATTTAAATAAAAAAATAAAAAAATAAATACTGCTCCACATACTTGAGTATCTGCAGTTTGTGTTTGAGCAGCTGGACTCCTGATTGTCCTGGGTGATTGTAGCTCAGATCCAGCTCTCTCAGGTGTGAGGGGTTTGAACTCAGAGCTGAAGACAAATAACCACAGCCTTCCTCTGTCACCATACAGCCGGACAACCTACAGAGAGAGAATGTGTGAAGTCTCATTCATGTGTTTTGTCCTTTTGGAATTTGACAACCACTGGTGACTGTATATTCACATGTGTAGAAAAGAACTTGCTGCCCTTATCAAGAACAAATTAATGGATTAGCAAACTAATCATTATAAGACGTTAGACAAATCCAAATGTTATTACTATACACATCCATCAGGAATCTATCAAAGATTAGACAAAGAAAAATATTACAACTAGAAACCTCAGTATCTGCAGCTGACAGTTTTGACTCTTCAGTCCATCACAAAGCAGCTTCACTCCTGAATCTTGTAGGTCATTGTTACTCAAATCCAGCTCTCTCAGGACAGAGTCTGAGGATTGTAGAGCTGATGACACCATTTCACAATCCTGATCAGTAAGACTGCAGCTAGCAAAACTATGGGACAAAATAAATAACAAAATAAGATTTTACTTAAACTTTAATCTCAGTTAAGCATATTTAAACACAATGGTATATTTATTATTTATGAAGATATCAATATACAATAGCAATGTACTGCAAAGAAATTTGAAAAGCAAATGTTGTTCTGGAGAATTTAACACTCACATGGCTTTTGTGCAGTTGATCACAGCTGGTATCAGTCTTCTTCTCCCCTCATCTGATGTGTTGTATTTCTTGAGGTCCAGCTCATCCAGCACCTCCTCTGACATCTGAAGCATGTAGGCGATTGTTGAGCATTGAGCAGGAGAGAGTTTCTTCTCTGAGTGTTTGTCTGATTTCACAAACTCCTGAATCTCTCTGGACAGAGTCTGATCTTTCACTTCCAGCAGACAAAGGAACAGATTGATGGATCTTTCAGTGGAGAGTTCATGTCCATCTTTGATCTTCTCTTTAATGTACTGTGTGGTTCTCCTGATGCTCTCTGAGCTGTTCTCTGTGTGTGTCAGTAGATCCTGTAAGAGTCTCTGATTGGACTCCAGTGAGACGCCCAGCAGGAACCGCAGGAACAGATCCAGATGTCCATTCTCACTCTTAAGTGCTTTATCTACTGCATCTCTATGCAGATTATGTATCACATCACAAAACTGCAATGTATCAATATGTATCATTACATAATGGTAAAACGCGTACAAAGCAGCAAGAAACTCCTGAACGCTCAGATGAATGAAGCTGTAGACTTTTCTCTGATAAATCACAGATTCCTCCATAAAGATCTCAGTGCAAATCCCAGAATACACTGAGGCGTCATTGACGTCTATGCCGCTCTCAATCAAGTCCTCCTCATAGAAAATCACATTGCCCTTCATCAGCTGTTTGAAAGCCACTTCAGCAAGTTTCACAACCACTTCTCTGTTGGACTGCAGGAGTTTCTCTGGATCTCTCTCTTCATACTTCTGATTCCTCATGTTGATCTGAATCTGCAGGAAGTGGATGTACATTTCAGTCAGAGTTTGAGGGATTTCTGCACTCAGATCTTCTTTCAGGAGCTTCTGAAGCACAGTGGATGAGATCCAGCAGAAGACGGGGATGTGGCACATGATGTGGAGGCTTCTTGCTCTTCTGATGTGTGAGATGATTCTGCTGGCTTGATGCTGGTCACTGATTCTCTTCCTGAAATATTTCTCCTTCTGAGACTCATTGAATCCCTGAATTTCTGTCAGACGGTTGATGTATTTGGAGGGGATCTGATTGGCTGCTGCTGGTCTGGAGGTGATCCAGATGAGAGCAGAGGGAAGCAGCTCTCCTTTCATGAGGTTTGACATCAACACACCCACTGATGAAGTCTCAGTCACTTCACAAACTTTCTGATCATCTGAAAACATCAGTGTAATTCTGCTTTCATCCAGACCATCAAAGATGAACACAACTTTACACTCCTCATAAATCTTAGAGTCCAGATCTTGAAGTTCAGGATTAAGGTCTAGCAAAAGTCTGTGAAGACTGTACTGATGATCTCGGATCAAGTTCAGCTCTCGAAATGGAAGCACAAACATGAAATCTACATCCTGATTGGCTTTTCCCTCGGCCCAGTCCAGAATGAACTTCTGCACAGAGACGGTTTTTCCGATTCCAGCGATGCCTTTAGTAAGAACAGTCTTGATTTGGTCTTTCTCCTCACATCCTGGTTCAGGTGAGGCTTTAAGGATGTCATTGCAGTAGATTGGAGTGTCTTGTGAGTGTTTTGTTCTGGCTGATTTCTCCATCTGTAAAACCTCATGTTCTTCATTCACTCCTTTACTCTCTCCCTCTATGATGTAGAGCTGTGTGTAGATTCTGTTCACGAGGGTTTCATTAGCTTGGAGTTTGATTCCCTCAAAAAATGTCTCATATTTGTTCTTCATGCTGGTTTTGTGCTGGTCTTTGACTTTCTGCAGGTCTCCAGGCTCCAGATTGTGTTTCTGCCAAATGGCTTCAGCTTTGTCCTGTCTGATGTTGGTCTGGTATTGGGATAAAGTGGATGGCACATATATGCTCAGCTCATCTATCTTCTTACTGCTAAATGTGAAAAGGAAAGAGCAAGGAAATTACAATGCCAATTGAATACTATCAGGAAAAAATGTGTTACAATGTATATTATTTTGATGCCCTTCTTTGTTTGTCTGTGTTGCATATTCTGTTTTTGTTTTTCACTGAACTTCAAGTCATTATTCACCTGAGATTCACTAAAGTATATTTGCAACTATTTGTTTATACTAACAGAGGGTGAGAGGTCACAGCTGCATCACTGAGTATGGGGGGCTGGTCCATGGACCAGCTACTCTTTGGAGACACCCCGCTGCATTCTGGAGATTCTGATCTCTTACGCTTCCTTCCGGTGGTCCTGACAAAAGACAAACAAAATAGGATTTTAGATCAACCTTTGTCAATCTTGTCTCAGTCATTAGCTGCTGTCTATAGCTTGAATGTACCTTCTATTTACATTTACATTTAATTTAAGAAGAAGCTTTAATTCAAAGCCATTTACAAATAAGGATAGATAGATAGATGTCTGACAAATGCTAAACTGGTTAATGTCTTACTTGGTCTCAGAGGTCATTTCTGCATCTCTGATAGCAGAGGGCTCACAGCTTATTTTAGAGGCAGCGTCCTCCTCTCTCTCCTCTTGTTGACTCATTTTAGAGGCAAAGTCCTAATCTTCTGTCTCTTCATAGAGTCTCATTGTGGTGGCACTGCCCTCTCATTCATTCAAGAGTGCTGGAGACTTGTTTTAGGCCTTTTATGCAGAAATATAGTTTAAAAGCTAAAGTAAAGATAAAAACAATTTAAAGAAAAAAAAATGAAAATCAAACATACATAGTACTGTGCAACTGCAACTGCTGTCCTGGCAGCTGTGGGCGTTTTCATTAAACTGATCTACAGTCTTTAGCATCTATGCTATGTTTCTCGTCAGCCTTTTTTTTTTTTTTTTTGTCACTATTTTTTTACTGCACGATAATTTGATTAGGCAGATGTGTAGTACTGTAGAATTGCTTTTCAACTTTGTCGAATTCATACGTTATTATTGTAAGGGCACGTAATGACACCCAGCACGCATTTCATTCTTTCCTGTTTATGTAACAGAATCAACAACCAGTGGTTCATTTGCATCGTTTCTTATTAATTAGTGTTTACATAGACGCTAAATCTGTGCATTAAAATTGACCTGGTAGAGAAATATCTGAACGCAACGCTAAATAGCAGCGTTTTATTCCCATAGAAACCCGTTCTTGAGAAAACACTGAGCGGGTTACGTTTATATTCTGGACTGTTTGCCTGTATAAAGTAGGCTTATGCATCATTAATATGGTGTATATTTTAATCTGTCCTCAAGTATCGCTGTCATCTCTGGGAGGAAAATTTATTTAGCGCGTTGCGTTCAGATACTCATCAGATTCCCTGCTTGTAACTGGCCTATACAATTTCCTTCAATCACTTAAACTTATCACACGAAAATATAAGGATCTGGAACTGAAATATCATATAAGAAAGAATAAACCCTTACTAGCAGCTATTTTTTAATAGGCGACATGATTACATGAAGAATCTGCTGTGCACTTACCACAAAATACGCGTCCGTATAAATCGGTGTAGTACGGTGGCCGAGAGAGCTCAAAGCGCTGCAACTTAAGAAAACACATGCAAACAGAAAAAAACGACAACAAATAAAAAAAACCCATCTTCATCAGTTTGACAACACAGGCGTTGCAAATCCTCGCAACGCAAACACAAATACGGAAACGCGCTGCAAATTCTCACAACACAACCAAACACAGAAACGCGCGGCAAACACAAACGCGCTGCAAAGAGCACGGACCACAACGGAAATGTTTCAGGGGGACCTCAAAAAGTGACGAACCCAGCTGGGACCTGATTATTATTATTGTTATTATTATTATTATTATTATTATTATTATTATTTTTTATTTTTTTGGTTTTTATTCAGTTTCATCATCGAAACAAAAAAACAAGGTAACATTGCACATTTCAAATTGCAAATTCAACTGCAAAAAAAAAAAAAAAAAAAAAAAAAAAAAAATCCATGGCAGTTACATAAATTTGAAAAGAGAGGGTTTCAAGGTAAATTTTAAAATTAGTGTTACAAAATGTAATATATAATGGTTTCTTCTGACTTATATTTGACTTGTGAATATAAAAGTTTGCTAAGATAATTAAGAGATTTATAATATAAACCTGTTTATCAGAAAAAGAGGGGTTTTGAAAACAAAGTAAAATATCATAAAAATGTAAATTAAGGGGTTTGCTTAATTTCTTTGTTATGTCTATTTTAAAGTCAGTCCAAAATGAAATAGCATAAGGGCAATAGAAAAATAAATGTTCAATATCTGGACCTGATTATTTGTTCAGTGGCTTTTGGTCAGAGAGGTGTTGTCTGTGAACTAAAAGGTGAGTTTTTTGTTTAACATCCTGATCATATGATTCATTGGTCTTTTGGATATTATTAGACTAATCTGACGAATTACACACTTAACTGTGAAACGTTATTAACTTAATTGCAAATAATATAAATAAATAAATATATGCAAATAAATATAACGTTCAAAGTTCACGAAAAAAAACTGCAACGCTTTATTAATAGTTAAAATCAGGTCAAAATTCAGGTCCCAGCTGGGTTCGTCACTTTTTGAGGTCCCCCTGAAACATTTCCGTTGTGGTCCGTGCTATTTGCAGCGCGTTTGTGTGATTGGTTGTGTTGTGAAAATTTGCAGCGCGTTTCCGGATTTGTGTTTGCGTTGCGAGGATTTGCAGCGCATGTGTTGTCAAACTGATGAAGATGTTTTCTTAATTTGTTGTTGTTTTTTTCTGTTTGCATGTGTTTCTTAAGTTGCAGCGCGTTGAGCTCTCTCGGCCACCGTAGTTTAAAGCCCCGTGATGGTGTCACTATTTTCCTGCTTTCACTTTCATTTCCGGGGGAATGTCAAACACCGTTTTTGCGGTCTTAAAGGACACTGTAAGACGGGGGAGCCACAGAAATGGGTCGTTCCAGAAAACTATGAAAATGAGAAAATTACGTTGTCTATGATTGCTCCCTTTCCAAACGCTTCAAACGGTATCTGCAAACTATATGTAATGGGGTAGGCTACTCTTCAGAGTGAGTAGGACATAGGGATGTTCACTATGGCAAGCCGTTTTAACATTTAATCTAAAAGCCGTACTAGTATCTATTTTCATGTTACTAGTACTTATTTTTTAGTTACTAGTATCTTTTCCATTAAGTACTAGTACTTATTCATTAGATACTAGTGCTTATTCTTTAGCTACTAGTGCTTGTTGTTTAACTACTAGTACCTTTTTAAAAGATACTAGTACTTATTCATTAAAAACTAGTTCTTATTTATTAGATACCAGTACTCATTCATTAGATACTAGTACCTATTAAATAGACACTAGTACTTATTTATTAGATACTAGTACTTATTCATTAGATACTAGTACTTAATTAATAGATACTAGTACTTATTCATTAGATACGAGTATCTGTTTAATAGATACTGGTACTTATTTGTTAGATACTAGTATCTATTAAATAGATACTAGTACTTATTTATTAGATACTAGTACTTATTTCAATAGTGACTAGTAACTATTCTGTTGTTACTAGTAAAACATTTTAAATTTTACCATTGATTTCTATGTGATCTGTCATTGAGATATCAACTTTTCAGTTTTGACTAGTATGTATTCCAGTTGTGACTAGTACATAATTTTTATGTACTAGTAGTTAAACATTAGGTACTAGTACTTATTTTTTAGATACTAGTACCTATTAGTAGATACTAGTACTTAATCATTACATACTAGTATTTATTTATTGGATACTCTAACCTATTAAATCGATACTAGTTCTTAATTATTATGTACTAGTATTTATTCATTATATACTAGTTCTTATTTATTTGATACTAGTACTTATTTAATAGGTACTAGTACCTTGTAATTAGATACTAGTTCTTATTTGTTACATACTAGTACTTATTGATTAGCAACAAGTATTTATTCAAAAGATACTAGTACAAATTTATTAGATACTAGTACTTATTTGAAATGTTACTAGTAAGATTTTTTATTTCACTAGTAAAATGTTTAATTGAACTCTACTGTGGCCATTCAGACTAGTCATAACTTAAGACGAGTAAAAAAGCAGATCTGACTAGTAAGATAAAAATTGTTACTAGTAATAATTGTGAAAGATACTAGTGTCTAATAAATAAGTTCTAGTACCTAATGAATAACTACTAGTATATATTAATTAGTTACCAGTATCTATTCAATAAGTACTACTATCTAATGAATGCTTAATAGTAATATTTAAATAGATACCAGTCACTATTGCAGTAATTACTAGTCAGAAATGAAAAGATGATATCAAAAACAAAATAACTACCCTTCCCTGTTCATTTGGAGATATCTTTAACCTCATAAAGAACTAGTAAGAATGTATTTGGAGATATCTTCTTTTAAAAAGATCATTACATAAACATGAGTACATCTCCACCGTCCAATCAGAGTCCACATGGTAATACAATACATTAATATGCTGAATTAATTTGATTGTTAAGTAGGGCTAAATGGCTTTGTATGTTAGCCTACCTTGCTAATTGGTTAGCATGAAAACACAAGGAAAGATTACAAACCTGTTGTCCAACAAAAGTATAATGATATGTTTAGTCCAAATACACTTCACAACACCAGCTGAGTCTTTGAAATAACGTATGTTTGTGATCTGACATGGTTTTATTAAACAGAGGCAGAAATCATGCTACTTTATACTATTCTAAATGGTGATAAAGGCTATAGGTTAGCATTGCGTTTTAAATTTATTTTATTTTTATAAAAAATACCCGGGATGGCTTGAAGAACACAGATAAAAGCCATATATTGTCACAATAATTGTTTATTTTATTCATGTTTCATCAGTAAAACGTCTATCTACAGCAAAAGCTGAATGCCTTTGTCCATAGAAGGGATTTCCTGGAACGTCATCAGTGAGTCTCAATTGTGGAGGGCGCCCTCCGGCGACGAGTATGAATGAAAAAGAAATTACATTAACTGAGTACTCATTATTGCTCACAAAACCCTGATTTGGGTAAAAAATAGCAAAGATAATTAAGAACTTTGAGGTAAACATTTGCAAATCCTTAAGTTTTCCTCAGTGTAGAGAAGTGTACTTTTTATTTTTCTTGCAGCTATGTTTATTATTATATTTATTCTTAAATGCTCAGTTTTTTTATATTATAGTGAAATAGTGTTATCACAAAAGTAATATTCCTTATTTTGTTTAATGTTTCTATATAAAACTAATAACCATAATCTGGATGCTCATTTTAACCGGTTAACCGTTAACCGACAGAAAGAATTTTGACCGATTAATACAATCAGGTAAACGGTTTAAAAGGTCTTTTTTTCAGTAATTCAGTAATCAAAATATTTTAAAACGTTTTCTGGATGGTTGAAATAAAATGAAATAGCATTTTTGAGAGAAAAAAGATAAATCGCTTAGGCCTATAACGTTAAGTCGCATTTCATTATTACATTCAGAAAGACCTGGTGTCGACGCGAAATATTTACAATACACTATAAACATAGGCTAGGCTATTTTAGTTCCCCTCACTCCACAAAAAATCCTTTCATTTTAACAGTATTTAGAAAAGAACAAGAATGAAAAATATAAGAAGCTCGGCGACAAGCCAAAACCAAACCATTTAGGCTAAAGCGAAACTGAAACATTGGGTCTCATACGACACAAATCCAAATGTCTCCGTATTCAAGATGTATTTGAATGCTAAAATATTATTTGTTATGTAAACCTGGTTTTGTACTTCTCGCATTACAATATCCACATAAAAAAAATGTTTGGCATAATATCACGACAGTACGTTGATAACGATTAAGCAGTGTGATTTTTTTCCCCCATATGTTTGGCTGATTGTGTGTGCGTGCGGCGCCGGCGCAATCACTTGATTTTCCTTGAGGGGAAACGACTCTTTACAGATGATCGAAACTGTAAACTGTTTGCTGTTTGTAAAATAAAGAAAAATAGGATGCCGCTTTCAGCCGTCAGATTTTATAGGCCTATTCATTCATTATATATATATATAGCCTAGCTTTATGATGTTTTTCTCCATTCGCAGAAGCTGCAGGTGATGCGACGTGTCCATGTGAATCCTCATGTTCTGCTGTTTGCTGCTTTTGCGCATGTAAAATTAATCCCGGAAAACAAATGTTGGTATTTTAACGGGTCACAGACACTTATCCTTTCTAAAATAATTAAATTCTAATTTAAAATAATCTTGTCGGTTAACGGTTAATAATCGGTTAACAAGCATCGGCTGTCGGTTAGGAAAAATAACCGAAATTAACATCCCTACCATAATCATTATTAGTCATATTGATATATAAAAACAACATTTTTGGCCAAATTGTGCAGCCCTAGAAGTACAGCACACCTTTTTGTTTTATTTTAATAATAATATTTTTTGTCCTTTTTTCCAAATAAAGAAAATGCTTGTCCGAAAACCATAAGGGTTTGGAATCGGTATGCCCTGTACAGAACATTTATGTAAAAAACATTCAATGTCTGTAGCAGTGCTATATGCAAAAAAAGTTAACATACAACCCTGATATGATAAGAGGAAATTAATACATAATACAATTTATGTCATTTCTCCATTCTGCCACCAGAGGGCACCCGATGACCAACCAAACACACACTTTAGGCTACTATGTTTACGAAATTACAGCGTCTACAAAACTGGCAAAAAAAAAAAAAATGTTTTCTATGTGCTTGAGTACAAATGATTGTTTTTTTTTTTCTATGTGGTTTTATCAAAAAAAAAAAAAAAAAAAAAAAAAAAAGTACATTGGTCACCTTGTTTCCGTTTCCTCTCTAATCTCTCTCGTATGTGGCTGGTTCATCAATATTCAACATACGATTACCATACTGGCAGAAATGCAAATTCAAAAAGTACTAGTATCTATTAAGTTCAGGATATCTCTGGTCTTAAAAGTTACTAGTAACTAAAAAATAAGTACTAGTTCTATTTTCTCTTAACAGAGAGATTGTAATTAAATACTAGTCACTATTGGAATAAGTACTAGTATCTAAAACATAAGTACTAGTATCTAATGAATAAGTACTAGTATCTAATGAATAAGTACTAGTAACTTTACAAAAGGCACTAGTAGCTAAAGAATAAGCACTAGTAGCTAATGAATAAGTACTAGTACTTAATGGAAAAGATACTAGTATCTAAAAAATAAGTACTGGTAGCATGAAAATAGATACTAGTACGGCTTTTAGATTAAATGTTAAAACGGCTTGCCATATGTTCACTGCCGATTGGAATTCGCCTCTATCCAGCTGGTTTGAGCGCCCTCTAGTGGCGCAGAGTGTCATTAAATCTTCAGAGAGCCTCAGAACAGTTGCTTTAGTGACTAAACACACACACGGTATCAGGGCCGGCCCGTGGCATAGGCGAAATAGGCAAATGCTAAGGGCGCCAAAATGAGTGAAGTGTTTTTTTTTGTTTGTTTGTTTGTTTTTTACCAATACTACTTCAATGCTATCAATTTAAAATATTACAAAAAATGGATTATCCGATAAAAACATAACTATTTGGTTCGACACATGATCAATCTTCCCCCGCACAGCCGCACTTCCACATACATCAGTCACCTGATTGTGATAGATGTTCACTTCACTAATAAAATATCAGTATGTCAAAAAGACCGAAGCCCTCTGGTGCCTAGGGAAGAAAAAAAATGAAGAGAAGAAGAGGAAAACCAGGACAAAGACAGAGGTAATATGATGTAATGAATGATGATCATATAAATAAACTACATGAGGTAAAAGTTTGTGAACAAACTTCATGTTGGCCTAGTCTAAAAGTTTAAAATAGGGTAATAACAATGGAGTACCAGAGTTCCGAGACTTTGTAACATAATCGTGTCATTTTTCGTGTCGCATGATAATAATATTTTTACGCTAGTAGTAGTGTGTAGTATTTGGGGATCTATGGTATTTGGCTAATGGAATTGGCTAATTTACTGATATTTGTATATAACTGGGCTTATTAAAATAGCAACATTTTATGTAAAATTCACTTTAAAGATGTACGTTTCTCAGTCAAATTCGAGGCGATTCTGTTAGCAAGGGCTAGTTTAGTAAAACATTGCTGTCATCTACTGGAAGTCGAACACTTTTCAGATTTATTTGGAAGATTAAACGGTAACGTTACTGTATGCTAGAGAAGTGTTTAAATGAATACAGTTTTGTGCTGAAATACCAGATGTAATTATTCTAGCTGTTCGTGTTTAATTTATAATGTGACTTAGGCAGCACCTATATTTTATAGTTTCACTGGAAACAATTTAAAATAAGGTTAATTTTCAATAACTAACATTAACAAAAATAATAAATACTATTACAAATGTATTGTTTATTGTTAGTTCAAGTTAGTTAATTCATTCACTAATGTTAACAATGGTACCTTATTGTAAGTGTTACCATTTCACTATCATTAGCCTTTTTTTTTTTTTTTTTAAATAAGAAAATGTATTATTGGTGGAATGGGCTGTGAAGCAAGGGGCACCAGGTAAAATCTTGCCTAGGGCAGCAAATTGGCTAGGGCCGGCCCTGCACAGTATGGATGAAAATTAAACTCAACACAACAAAATACACATCAGTAAAACTTTTATGTGGTTTAATGTTTTGTGAGGCAGCTCTAACCCACAACCTCAAATTCAGCAAGGCTTTACCCACAATACAAAGTCATAAATAATGTATAAACTCTGTGTCCTTCATGTGTGTCAGTGCTGAATCTGAACTAAATAAAGATGTATTATGACAGACAGTAAATGTGATTCACTATGTGCAAAGATATGTTGAAGAAAACCAGTAACCCAGTTTTGTTTAATTGTGCAGCTGTTACATTAAAAGCATTGGGTTCATCCTGTCAATGGACACATGAGGTCAGGCCATCTGACACAGAGACAACATCTGATAGAGATGTAATTGGAATCAGGATTATATGGATTACATCTGTGCAGGAATGAACAAATTGATTACTCACTGTCACTGATTACTCCTTCAGCTTCTTCCACACTTGGTACATCAAGTTGCAATGTTTATAAACATTGATAAGAATTTCTGAACTCATTTCTGCATCTGGGATTGTGTATTTAGTCCTAAACACACACACACCATCAGAATACTATTGCCTTACATTAATGAATGTGTGAATATTGTAGTAGTTCATCCGACCCTTAATAGTATATATATTTCATTTTTATTATTTATTTTTTTTATTTATTTATTTTTTATTTTTTATTTTTTTTTTATTTAAATAAAAGTTAGTTGATACTACGTTGACCTGGAGTTTACATGTTTGGTTGGTCACTTAATTTTGTCATGGCCACAACATAATAAGCTAGGATGGGGTGGTTAAAAATGTTTTCTAATGAAAAAGGAGGATACTTTAAAAGGCTTAAACGCCCAACTGAATGAATGAAAAAAAAAAAAAAAAAAAAAGAAGTACAGTATTTCTGGAAAAACCTAAAGAGAAAGCAAAACCTCAAACAGAAGAGAACAAGAAACCGCAGACTAATTTTGGTTTAGTCAAACATGTAAGTATTGTTTGTTGTTTTGCTGTTTCTTGTTGTTTTCCTAGAAATAGTTAACCTAAAGGCTTTAAAAATCCTGTGTGTCCCATTGGAAGTATTACAAGTCTGCAACAATTAGTATTTTAAGTTTTACCTAAAAACTTGTACGTGTGAATCTTATTTATAGCACTTCTTCTGTCTCCATGTTTTAAACATTCGTCCTCTTTAATGAAAAGATGATTAATGATTAATGTTGTTAAATGTGCATTTTCAGATATTTCCTGCCTCACTCGCTCGTCAAGAAAATGTATGGCTTCAAATGTTCTCAAACAGAAGCAAAAAAAAAAAAAAAAAAAAAAAAAAAAAAAAAAAAAAAAAAACTGCTAATTTCGAAAGAAAGCCTAGTCGATTTTTTTTTAATCTTTTTATTTATTTATTATTACTTTTAATCAATTTTGCCATAGCCGCTTGCTGTTCGTCTGTGTAGTATTGACTGAAATGTATCATCTAGTTATGCACGTCACTTCAAAATAAGTCAGTAGAACCCACCAAAAAATAAAAGAAAAGAAAAGAAAATACCTGAGAGAGGCATGAGTAACAAAGAGACACATTTATTGTAGCAACTGTAAAATGTATTATTATTACTATTATTATTATCCAGACCAATCGAGACTGTTTTGTCCTTTTTTCTCCCATGCAGTGACAGAAAATGGACGCCACTAAAAATGCGATAAGTGATGTACTTGAGCACCTTTTGAGTAAAGACTTCAAAAAGTTCGTCTGGCACCTGTGGAACGGTGTGTCAGCAGACATCGAGCCTATTCCTCGAGCATCTCTGGAGAACGCTGATCGCCAGGATGTGGCGGATTGCATGGTGCAGAAATACACCACTAACGCCGGGACTGTTGCAGTACAAGTGCTGTGCAGCATGAACCAAAATGATCTCGCAAAGCGCCTTGAAGAAAAACTTCAGAAAGGTAAAGGAAAACACTTTATATGTTATGAATGATGTCTGATGCGGATCAGTGTGCATTTCTCATATAACGAACACCCTCACTTTTCTCTCTCCTTCTTCAAGCGAGTTGATAAGGAAGAGTTCAGCAGCAACGAGCGCTTGATCACTGGAGACGGTGCTTCTGTACATTCGTATCTACCGTAATACAGCCGGTAAAAAATAAAGTCAAGGAAGCCTAATGTGCTACTGCCTGATGAGATGTTACACTTTTTTTCTGATTGGTTAATATGGGTGACATTTTATTGCTTGGACAGTTACATTTTATTGTTTTATTTGTTTGAATTATTCTTAGAGTTTGGCGTTGGATGTTGAAATTAAACATTAACTATAATGGCAAAGGATGATTAATGATTTTGTAAAGTATTTCATTTTGCTTGTTATGCTGGCAGTGATCAGGGATTTGGGAGATTTGCTTTTTTTTGCTTTTGCTTTTCAGTTATATATTAAGAAACGTGTCATGTTTATAAAACAATCACATATGTCTGTATTACTACAGTAGCCTACATCACAAAAAGAATGTATTTGAACAACAGCAGTGGTAAAACAGTCATTCTCTTATCTAATAAATGTGATGTTGTTTCTGCTACTGGTCTGTTGCTTTGTGCCGGTTGGTGGCTTTCGTGTGTAAGTGATGTGTGGCTTATTTGCGTTCATTTTATTTTCCATCCCAATTAAGTTCAGCACAATCTCGTCACGGGTCACACAGTTTGTCTGTTTTGTCTAAATTGTCCTAAATGGCACAACACGTGTCTGACAAAAAAAACGAGTGTTCTTACTTCTGACAGACTGTGAAATATGAAGAAAAAAAAAAAACGTGCTTCCGAGGAAGGCTTCATTTCTAAAAAGAAAGCAAACCTTAAAACAAGGGAACAAGGAAGTTCCATGTCTTCAAGCAGAATCACGTTTTGCGCTTCGACTTAGAGGTCTGGGAAGACACAGACCCGACTGCACCCGGTCGACACATATTGCACAGCAAACTGCTATAAATACTGCGATAAATCCTCTTGGACGGTAACATTTCCGTCCATGTTATGCTGTTCATCTCTCTTGTCGAGTGAAAGAACCTTCTTAATTCATTATTCCAGCTCGGAGCACACACACACACACAAAAAAAAAACACACTCAGAACAAAAGGTGCGTTACTCTTTACTGCGTGCGCAGTGGTGTCTGTAGAAGTGTGTATACTCTTAATTTATTTATTTAAGTATTGTTTTCGTTATGGTCTGAACACATAGCATCCATCAAATACTTTTACTTCAAACTGCAGTAAATTATGGTTATAACGGTTTGGTTTTAACTCAGTTCCAACAACTAAACAAAATCTAACACTAAAAAACTAAGGGTCAAGAGCCCAACTAATGCTTACACAGACTAATGGTGACATAAAAATTTTTGCTTATTAACATCAGGTGTCTTCAATACTGGTCAATCATCACTGAATGAATCACTTAATTACCTCATTAACTTTAACACTGCTTCAGTGATCATTTTAACACTCTTGAGTATGGACACAAATAAACTCCCAGGAGAGTTCATTTCACACTGGGCTTTTTGCTGTGCAGACTTTACCTACTTGTTTTTAGTTTGTCATAGCTGTTAAATGTAGGTATTCTTTACTCAGATATATAGGATAGAATCTACCCAAACAAACTGAGTGCAAATTGTTACCTCAGTTTTATTGAGAAGATTCTATAGGTTGTTTTTTTTTACAGTGCTGCAAAAAGCCCAGTTTTAAATGTACTCTCCCGGGAGTTTATTTGATGGTCACCGGGTGTTTATCAGATGGTTACCCTGGCAACTGAGCCCTTTTGGGGTGTAAGTTGCTTTTGCTTTTAATATCTTTCCTTTTAAATTTTGTTCCTCGTTCCTGTCAGGTCTTGTTAGCAGGTGTTGTCCTGCAAAACAGCAACTCCCCAGTGAAATATGCACCTGAACAAATTCTAACTAAAAGGCATTTTCACATTACTGCTCCCATATAAAACATTCTGTGGTTTATTTTGAGGTTTGTAGTGAAACAGGTTATGTGTGAAGAAAAACTGATGCAGCTTCCCTTTTTTTTTCCATTCTGAACTTTCACTGTTTTACACATCTCTGTTGGCAGACTTTGTTAGTTAAACATTTCTAACATTTCATTTGAACTCGTCAGGACTTGGTTTTTGATTCGAGACTTGCTTATGACTTGAAAGGAATGACTTGTTCCCACCTCTGCCTGTAGCACTTCCAACAGTTTTGCTGCTGGCTCTTCATTGGAACCCTTGAATGGGATTGACTGCATTTTTGCGGTTAGGGGAAATGTAATCAAAGTTATGTGCACGTCACGTTGAACAATCTGTGTCATTAGAACCCAGATAGACATTAAATAGGGGAGACTAGGAATAGTAGTAAAACTTTTTGTTTAAATATCCAGAGGTGGACATTCCAGGGGTCAGAAAGTAAAAGTCCTGCCATATATTTGTTCCACCCATGAACTGATGAAATGATTTCACCAGAGGTGGAACCAAGTCCTTCTGTTCAAGTCACAAGCGAGTCTCAAGTCAAATCCCAAGTCCTCAAAGAGTTAAAGGTAATTGATAATTAAGTGACTAATTAAATGATGATTGTGCATTAGTGATGAACACCTGCTGTTACTGAGAATTACAGAGGATCAGATGTTGATGTTTTATTGGTTAAAATGATGCTACCATCATGAAGATCAGTGTTTGTTTTAGTTGGGCTCTTGACCCTTTTAGTAATTCAAAGTAAATTGCTTCTAAGCAATTGCAATATTGTATCACAACAAGTTTCACCTCTGGTGAAATCATTTCATCAGTTCATGGGTGGAACAAATATATGACAGGACTTTTACTTTCTGACCCCTGGAATGTCCACCTCTGTAAATATCTCAAATCAAATAAAACTCACTTGGACGTGTTCTAACATTCATGTTAAATACAAAGGGTTTCGTTGTTACAAACTGCCCCGTAAATGGAGTGAGAGGTAGTTTGTTAAAATAAGACCAGTTTGGATCAAAGTGGACAATTTAAACTTAAAAAAAAATAATAATAATAATAATAAAAAAAAATAAAAATAAGGGGGAGGGAAGATTTAAGGACAAATTTGTACCCATGAGCTAAACCTTACAAAACCTCCATTATACTTTTTATAAATGTTAAAATAATGAATATTACAATAGCTTATATTAAAAAAATAGCAAATATACATGCATCCCGTGCTATAGCTACTAATCTACAATGACCACATGGTTTTCTTAACTATGACAAAGGGCTGCTTTCAACTTCCCCTTGAAAGATAATGCTACAAATATTCAACATATCAATTTAAACCTGTTTGTTATGAATGAACTGCCAAACCAGATCTCCTCCCATTCACACTTACCATACCACAAATACATTCAAGTGGATTGACAAAAAAAAAAAAAGAAAAAAAAAAACTGGACTGACAGAAACATGAGCTTCTGAGAAGGGCTTTATTGCTTAAGAGAAAGCATTTCTCTAAACCAACAAGTGCAGACTGTACACGAAATTGTCTTCAAGCCGAATTGTAAGTAGAGTCACATTTGTTTTCTAAAGCGCTTTAGAGTAATAAGCATGGGGGAAAAATAGTCACAAAGTTCTAAGATTTCCTTAATCAGAGATTTTAATTTTGTGAGTATTTAGGACTGATATGGAGTGCTGTGTGGTTTCATGGATGATTCCTAGTGGGAGACATGTGGGGATGCATTTCCTGGTAGACTGGCTTGCTGTGAAAAGCATTACATCTGTTTCATTTAAGTTTGTGAGTTCAGACGATTCAAAAGCCTGTTTGTGAAAGATCCACCTTACATCAATATAAGCACTAGCCAATACATTTTACTTGACATTTTACATGAATACAAAATATGAATGTGTTATATTATGCTGATACATTGTTACAGTACATCAATATCAACATTCCACTTTACAAGCTTCTTTTATAGTCTGAACTAATTCAAACAAATGGTAGGGTACAACTGGGCTAAAGGCACACCTTAAGAAAAAAAATGCACTTTTCACTGCGCCTATAATTGCCGAAAAAAAATCTATACGTTTGTATCGACCATTTATGGAGCAACAGATTTTGTGTGAAAATAAATCATACAAGTTGTTTATTTTGTTTTAAATTGTTATGAGGTTGCAAGAGGGGCCTTTTATCCCACACGAGGGGTAAATGCTCACCAGCATGGGCAAGCAGTATTGATATAAATACTAAAATATTTTTTTTTGTTTTTGTTTTTATAATAATGTCTAAGTTATTATTTGTTCAAAACAATCACTTTAGCAAAGTTTATAGTATTTTCTGCTTATTTTGAAAAACAAAATAATTATTTTTTTGTTCAATAAATCCATCATTAAAATATGTTAAAATAAAATAAATATATATTTTAAAGTACAGAAACAAAATCATTTTTAAATGTAAAGAGTCTAAAAGCACTGAAGGACATACCATATCAATTTAATATAGATTGACAATAGTAACAGCAGACTATAATTTATTATATGATACAATTGATGTCATGTTTTTAAATATCATGGTTTGATTCTAAACATGGTGATTATCTCTTAGATGGAAACACAACATTATATACGATATTTACCATCTGAATCTAACTATGTCAACAAATGGAAAAGTCAGCCATCTATTAATTATAATTATCATGTTAATTGTTGTGCCTTTTAGCTTTAATTTAGCTATTCCCATTTGCTAACATCAAAAAAAAAAAAAAAAAAAAAAAAAACAAGGAATAAAAGGTAAGCAGTTTTAAGTTTTAGCGTCATGTCGCATTTTTATGGGCTGGTCAGTAATGTTGCCAAGTCCGCAGTTTTCCCACGGAATTGGGCTACTTTAACACTGTTGCTGCGGGTTGTTTTTCATGTCCGCGGGTTGAAGCAACCCCAATTATGTAATATGTAGCCACTGGAACGCTAATTTCACAAGAGGAACCCCACCAAGTATTGTGTATTTTACCCCCAGGAAGGTGATTTTTAACAGGGGACCCCCCTCAAAACGCAATCAGGGCTAGTTTTGAGTAGCAATTGGCCAGGTTGTGTTGTGAAAACCTGGTAACCCTGGTTAGCAGCAAACACACCGTGTGATGATCAGGCTGAATTTCCGACACTGTCAGGAAATGATCGTAGGTTATCTTTGGTCGCAAGACCGTGACAGCAGCCCTCTTTGAACCTTTCTCACTGTACGACATAGGATTAGGAGCCACAATCACAGAAATCACCACGATTGTTTCATGATGCCAGTCTTTTGCCTGAGAAACCTGAAAATCATGCAGTGTGTTTCAGGCTTCTATCTTCAACTGTTTTTTTTGTTTTGTTTTGTTTTTTTCCGCAACAGGGGTGCTTTTTTCTGCACAAAAAAAAATTCTACATAATTTATGTGCACATCACGTAAAAATAAAGGTGGTCATACAGTGTCATTAGAACTGTCTTTAAAGATACAAGAAAATCAGATAGACATTATGTGTAAAGCTTTCAAGACCAAGGCCTTTCTGAGCTCTGAAGAGAGCATTAACTAAACTGTATACATATATATAGTTTAACCACATCGTTAACACCATGAATAGTTTTGATATACTGATCTTCACTGTTGTTACCCATAAGGATGGTAACACCAGTGACAATTTTTATGAAAAATACAAAATGACTGCTGCAAGGTATCAAACCACATGTTGTCAGTCATGGTATACTCACTAAATTAAGTAGTTTAATACATTTGTATTATAGTTTTTTACAATTCCCTAACAATGACTTTTTGAACATTTCTGATAGCTAAAAAGAGACAGTGGACTTAACATGGGCCTTTTTTCATAGATCTTTAGGAAATAGGAAGTCAAGTGATGTCATACGTGTGATTTTTATTTTATAATAAATTATTTTTATTAAATGGTAACTCCAGTGACACAACTCCAGGGGATCACTACCTTGATTATATATTTAATAATATTTATTCAGCATTTATTTATTTATTTATTTATTTATTTTTTATGCCATTTACATCATATATTTGATAGTTATGAATACATTATTGTATTTTAAATGGTAAAAAAAAAAAGTTTTTGACCTCAAAATAAAGGACTTTCCTTCTGTACATGTGGCAACGAGCAGCTTTGTGGTGCTTGGAATTCTATATAATTAATTTAAAAAACAAATATTGCCACAGTAATGGCTCAGGAAGGTGTAAAAAAAGTGTTTTTCAAGTGTAACATGTCCATAGAATGATCCTTATATAAACTGCTTTATAAGCACAATCAAGACTATTTTGACTTTTTTTTTCTTTTAGTGACACAAAATGGACACCAGAGTGAGAGGGATCTTGTGGATAAAGAGCTCAAACAATTCATCAGGCAGCTGTGGATTGGTGTGACACCAGGCACTGAGCCGATATCTCGAGCAAAGCTTCAGACTTCTGATCGTGAGGATGTGGTGGACTGCATGATAATGCAGTACCCCGATGACGCTGGCGAGATTGCAGTCCAAGCGCTGCGCAACATGAAACAAAATAATCTTGCAGATCGCCTTGAAAGAAAACTTTAGGAAGGTATTTTTTTTTTTTTTTTTTTTTTTTTTTACTGCTTTAAGGTTTCGTATTTGTGAAGCACTCTGATGTATATATAACAGCCATCTTTCTGAAAAAATGAAGACAAAAATATACATAAAACTGAGTTTTTTTTAATCATTTGAATTTGAGATGTGAATATATTGTGTGTCTTCAGTTCAGCAGCCTGTGCAGGAGTCTACAGAGGTGCAGCCCATCCAGTCTGGCTGCAACAAACTATTTAAGGACAAACTTCTTACAAAAGAGAGAAATGAAGCAAGTATCTCGGTTTTCTTGAACCTCCATGAAAGCAATACATTAAGGAGTAGTAAATTCTGCTTTTGGAGCACCGCTTTCCTGCAGTTTAATGAATGTTGTCAGACTGCTCTTGACACTCCTGCACATTAATCTTAAACTGTTTTCAAATGAAAACTTTTCTGTCTTTACAGAACATGTTGTGAATGATATTTTATGTTGATCAGTGTTTCCTGAATCTTCTAAGATGTTCCCAGTGTTTCTTCTAAGATGCGTAATTCTGATGCATTAAATTGAAAAGTAAACAAAGACATTTCTTAAATGTTGTCAAACATCTATATTTAAAATAAATTATGCTGTTCATCAAAGAATCCTAAAAAATGTATCACGGTTTAAACAAACCACCGTTTTCAACATTTATAATAATCCGAAATATTTGTTGAGCAGCAAATCAGCATATTAGAATGATTTCTGAAGGATCATGTGACACTGAAGTTTGGAGTAATGATGCTAAAAAAATTCAGCTTTGATCATATTAATAAATTACATTTCTACACATATATTCACAGAAAATAGCTATTTTAAATTATATTTCATAACATTACCTAATTTTACTGTATTTTTGATCGAAGGTAGCGTTTGTATGTGTGTGTGTGTGTATATATATATATAGGTGCCATTTTATGTAGACTGGTCATCTTGCAAATGTATCAATTCTGCATAATTCTGATGTTTTTTCATAGATTTATATACCAGCGAGTTCTCAGAAGAAAGGCTTAGCTCTGCTAATCACCAACATTATATTTGACAAATCAAGTCAGAGGAGCGGAGCAGAGATTGATGAGGAGAACATGGAGTGGCTGCTGGGAGCTTTGGGTTACAGCGTTGAGAAACACAAAAATCTCTCTGGAGAGGTCTGTAAGACAAAAATCTGGCTTCATGAAACCAATACCATCTATGTAGAGCTATAGTAGATTTGTATTGTGTAAACAGAAATGTGAACACATATTTATATCTACATACACTATATGTTTTAAACCATGCAATTCTTAGACTCCAAACATCTAGTTTATTTATTCACAGGCAATAAATCTAAAGTTTGTTTATTCACAGGAAATAAATACAGCAGTCAGGAATTTCTCTAAACGTTATGAGCATCAAGGCTCGGACAGCACCTTTGTGGTCATCATGTCTCATGGGCAAAGAATCCAAAATAAAGATGCCATTTTAGGTGTCCATTATGACCCAAATGAACATCCCGATGATATCTTCTTTGTTGAGGACATCTTCTCCCATCTGAACTCAGTCAATTGTCCTGCTCTGATTGATAAACCAAAGGTTATTCTCATTCAGGCCTACAGAGGAGGTACGACAGCGACAGGTCGCTATTGCATTGCCGTTTCTCATTTCTCTTTGTATTTCCCAGTAACTGTTCCCTAACTTATTCACCTTGCATGCTGCAATATTGTAAAGTCATTTACACTGCATGAAAACACTCAAAGCATTTCTCTGTCCAGGTTACAAAGGAGGTATGTATTGCAGTGACAGTGCGCTTGAATCAGACTCTTGGGTTCACAAGGAGAAAGACTTTGTCTGCTTTATGTCCAGCCTTCTTGGTAAGTTTTAAAAAAAAAAAAAAACAACAACATTGATTGCTGAAATGAGACAGATGTGTAGCTTACACCCGCTGCAAGGTCGAGTAGAAGCAATTAAAAATATTAGTTTAAGGTTGATTCACTCTACGTAGAAGTAATTACCATGGTGAACTGATGAAATTCAAATGTTTGTGGAAACATCATCCAAAGCAGCCACCGTTTCTTTCTTAATGAACAAGATTCAAAGGTTGCTTTGTACTTTATTGTATGATTAACAATGAATTATCTCCACAGATGTCTGCGCATACAGGGATCCTACCAGTGGAAGCTTTTTTATCAGTTACATAGTTGATATGTTTAGTATGAGCGCTCATAAATATGACACTATGTAGTTATTCAGGAAGGTAAATTGGTTTGCTTTTTTCTAGCTGAAAGTCAAAACAGTCTATTTTACTTTATTCATCTGCTCAGTTAAAATGAGTTTGCTTCTTGTCACATTCAGATATGATCTTTTTTTTTTTTATAGATCGCCTCACGCATGCAGAATGACCCACGATTCACACAGAACAAGAAACTATTGCCGTGTATTGAAAGGACGACCCTTGTAAAGAAATTCTACCTGTTCCCTGGTCCAATGTAAAAGTAAAATGAAGTGTTAAAAGGATTCTTCATAGCATTGCGTGCTACTTCAAGAGCGCAGATTTGTTGATTTATTTTCTTTCTTTTAAAATCATTTAATCATTTTATTATTCGATTTAATCATATGATCATTCATAATAAATGATCATTTAAACCAGTCATTCAATTGATTTATTCATTGATTACTCATTTATATTATGTTTTAGATTATCTTTCCATTGTTGTGAATTCTTGTGATGTGGGGTTTTAAGGGATATTTGTCTTCATGAGTAAGAGATCAGAGAATGTCTCCATTTCAAGGTTTTTAAAGTGCCCCTATTATGCCTTTTCAAGTATGACCTTTCATGCAGTGTGTCATGTAGCTGTATGTGAACATAAACTATCTGCAAAGTTGTGAAGTCAACAGTGCACGATAAATAAAGTTATTGTCTATCAAAAAAAAGAGTCGGCTCACATTTGCCTGAACGAGTCGTCAGGATTTCGAATCTTTTTCTGTTACGGCCACACGTCACGAAGTAACACATTTGCATAATGTCCGGCCACGTTCTACATTGCGAACAACTTGCCTGCCCACAAACATTAAAATTTCCATGTGGTTTACGTCACATGGAAATGTACACGTACATCATACGGAAGACGCTGTATCATACCCTGTAAGTAAAATTGTTTTATATTCACTTCCAAAAAATGATGAATCTACAAAGATTGTATTTTCTAGCGATCGTTCAGAATAAGTAGTTGTGTATGTTATGTTGTGTAACAACCCTGCACATGTCTTGCTAACCGGCTAAATCACGCTTCTGTAGTTCTGTTGTTCAGCTGTGGGCCCACTGTAGTCTGACAATTTGTGATTGATGCAGCTTGACTGTCTGTCTGTCTCATTAGTTGGAGTAATGATAAAGGATGGCGCACAAAGCAGTTTTCACACCGAATGTGGAAAGCGCTGTGCTATGAAACCCATTTGTTTCAATTGCTTCCGCCCTGCGAGGACGGCTTGTTTTGGCCTCGACCAAAGCACACGCGCAGCAGAGCGCGCACGCCGCAGACAAAGTTCAAATGAGTTGCTCAAATGAACTTTTGCCGCTGCGCTCTGAAGGGCTGCACTGAACCCAGCACTTTCCGCGTTCGGTGTGAAAGCCGCCTTAATGCATTATACAATGTTGAAGTTTACAACATAGAGGCCCGGTTCGCTTACATAAGCAAATTGCAAGCACTTTCCACGGTAGACCGTGCTAACTTGTCTATCAGCCACTTCAGCTGTTTCATCATCAGACTCTGGCTGGAATTGTTATGGTAAAATTGATGCCATCTATTCTATGTATTGACAAGTATCCAGTGCTGTCAGTCAGTTATGGCAATGGGCGTTTCGTTTTCCGACACGCTGTACGCGGTAGACCAATCATAAAGTACTGCGCCATCTGACCAATCACAGCAGTGAGGGCTCACTGAAAGGAGGGGTTTAGAGAGGCTGATTCTTCAAACTGCTTCGCTCGAGTCATTTATGAATCATTTAGAAATGGGGTAAAATTAAGTCTATTTTTGGAGAAAACTGAAGTGTTTTTGACCTTGCATAAATGTAAACCTGCTTTGGGAGTCTATTAAAACAATATTAGCAACCTTTAAAATGGCATAATAGGGGCACTTTAACCTCAGTGGACATTGTTGTGAAGCGGTAATTTTACATTGGTATTATTTTGTGGTATAATAACACTTGTTGGATTTGGGCTAGTGAGATGTTTCAGTCTAAACACTGAAACATATGCAACTATGATTATTCAATAAAATGCTTTACTCAGACAACGTCTTGGCTGACAGAAGTTTGTTAATACAGTTTGGGGTACCAGCTTTGCTGACAAAGACAAACGGATATCTAACAAATTGAAATCTATACATAGATGGATATAGTTGAAATGTAATTAAATAACAATGTAAATGTGTATTTTGGATTTTTTCTTTCCCCTAGTCTGAAAGAAGGCATGTTGTGGAAGTAAAGTTGCCCAAAATCTCGGTTATTAAAGCACATTCTAGATATACACACAGTACAATAAATTTATTTTTTAAATAAATTTAAATAGACTTTTTCTTATTTCTTAAATATTTCTAAATATGTGTTTAAAAATAACAGCTTAAATCATTCAATGATTTATTGTTCTGAAGTGTAAGCCATTTTAAAATGGCAGCAGCTATTATTAGATGAAATTAGACGCTATTTACACTGGGTTAGTTGTTTCATTTAAGAAATGGATGAAAAATGTATGTAGTGTTTGTAGTGTCTCAGTTGTGTCTCACAGCAAGTTATTTAATCTGACACAAGAGACACTGAAGAATCAGCATAAACTGCAAATCCAGCATAGAGGGGTTCAGTGAATTTGGTGTTGAATGTGTGTAAGTGTGTGAGTGTGTGTGTGTCAGAGACGCTGTAGAAGGACAGAGAGCCGGCTGACCAGTCCAGATACACTCCTACTCTAGTAGAGGATAAAGGGAAAGGAATATTGTTGCTCACATTATTGTGCCAGATAGTGAATTCATTAGCACAGCAGTACAGACTCCAGGATTTGTCATTGTATCCAAACCAGCAATCGCTCACTCCTTTCCTCCTGATGCCTTTATACGACACTACTATTTCAGCACCCTTTCCACTCCATTCAGCCTCCCAGTAACAGCGTCCAGTCAGAGTCTCTTCACACAGAACCTGCTCACAGGCATCAAATCTCTCTGGATGATCAGGATACGACTGTAGCTCTGTCACATGTATGATCTTCCTCTTCTCATCAGACCACACGAGTTGAGTGTTTATGGTGTTTGGATCCAGTGTGAGATTACATGCATCTGAAAACAACGAGAGATACACAAAGGATATTTTTAGAACTCTGTGTGGGTGTGTGTTTGTGTGTACGTGAGTGCCAAATGTCCTACCTTGTAGTGAAATATCATGACAATCAATTAGTGAGGAGATTTTACTGGTCCTCAGTAGTTAAAAAGGCTGTAGTTGAATTGGCCAAAACACAATTTTACTTAAAGGGGTCATGAACTGAGTAACCAAAATTCCCTTGATCTTTTGACATACAAGAGGTCATTGTACTAAACATCCTGTAAGTTTCAGAACTCAAACATTTGTTGTTAGTCTAAAAACAGCTAATATTGAAGGCAGTCTGCCAAAATGACAGCTTTTGGAATGTTCTACTCTATGAGGGGTTTAGAGAGACTGATTCTTCAAACTGCTTCGCTCGAGTCATTTATGAATCATTTAGAAATGGGGTAAAATTAAGTCTATTTTTGGAGAAAACTGAAGTGTTTTTGACCTTGCATACATGTAAACCTGCTTTGGGAGTCTATTAAAACAATATTAGCAACCTTTAAAATGGCATAATAGGGGCACTTTAACCTCAGTGGACATTGTTGTGAAGCGGTAATTTTACACTGGTATTATTTTGTGGTATAATAACACTTGTTGGATTTGGGCTGGTGAGATGTTTCAGTCTAAACACTGAAACATATGCAACTATGATTATTCAATAAAATGCTTTACTCAGACAACGTCTTGGCTGACAGAAGTTTGTTAATACAGTTTGGGGTACCAGCTTTGCTGACAAAGACAAACGGATATCTAACAAATTGAAATCTATACATAGATGGATATAGTTGAAATGTAATTAAATAACAATGTAAATGTGTATTTTGGATTTTTTCTTTCCCCTAGTCTGAAAGAAGGCATGTTGTGGAAGTAAAGTTGCCCAAAATCTCAAAATTTACTAGTGCATGAAAGATGATGCTATGATGTTATAGTGTGGATAAGCACCGCCTCTGCAGAAGAAGATTGACATTGCTGCGTTTTTAGCTCCGCCCACCAATTCATGCATTGTGTTTACCAGAGAGGCAAACATGAAGGAAACCAAACAATAAAGATGGCTCTGAAAACAACAGGACACTCTGCAGTGCTAATTTGTGGAAAAATCAGTCTTTGCATTGCTTTCCTTCTGATCCCAATGTTAGGAAAGAGTGGATGAACTTTATTTTTAATGAAGATCCAGACCGCGTCAGTAAGAACTCGGTCCTTTGATTATTTTATTTTACGTTTACAATTACTTGTAGTATCAGCGACACAACTCTTGTTCCCTTATCTCAGTTAACCGAGGTTACGTCAGTAACCAGAGCAACACAATCCGACGCTGAAACTAAAAGATGATGCTGTGCCGCCTATATTGGATCCGACAGTAATGTTGCAACTAAAGTGTGATTAACTGTTTTCATTATGTGGTCACTATTGCTTTGTCTTTTTATACTGATCGTTTGATATGTACTAAGTTATTTATATGCTTTAAACCTAAATCACAGTGGCTTCAATCTATGAGGAATGAATGTACGCTGTTAGCCAATAATAGCAGTGGGAGTCTACAATCCGTCATATCTATTCAAACGGAGTGTTCTGCAGAGGCGCGTTAAAAACAGGACAGAAAATAGCCTAATACTTCTAAATGATGATGTTTTTGATGTAAAAATCTTTATAACATTATAAGTGGACTTCAGAGAACAACATAAATTACAATTACAAAATAAAAAACAAAGGCAGTTCATAACACTTTAAATCTAGTGTTTTGCCCATGTTTCTGTGAGGGTTAGGTTTAGGGGTAGGGCTTGTGTTAGGTTATAAAAAATATCATTAACCCTTTTTAAAATCAATGTCAGTCTATGCAGCGTACTTAATAATATAGTCAAACAAATGTGTGTGTGTCAGAGAAAAGACCTACATTTTCTCAGTCCTGGTGTGATTCTGAAATGTTCTCCATTATTCACACTAGAAAGAGACAAATGGAAACCATGACAAATGATTGATTATTAAAAGTCTAATGAACTAATAATAGCTACAGAACACCACAGACACAACAGCTCAAAAAACCAACAGCACCCATAACTTGGTGAGGATAAATTCGAGACCAAGTGACTAAACACAAAATAAATTGATCAAAGAGTTTAAAAAGCAAAAGTCTCAAAATATCAAAGTTATTGAATTTAATATCCATTTTCATCTAGTTGTATTTATTTTATGTAGTTATTGCATCTTTATGTGGATAACATTGTTTGTTATGCACTGAGAACTTTTTCAATTAATTGAAAAATAAATAAATAAATAAAGTTCTGCACTGTTTGCTCTTGAAAGCTTTTTGAAATAATTTTCACCCAAGTTACACCATGACATCATCGAACATTCAAGTCTTCACATTTTTTGATAAACCAACAGTGTGTAAGTCTTATAATCTATTTTTTTTTTGGCTGCAAACAGGATCCATACGTAGGTTGCTGACAAGAAATGTAGTATTTCTTGTGAAATGTTTGTTTATATACATTCAAATATATTTGATACATTGAATTAATCATAAAAAACAATAAATAATGTTACACTGTAACGTTAAATTCTTTAAAAATAGAATTCACCCAATGACATCCATGCCAACATACCGACACCTTGTTCGTGCAGCCCACATAACCTACTGTGCATATTTTACAAAATGTATCTGCAAAAATGCAAATTAGGCACATACATAATATGAACTGCACATAGGCCTACTGACTGTGAGTTACAAACATGTAAATGTAATTGTGTTTTGCAAAGAAAGGGCTAGCCTACTGGAAGACCATGCACGGTTGAAGCCTCTGGTCAGTTTTCTTAATGCTTTCTTGAATGTTCTATAGTGTAACTTGGGTTACTTACAAAAAGCTTTGCAGAGCAAACAGCGTGAGATTTTTAAAAATGTATTTATCTTAATCATTGTTTGAATATCAAAAATATAAAACAAATCAGTATGTTCATAAGCAAGTGCACAAATTCAGACACAGATACTAGGTCAATAATAAACAGGAGCAGAAGCATCCAGGTCATGTGAGCTGAAGGCTTCTTCTCTTGTTCCACGGAAAAGAGAAATACGTTGCGATGCATTACGGCTCCGATGAAGCTTTGTTTCGTGCCAACTCACGGCAGAAGAATTCCAGAAGTGAAGCAACTGGAGTCCCGAGACAACATGATTTGTCTGTCCAATGTTGTTTTTTATGTTTTTTTTTTCTTGATTTTTGGGGTTCTGCATGGTTAAGTTGGATAATTAGTTATGTTTTGTAAGGTTGAATTGTGTTTATTGTTTTTATTGCTATGTCCTACTTTGTTGAGCTGTCAATACACTTTTAAGTTCAGTTATGAGTGATAAGGATTAGGGCCGCCAAACGATTAATTGCAATTAATCGCATACAAAATAAAAGTTTAAATTTATATATTTAAGAAATATTTACAAGTATATGTAATTATTATAATTTTTGTACAGTTTATATTATATATAAATAAAAATATTTTGTACATAACATATTTCTCTTAAATGTATACACATGAATGTGCTTGTATTTACATAATACTTACATAATATACAGTGCACAGCATAAATGAGTACACCCCCTCTTAATATATATAAAAGATGTATTTTCTTAATGATCACTAATATAATTCATGGAAAGATGGCAAAATTTAAATGTTTTAAACATATACTTAACAAAAACAACAAAATATATGCCAATATTTCCTGTAATATAAGTAAATTAGCCAATTTTGTTTAAATAATGGATTGCAGAAATGAGTACACCCTATATGTAATTCAGCAAATGTATAATATTCTAGTACTTAATATGTCCTCCAGAACATTAAGTATACTGCTCTGACCCTTCTTGGCACTGAGTGTACAAGTTCATGGCAAATTTTCACATCTGTCCCGTTTAACTCCTGGAGGACGACCTCCTTAAATGCCCTGATCTTTAATGGGGAGTTTTGCTTAGCTCGTCTCTGCAGAATCCCCCACAGCTGCTCAAGAGTGTTAATACTGAGTGAAATACATGTCCACTGAAGGATTTTCACCTTGGGAGAATAAATATCCTCATTGTCATGCTGAAAAAATGCCCAATAATGCAGGAAATGAGGGGAGGGTAGCATCTGCAGTTTCAGTTTTTTGTATTACATCACACAGTGGTGTGTGAATTCATGACAGCGCTGATAAAGCACAGCTCCCTCACACCTTCAGCACTCATACATCCCTGTAGAAGAGCTTTACTACCACTGAACGTCACTGTAGGCACCAGGCACTTCTCGCTGTACTACTCCTGTAGCAACACCAGAACATTTTGGATGCTTTTGGATCCGAAATGATTGACTTGGTCTCTTGACACCAGAGTATGGATTCCCAGAAGTCTATATTTTGTAAATATGGGCCTTGGAAGAGGTTAAATGAGTTTACTGTGCTTTGGCTACAGTAGGTAATTCTAGTGGTGACAATAACCATGCATGTCACTTCTGCAGGCTGCTTCGTACTCTGTGAGATAAAGTGTCACTCTTTTCATAGCTTTTGCTGGCTCTGATATTCTTGCATGGTATTTCTCCGCCTCATTTTGTAGCAAAAATTCACTCATCATTAAATGAAAACTTAAAGTGAAGACCTGATTATTTCAGGAGCCTTGTCACAAGTCCATTTTTTTCGAATGTCAGTGCTACATCTGCTATATTTTCACACTTAAAACAATAATTTGGTATTCCTCTTGTACCACTGTCCTCTTTTATGCTAAGAAATAAGTCACCTGGCAGTTCTCTCCCAAGTGGTTTCATTGTTGACGGCATTAAGTCTGTGTATGATTCAGTAGGCTATAAAATGCTTTTAACTGTCAGGAAATTACTTGTCTTTAAAAGTTTTGGTTCAGTATACTTACCTGTTGATCAAAAATAGCTTTAAACCTACACTTTTGTTTTCTTTTTTTAGTTTTATTTAGTAACTTTCAGGAGGGTGTACTCATTTTTGCAACACAACATTTTATCACTTTGATATGAAAATCTTAATTTGCTAAATAATTTTGACATTCTTCTTTGGTAATTGATCAAACAGGCTTGTTGGGACATTATATCTCCGTAGAATCCTAATATGTCTTTCAAGTTAGGAGTAATTGCTCAATTTGTTAAGTTTTAAAGGGGGTGTACTCATTTATGCTGTGCACTGTACATAATAATTACACACAGTACACACACATATATTAGGCAAACTCAAACTTTTATTTCGTATGCGATTAATCGCTATTAATCGTTTGCCAGCCCTAGATAAGGATAAAATATTTGTAGCTGTGTTTATGTCTGCACAGAGTGTTTATTTTGTATTTGAACTGTGCGGCTTGGACGCAGCATCCATCAAAAATAGACTAGGCCACTATCTTTAGCAAAGCTGCGGGGAGAACCGCTTCTGAAATGTGCCACAGCACAGCTAGTATAAACATAATCATTTAGAAGAATGACCGTGATCAGCTCCGGTGGCCGTGTTAGAGCTGTGATGCGCAGCAGACGTGTTTATATAAAAAAAAAAAAAAAAAAAAAAAAAAAAGGGTAAATCCATCAGAACTGTGGCAGCCCACCTGTATACTAAAACAGTGTGCAAGTTTACTTGGGAGAACAGGTGCAATTTTAAACCCTAAATTGAACTGAATTGAATGTCTTTATTGTCATAGTATAAGTACAACAAATTTGAAATGCAATCCTGTGTCTGCATAATCATAAATAAATAAATAAAAAAAAAATAAATAAATAAATCTATAACATAAAATAAAAACACTGATTTGATTTGTTTTTATGTTAATTAATAAAATACATGTTTTAAGAGGTCTTCACTTTACAGCAAGTGCCTGAAATGTTCACACAGTAGTACTGTATGTGTATACATATTAACACCCAACACTGATAATCAGTATTAGTGATTTTGTGTAAAACCCTTTACTGCCCCACATACTTGAGTATCTGCAGTTTGTAATTTGGATCCTCCAGTTTGTGTTTGAGCAGCTGGACTCCTGATTGTCCTGGGTGATTGTAGCTCAGATCCAGCTCTCTCAGGTGTGAGGGGTTTGAACTCAGAGCTGAAGACAAATAACCACAGCCTTCCTGTGTCACAAGACAGCCAGACAACCTACAGATGGATACATAACACACACACAAATATATGTCAGATAATCTACAAAACAGGAAATTAAATAAGACATTAAGGGCTCATCCAGACGGAGCCAGAGCTTTCCCTATTCATTTTTTTTTCCCTTGTTCTTAAAAAAAAAAAAAAAAAAAAAAAAAAAAACTCCTGTAGACACAGCGTTGTCTCAATAAATATCTCTGTACACATGAAACCAATGAAACAGACTCAAAAACTTGATCCATTAATGTACCTGGTTTAATGTCCCTGGTACTGCCCATGATTTCTACCAGCTATTACAACAGTGTTTGTTATTAATTATCCATGTTTCAGAGAGTTGTTCTCATAGGGTTTTTTTCAGCAGTGTATTTATAATGAATGTAATGAATATTAAATGGAAGTTTATTCAGACACTTATTTTAACTGTGCTCAATAAAACCATAGACTCTAAAACTTTCTAATGTAGGCTACCAAAGAAAAAAACAAACAAATCTGAACATTATGAATATAAGACTGAAGTTTATACTATTAAATATATTAAATATAAAAATAGTTAGATTTTGTCGATTTGGAGAACATATGGTGAAAGCTGTATTAGATAAATGAATATGATTCATGAACTTTTCTTTTTTTTTTTTTAAAGGTAAAAAGTAAACATACAGAATAGTTGTTTTAAGCCATTTGATTAAAAAGATGGGAAAATAAGTTAAATTGATTAGCTGTTGGCACAAGAAATGACCTCTTTTGACAGTGTGTCAAATTTAAATTTCTGCTCATTCATGATATCCAAGATCAAATCTGACATACCTCAGTATCTCCAGCTGACAGTTTGGACTCTTCAAGCCATCAGAGATCACCTTCACTCCTGAATCCCATAGGTCATTGTTACTCAGATCCAGCTCTCTCAGAACTGAGTTTGGGGGCTGTAAAGCTAATGACACAATTTCACAATGCTGATCTGAGAGATTACAGCCAGCAAAACTGAAAGAGAGAAAAACACAAGAATTAAATTATAAAAACATGTCTACAACTGGCATTTCAAAAACAACAATAGAACATTCATTCATAAGCAAATTATTCTCAAGATAAAGAAAGGATTATTCACTGTAAATCATGGATTAAACACTCACTGTGCTTTTTTGCAGTTGATCACAGCTGGTATAAGCCGTCTTTTCCCCTCATCTGATGTGTTGTATTTCTTGAGGTCCAGCTCATCCAGCACCTCCTCTGACATCTGAAGCATGTAGGCGATTGTTGAGCAGTGAGCAGGAGAGAGTTTGTTCTCTGAGTGTTTGTCTGATTTCACGAACTCCTGAATCTCTCTGGACAGAGTCTGATCTTTCACTTCCAGCAGACAAAGGAACAGATTGATGGATCTTTCAGTGGAGAGTCTACGTCCATCTTTGATCTTCTCTTTAATGTACTGTATCGAATCTCGGATGCTCTCTGAGCTGTTCTCTGTATGTGTCAGTAGATCCTGTAAAAGTCTCTGATTGGACTCCAGTGAGACGCCCAGCAGGAACCGCAGGAACAGATCCAAGTTTCCATTTGTACTCTTGAGGGCTTGATCTACTGCACCTTTAAGCAAAATTTGTACTGAAGCAAAATTTATCAGTCCCTCCATAATTGAAGTAACATGAAAGTAAAACACATAGAAAGCAGCAAGAAATTCCTGAATGCTTAAATGAATAAAACTGTAGACTTTCCTCTGATGAATCACAGATTCCTCCTTAAAGATCTCAGTGCAAATCCCAGAATACACTGAGGTGTCAGTGATATCTATGCCGCTCTCAATCAGGTCCTCCTCATAGAACATCACATTGTCCTTCATCAGCTGTTTGAAAGCCACTTCAGCAAGTTTCACAATCACTTCTCTGTTGGACTGCAGGGGTTTCTCTGGATCTTTCTCTTCATACTTCTGGTTCCTCATGTTGATCTGAATCAGCAGGAAGTGGATGTACATTTCAGTCAGAGTTTGAGGGATTTCTGCACTCAGATCTTCCTTCAGAAGGTTTTGAAGGACCATAGATGAGATCCAGCAGAAGACAGGGATGTGGCACATGATGTGGAGGCTTCTTGCTCTTCTGATGTGTGAGATGATTTTGCTGGCTTGATGCTGGTCACTGATTCTCTTCCTGAAATATTCCTCCTTCTGTTGCTCATTGAATCCCTGAATTTCTGTCAGACGGTTGATGTATTTGGAGGGGATCTGATTGGCTGCTGCTGGTCTGGAGGTGATCCAGATGAGAGCAGAGGGAAGCAGCTCTCCTTTCATGACCTTTGACATCAACACACCCACTGATGAAGTCTCAGTCACATCACAAAGTTTCTGATCATCTGAAAACATCAGTGTGATTCTGCTTTCATCCAGACCATCAAAGATGAACACAACTTTACACTCCTCATAAATGTTTGAGTCCAGATCTTGAAGTTCAGGATGAAAGTCCAGCAGAAGTTTGTGAAGACTGTACTGATGATCTTTAATCAAGTTCAGTTCTCGAAATGGAAGAACAAACATGAAATCTACATCCTGATTGGCTTTTCCCTCGGCCCAGTCCAGAATGAACTTCTGCACAGAGACGGTTTTTCCGATTCCAGCGATGCCTTTAGTAAGAACAGTCTTGATTTGGTCTTTCTCCTCACATCCTGGTTCAGGTGAGGCTTTAAAGATGTCATTGCAGTAGATTGGAGTGTCTTCTGAGTATTTTGTTCTTGCTGTTTTCTCCATCTGTAAAACCTCATGTTCTTCATTCACTCCTTCTCTCTCTCCCTCTATGATGTGAAGCTGTGTGTAGATCCTGTTCAGGGGGGTCTCTTCTGGTTTGACTCCCTCAAATACGCTTCTGTACTTGTTTTTCATGCTGGTTTTGTGCTGGTCTTTGACTCTCTGCAGGTCTCCAGTCTCCAGTGTACAGGTAAGTGTCTGCAGGGCTATTTCATTGTTGTCCTGATTAACGTGTGTCTTATAGTGGGATGTAGAGGACTGCTCAGATCTGATCAAGTCACATATTTACCCCCCAAAAGAAAAAAAAAATGAAAAAGAGAAAACAGCAGCAAAAAAAAGAAGAGATAGATTTCAGTTGGAGACCTCAGAAATATATCTTTTACCAGAAATGATTTTTGATGCCCAACTTTGAGTTAGATCCTTTTGTATGCACATTTCATACTCTGTTTTTGGATTACATTTAGTGTTATTTCACTGAGTTTCTCGAATCATGATTCATATGAGACACACAGTAAATTGGCAAATATAAGGGTATACTTACAGAGGGTCAGAGTTCGCTCGTTCATCACTGAATTCAGGGGGTTGCATCATGAACGTGTTACTTTTCACAGGCACAACACTGGATCTTGGAGATTTTGAACTCCGTCTCTTCCTCCTGCTGATCCTGACAAAATACAAAAACAGCATTTTAGACACAGGTATTGTTTATCAGTCTTTTGTCTTAAGCACTGGCTCCTGTCTTAGCTTCAATGCACCATAGAGTTACACCTACAATTATTAAAACAAACAAACAAAAACAACCAAGCAAGACTGTAAACCCCCAAAACATGTCTTTATCATTCTTTGATGCTTTTGTGTCTTTTTAAAAAAAGCTTGCTGTTGATTACTATTCAGTGTCATTATGTGGACAAGCACACATGGAATATGTAATAAATCTTTTGTGGCCTGAAAAAGTAAGAAGGGCATACAGCATTAGACGAACACCAGGGTGAGTAAATGACAACTTAATTTTTATTTTTGGGTTAACAAGTATAAATGTATAGAAAACATATCTATATACATAGAGAGAGAGTGGGATTAACATGATTCAGTCAAGTGTTCGCAGAAAAGTCAACAGATTTTTCTTGAAAATCCCAAGGGACTTGTGGGGTTGTTTGGGAAGATCATTTCAAAAGTGAGGAACAGTGACCGTGCCTGAGAAACATAATTGTGTCCCTCTCTATTATTGTGCGATGAAACAACGTTCACTCACCTCAAGCTTCTACGGTCCACTGTAAGTCACTTTGGAAAAGCATCTGCAAGATGGAAAAAAACACCTAGCATTTTACCTGGGGTCAGAGGTCACTGTTTCTTTATTCAAGTAAGGAGGATCATTCCTGGATTGATCACTTTTTATAGACACACAGCTGGATCCAGCAGATGAAGAACTCATTTCAGAGGCAGTGCCCTCACTATCCTTTCTGTTATGAAGACTCATTATGGAGGCAGTGTCATCCTACTCGCCTTTGTTAAAAAAAAAAAAAAAGAAAGAAAGAAAGAAGAAACTACTGAGATGCATGACAAATAGGTCTAGATGATGTTCTGAGGGTGAGTAAATGATGAAAGAAATTAAAATTTTAAAACTATCCATTTAATAAAATACACCGTAAGTACACTGGTAATCTACTGTATAACTGCAGAACAGCTGAAGATCAGTGCAATACACATTAAACTCAATACAGGACAGCTGCAGTTCAGCCCAGTAGAGCAACAGTTGTGCTGTCAAATGACTAGCAGCTGTACTATGTTCCTGTTGAGCGTTTATGTGTGTGATTGTTTCATTAAAACGTTTTAGTTTGACTTTTGTTTAATTTCAAACATTGGGCTGCTGCTGTTCAAGGTTTCTTCAAATTCTTTAAATTCAGGAACATTTAAGTACTCATTTGCTTTATTCAGCTTTTAATGCTTGTTACAACAGGAACTTGGACACAACATAGTTTTACAACAGTTTACAAAAGTACTTTTAGTAGTTTTAGTTTATGATGTGGAAATGTGAATGCAGTACAAGTGAAGTAGGTATTTACCAGTGATCTTGTACTTTGTTCAATGTATCACACTTGCATTAACTTCAGTTAAAAGCAGAAATTACATTTTCCAAGTTTACAACTATATCCCTTTTCATTTTCTCCTCTTTGTGAAACAGAATGAAATACCACTGTTTTATTGATTGTTTCTGATTTCTATACATACAAAAAGGCACTTTAAAAAAAAATCACTTTATTGTTTCGTAGAGGTCACAGGACCTACACAATACACATTACACAATACAAAACAATTACACACAACGGCTTTCAGTTCGTTTGTTTGTTTATATTATATTATTTTATATTATATTATATTATATTATAGCTTTCTGCGTAATTCTGAATATATCACAAATAATTTATCAAAGCACTTCAAACGTCAGTGTTAGTGCGATTTTGGGCAGAGGTGATAACCCGTCAAAATATACTGTAACGCTATTGAAATTAAATGTATTGCAAAGTAACCTCAAATAGCAGCTGATTTTATATGGTTACATTAAGAATAAGTTCTGAACTTACGGCAACATACGCAGCTGTTTAAACACCTGAAATGGCGTCTCTTCTTGTCATCCTTTTTTACTTTCGTTTCTTGTCACCTGTTTAAAGGTGGGTCTTTTTCTTCTTTTTATTTGATGTTTTATTGGCGGTTGGCAAACAAGCTTATAGGTGCATTACCGCCACCGACTGGACTGGAGTGTGGATCGACATTGACGTATACAAAAAAATGAGGGGGAAGATGGGGGAAAAAACTATATTCTCTTACTTAATTTAATTTCCTTCATAAACTTAATAATATCTTCATATATCTAGTTAGCTGTTTTCCCTAATAGACCTGATAAAGAAAAATGGCATGGGGTTTTACTTTCTTCTCATTGACCGAATGAGACAATATCTCTCATTGATTGTTGTGTTTCAGACACTGAAGTAACATCAGTTGTTTCTTGTTGACTACAGTGTATACATTTCCCAGTTGGGTGCTTGCCAATTCTATATAATGCACTATTAAGTCCAGTATGACCAATTCTAATGCGTGTTATGATATTTCCTTCCCTTTTATTCCTACTCTCCTTTCTTAAAGCATCAGCAGAATTTTTGTGTATTATACAAATGTCTATCTGTTTCATTCTCATCCCAATACACCCGATAAACTGACTGTGTATGTTGTAATGTATACTTTAGCTTCTGCTTTACTTAATGGAATATTTAGATCTGCTTGCTTTATTCTTAGATTTTGTAGAATATCCACCTTCTCATTTCCTCCACATTAACATGAGCAGGAATCCAAATGGATTGTATAATGTGGGTCTTGTTGTCCTTAACTCCACTCATATAATAATAACAAAAAATAAATAAATAAATAAAATAGTACTCCCTCTAGTGGCGCAGAGCCTCGCATTCTCATTCATGTCGTTAAGGTGTGGTAATTTAAGAAATTCAAAATACTTATATAAAAAGCAAGACGCCCTGTTTAAATGTGTGAAAATATATGGTTAATTTACAACAAAAATTAACCATATTTACAACAAAAGAGTTAAAATGCAGTCATTAAGTTTAATCATTTATGAACCTTATTCAAAAAGTCCTGCATTTTTAACATTCATTCTCTTTAGTATTTAAAAGACTATATATACAATCATACACCAACTTAATCACATGTAAGAACATCATTTCAGAGCTTTAGAAAATTTACTTCACTTCATGTGAGTCCAGATAAAAATAAATGATTTAATATGTATGTATTATATACCAGATAGTTACTTTATCTACCCTGTCAGTGGTGACGGTTAAAAATAGAGCAGACAATAAACCTGCCGTCTTGAATCTATCATTTGGAAGTGCATACTAGATTTGTCAATATTTATTATACTATTTGACACATAATGAATATTGACAATATACAGGTAAGAACGACACTACCAGAAGCAACACGTTCCATTGCACCTTTGGTGAGTCTCTATGTCTCTCTGGCAAAGATCTCTCCTCTTCAATGTGCTCGATTGTCACAGTAACTTTAGCTGGGAGGATACACAGTGGGCCAGACAGATTTTCTGGGATCACAAATGGAAAGAGCTCCATCCCTGAAAAGAGGGAAAAGGTCTTTTACAAGTAGCATCAGAAAAGCTCATATTCCTCCACCATCCTTCCGTCTACCATAACAGTCCCCTAGCTTTACACGCATTACTTGGGGATTCATTTTCAGCTTGTAGTAGCTGTAGTGTTCAGGAATCTGTATACATCTCCGTCACATCTGAGACCCCAGAAGACATTTGCAGGGTCCAACATTTGCACGACAGACCCTTTCTCTGATCCAACACACATTCCAAAGCTCCAGTGGCAACTGTTTCCCACCTCTCTGACCCACGTCTAAATGCCACTACTGTATCCCACACTCCCCAGCACCAAATGGTTGCTGTGCAGAGGAAGACAGTTGTGCTCGTCCTGCCGATGGATATATAAGGTCACGGAACGCAGGTCATTTGACATGGAAACAGCTGGTGGAGCTGCATTTGGCTTTAGGATCACACAGGTTCTGGAGAGATTAGAAGAAAATATCAGCTGTTAGTCAATTTAAAGGCCAGGATACACCAAGCTGACTTCAAAGAACTAAAATATATATCTTAATGCAATGTGTATGACTATTTTTCTCTATATGCTTTTAACTGGTATAATGACTCTAGTTACAACCGTAAAAGACAAAACTGAATAATAAAAGAACTGATTACATCACATCATGTTTATAACCCCATGGAGCCTTTATTAATAAGGTGAGGAGCTGAATCAGGTGTGTTTAAATAAGCAGACATCTAAACTGTGCAGTGCTGGAGGTGTTTCAAGATGACTAAGGATTGGTAGTGCATTGTTAGATCTATTGTATGTATCTTTTGTATTTATTAAGTATAGTATTTATTAAATATTTTCAAAAATTTTCATTTATCTTTTTTCTCTCCAGCCTGCTCTCAGATTTTTGTTTTTTAATATAATTTATTTTTTTAATATAATTTCAGCCTATTGGTTATTGGACTACCATAACAGAGCTCCTCCCCTGCACACTACCATAGTAAATATACATATTCAGGTTGTAAAAAAAAAAAAAAAAAAAAGCCCCTGGATTGGAATAGAAACATGATGCGGGCTTTATAGAAAGTGAAACATCTAAACGAACAAAGAGCAGCAAGAGAGTGCAGATTGTACACGGAGACTTTGTTCAAGCAGAAACGTAAGTTGAGTCATATTTATGTTTTTCTACAGTGCTTTACAGGTTACTAAATGCAACTTTACAGTAATAAACATGAAAAGAAAAAAATAGAATCAGCGTTGCAATGGTTTCGATTTTAATTAGAAGTTAATTTTCAACTATAGAGCACTACAGGGGTTAGCTGAATGTGGCGATATTTAAAAAAAACAATGTGGCAAAATTTAGTGTAGGCTATCTTTCTTCAAGAAGGAGACTTTTTTGCTTTTTTTTTTTGCTTTGCTCATTTACTGTATGCTCCGCACATACACGTATTGTAGAGGAAATCATAAAAGCCCGTTTCCACTAAATGAATAATTTTACTTGACTACTGGGGGCGGGGTGTATGCTGCAAATTATTTGTATTATTAAGCTATATTTCAGTTGAAAAACAGTTTTTACTTTTTACTTCACATGCGGACGTGCATCCTGTCCAAATACCCACACTTACCACTTAACTACTTAAATGACCTATTTCCTGTATTTGGCCCAAGTGTTCAAGTGAGCATGATAACCACAAGTGTGTGTAAGACTTTTCATTACCTAATGGGACACACTTATACTGTTGTAAAAATGAAAATAGGTTATTTTCATAAAAATAATTCAATTGATATAAATATTAATGCCAGCTGCTCGTCTTGTCTTTCTCTGCCTGGACTGTTTTTGTTCCGGTTCATGTCAGTTAGGGTATGTTGAAAAACTCACATCTCAGTTCTCCCTCAACTTTAAATTCATCCTATATCGCTGTTTTACCTTTTTTGTCAAGGGTGTTTGATCTTCTTTGCATCTTCACTTTGCAAAGACTGTGTCGGTACTTCTGCAGCGATGTAGGATGATTTTGAAATGATTTTTGAAGAAAATACGAGTTTTTCGACATACCCTAACTGCTTGAACCACAATACACAGAGTTTACAGAGTATAACCAATCGTTTCGCTAGATAAGACCCTTCTTCCTTGGCTGGGATTGTTTACAACTGCATTTGTGATCATTTGAAGCCGCATTTAAACTACATTTTGGAAGTTCAAACTTGGGGCATAATTATGGGACATAATTTCTTTACAACTGAAGAAAGAAAGACATGAACATCTTGAATGACAAGGGGGTGAGTACATTATCTGTAAGTTTTTGTTCTGGATATGGACTTCTCCTTTAAGAAACATCAAAGTGCAGTGCCCTTAACACACACTAAACCCATGGTGGTTAAAAGATTAAAACTAATGTAGTACTATAACATACAGAGTCCAGCAAATCACCTGTAGGAGAAAAAGGCAAGACCCACAAATCCATGGCCATTAACAGCAGAATATGAACACAATGTGCAAAGACTTTTGTTAAGCGTTTTCCTCCCATAAAACATTAACACTTAATATGACTTAAAGCATTAAAATGGTGACATTAAAACTCACCTTTTAGTTCACCGACAACACCTCTCTGACCAAAAGCCACTGAACAAATAATCAGGTCCAGATATTGAACATTTATTTTCTATTGCCCTTATGCTATTTCAATTGGACTGACTTAAAAATAGACATAACAAAAAAATTAAGCAAACCCCTTAATTTAGATTTTCATGATATTTTACTTTGTTTTCAAAACCCCTCTTTTTCTGATAAACAGGTTTATATTATAAATCTCTTAATTATCTTAGCAAAGATTTATATTCACAAGTCAAAAGTAAGTCAGAAGAAACAATTATATATTACATTTTGTAACACTGATCATAAAATTTACATTGAAACCCTCTCTAATATGAGATCTCAAAATAAGAAGCTAATAAAAACAAAACAAATATTTATTTAATCTGTAAATGAGGTGTGAGTCATTTAAAAATGTGCAAAGGATTTCACCTCACTCGTCAGGGCTCGTTTTTACAAATAAAAAACAAACTCAAAGGCAGTTATAGTCATTGGGGTCCAAGCACCAATAGCTCAGATTGTTTGGTGATTAAGTTGCTATATTTATTTCTACATATTATGAATCTTGTATCTCTACTGATTTGTAGTATCCAAAACACATTCAAAAGGAAATTAAGAACTAATTAGCAATTCACCCTGATGCAACATGATAAAATACACAGGAATAAAATATTAAAGGAGAAGTACAATGTAAATCTGTTGTATTATTTTTAACTTGTCAGGCGTTGAATTAGTCATCGGGAATGTTGGGTGGGGGATTGGGGCGCGGTTGTTGTCCCTTATTTTGCCACACTGAAGATGGCAAGCCTATTCTTAGTCAACGAGGTTTAGAAATGAAATGACAACATGCTGATTCCCCTGCTAGGACCACAAAAAACAATTTAAACTGTGCAGGATGTATCCGCTCACCCAGCCAAGTCTTTTGGCTGGTAATAAGGCTGATCATGTTGTAATGTTATATTTTCCCTTTATAGTGAAACAAAATGGCTTCAATCAAAAACATGATTCATGATACACTTTCTGACCTACGACAGTCAGATTTTGACGTATTCAAATGGCACCTGTCAAATGGTGGGACACACAAGTCTATTTCTGTTGGAAAGCTGGAGAACGCTAATCGCCATAATGTTGTGGATCTCATGGAGCAGCAGTACAGCCTTTCAAAAGCCGGGATGATTGCAGTCAAAGTGCTGCGCAAAATGAACCAAAATGAGCTTGCTGATCGGCTTGAGAGAAAACTTCATGAAGGTATTTTCTGACACTTGTTTATCTGTGTCTATGAATGTTTTATCTAAACTGTTATGCATTTTGAGTTTATCTCTGTGTCTCCATCAGAGGTGCAGAGGTGGGACTTACAAATCTTAAATCCCAAGTCCTCAAAGAGCTAAGCCTGAAACACACTGCACGATTTTCAGCTGTCCCAGACGAAAGATTGGTATCATGAAACAATCGTGGCTCCTAATCCGTCGTCCTATGTCATACAGTGAGAGAGGTTCAAAGACAGCTGTTGCCACGGTCTCACACTCTTTGAGGACTTGGGAGACTTACTCGTGACTTAAAAGTCCCCCCTCTGGGATTAAGAGTTTTTGCAGTTTTATACTAAAAACATTTCTTCTCAGTGGATGCAAATGAAATAAGTTCACAGTACTAACATTGTATGAATGCTAGTTTAAACCTATCAGAGCGCAATTAATTTTCATGGTAGAATTACTGTAAAATACTGTAAAAATGAATACCTGTAAATTAACGGTTCAATATTAGGAAAAAAAAAATTGTAGAGACACTGGTGTCAGTAATATACTTGCCTTCATAAAAAAGATGACATTAAACAAATATTAAAAATAAACTTTTTATGCTGTTCTACATTAATTTGAAGACTGAATGTGAAATTATTGCAGTATAAAAGTATAATTACTAACTTGTTACGTGGGATAAACTGCAATTAATTTCAGAAAAAAAAGTGTGATTAATTAGTTGTTGTTTTTTTAATCACTTGACGGCACTAATAGATATTATAATACAATAAAACATACATCTATACAGAATGATGCACAACATGCTAACGTGATGTTTGTTTGTGTGTTTTTATTTTATTTTATTTTTTTTTTTTTTTGTCTTCAGTTCAGCAGCCTGTGCAGGAGGAAGCAAGAAATGCTCCAGAGTATATGGATCTGCAGCCCATCCAGTCTGACTGGCAGAGAGCAAACAGCATTACTCCATGCAGTCAACAATTAAAGGAGAGACTTCTTAAACAAAAGAAAAGTGAAGCAAGTATATATGTTTCTTTGAACTTGAAAATAATGCATTCAAGAGTTGTCAGTCCTCCTTTTAAAGGCAGTCGTCCTGCAAAGTTAAGGAACGTTGCCAGACTGTTGACCTTGCCAAACTTGCACATCTTAAATTGTTTTCTAATGTAAACTTTTTTGTCTTTACTGAACATGATGCGAATTATATTTTGTTAATCAGTGTTTTCGAACCCTTATTTCAAGATGCATAATTCTGATTTAAAAAAAAAAAAAAAAAAAAAGAAAAGGATCATTTTAAACAGTAAGAAATGAGAAACAGAAATATACTACCATTCTAAATATTTTCAAAAAATCTTTTTAAAAAAATATTTTATCTAGTTTGATCATCTGGAGTTGCTTGTGATTTAATTCTGCGTTTTCGTAATTCTGATGTTTTTTCATAGATTTATAAACCAGCGAGTTCTCAGAGGAAAGGCTCAGCCCTGCTAATCACCAACATTAAATTTGATTACTTAAGTCACAGGGACGGGGCAGAGAAAGACGAGGAGAACATGGAGTGGCTGCTGAGAGCTTTAGGTTACAGTGTTGAGAAACACACAAATCTCTCTGGAGAGGTGCACAAAACAATGTAGAACTAATAGATTTCTAGTGTGGAAATAGAAATATGAACACACATTTAATTGTACTATGCATTTTATAGCAGGCGTTGATTTTAATAAATTGTTTATTTATACACAGGAAATAGATGGAAAAGTCAAGAACTTCTCTAAACGTTCTGAATATCGAGCCTCGGACAGCACCTTTGTGGTCATCATGTCTCATGGGGACAGATTTGACAATAAAGATGCCATTTTAGGTGTCCATTATGATCCATTTAAACACCCCAATGATTACTTCTTTGTTGAGAAGATCTTCTCCCATCTGAACTCAGAGAACTGTCCTGCTCTGATCGATAAACCAAAGGTTATTCTCATTCAGGCCTGCAGAGGAGGTACATCATGCCTGAAGAATCTCAGTGGTTATCATATTGTTATTTTAATTATTTTTGTACTCAGCATTTCTGAATTTACAGTAGAATTGTCTTCCATATTGTTAACCATATTTCTGTCACTCAGGTCACCCAGGGGGTGTGGAAGTTAGTGACAGAGAGTTTCAGTCAGATGCCTGGGTGCACAGGGAGAAAGACTTTGCCTGCTTTATGTCCAGCCTCCCTGGTGAGTCCTCAAAAACACTGATTACAGATATGAGATTTGTAGCTCACATCTGTTCAATATGATCATTAGGTCCAGGTTTGTTTTTCTTTTCTTAAAAATGTTAGTTTAAGGTTGATTCACGCTTTAAAGAAGAAACTGCAGATCAGACCAATCAGATGTGTGATGAGACATCATTAGCAAATACAAAAATGTTGGCCAGTGTTTCTTCCATAATGAAGAAACACTGAAGTTTGAAAGGTTGCTTTGTGAAGTACATTACTGTATAACTTCATGAACTGTCTCAACAGATACCGCATCATACAGGAGTCCTGTCAGTGGAAGCTTTTTTATCATGTACATTGTGGATGTGTTCAGTACATGCGCTCATAATGATGACATTATGGAGTTGTTCAGGAAGGTAAATGAACAAAATTCTATTTTAGTTGGTTTACTTTATTTCAGCCAAAAAGTCAGAACAATATTTTTCATTTTATTCACTCCAATATTGCTCAGTTAAAATGAATTAGTTTGCTTCTTGACACATCCAAATATCTTTTTTTTAGATCGCCTCACGCATGCAGAATGACCCACGATTCACACGCAAGCAGCAACTACTGCCGTCTATTGAAAGGACGACCCTTCTGAAAAAATTCTACCTGTTCCCTGGACTCTAATGATGTGCCGGTTAATTCGAGTAAGAGATGGCCATCACCTGTTTGACATCTAAACAGAAACGCATTCTAAACACACACACAAGTATAGTCTATGCAATTACCATTTATATACATTAATTTTACTTTTTTTTATTTTAAAGGGGTCATGCCCGTTCTCAAAAAGTTAATACAATTCTTTAGGGTCTTAATGAAAAGTCTATAACATACTTTGGTTACAATTTCCCAATGGTAGTGTAAAACAACACCCTTTTTACCTTGTCAAAAAAGCTCAGTTCACAGCGAGCCAATTCGCTACATGTCCCTTTAAATGCGAATGAGCTTTGTTCACCCTGCCCCTCTCTTCTGTGGGGTGACGAGTGGTTCTCTCTGAGACTGTAAACTTTAGCCACATTTAGCCACGGGACTTGCTAACTAGCACTTATTAGAAACAGTGATTTGCAAAGATTCATAAAAAACCTTATACTTACTTCATCTGTATGTATTTGAATAGTTGAATTGGTGTTTTCATGTATTTACATTGTTTATGATACTTGTTTTATTTTCTTTTGTCTTTTTTCCTTTTCTCTTTTAAATTCAGCACTTAGGATAAACGACGGTTGTGTTAAACTTGTGCTTTATAAATAAAATTTGCCTTGCCTTGCCTTCTGAAGGCTGATCACAAATGATTTGAGCGAACATAGAGGCAAATGAAGAAAATGGAGCTCATTTTATATGGACAGTACAGCTCTAGTTCAGTAATGCACATAAAACTCTATATGGCACAACTGCAGTTGAACTGTACTGCAAAATATATATAATTCAGAATAATTCATTATGAACATTAATCATTTTGATAATGCCACTTGGGTCTACATACAAATACACATACAGTACACACACACACACACACAATGGCTTTTAGTCTATATCATTTAATAATATTTTACATTACAAATATCACAATAGCTAAATTTACTCAAGGTCTTTATAAATAAATGCCATTTTGGTCAAGTTGTCAAAATATAATGATCATGGTCAAACATAGTATAAGTTCCGAACTCACCACCAAATATGCTTAAATACCCAGTGCTAACAGGTTAAAGACTCTTCTTTTCCTTCTCTTCTACTTTTGTCTTTAGATACCTGGTTAAGGTTGTTTACACATAGGTAGTATTACAATCAAACTGCCTCTAGTGGCACAGAGTAGCATCACATTCTCAGAGCAGTTGTGCTTTAATCTGTTTAAGGTTACTGAACACACAGTATGAATGAAGATTAAACTCAACATTAGAACTAGACATCAGAAACAAAGTGAAGTTTAAGGATTCAACATTTTGTATGTATAAAAAACATTTTGTAGTGATTCCATTCCAACAGCAACACCACTGACTACATACATTCAACAATAAGGAAGGAAGGAAGGACGTGACGTGTGGCCAAGTATGGTGACCCATACTTGGAATTTGTGCTCTGCATTTAACCCATCCAAGTGCACACACACAGTAGTGAATAGTGAACAAACACGCACACACACACCGTGAGCACACACCCGGAGCAGTGGGCAGCCATATTGCTATCGCTGTGGCGCCCGGGGAGCAGTTGGGGGGTTGGTGCCTTGCTCAAGGGACTCACCTCAGTCATGGTATTGAGGGTGGAGAGAGTGCTGGTTATTCACTCACCCCACCTTCAATCCCTCTGCTGGACCTGGGACTGGAACCCGCAAAATTTCAATTACAAGCCCAACTCCTTAACCATTAGGCCACTGCTGCCCCCAATACTGTACAATACTGTACATCCAAATGTTATATATTATATCATAACTAATATCTTTATATTCAGTAAATGAAACTTGCATATTTCAAAGCATTATCATTAAAAACAAATATTTTTTTTTTGTATAAGAAAACTGTTAATTCAATACTGCAACTGTTACGACAATAAAAAAAAAACATTTTCACTGGGTCTGATGCTAAAACATTACTGTCGCTGTTGAAGTCAGATCACATGAAGTCAGACAGATTCAGTCAGATTAATTAATTAACTAATTAATTTGTGGGATGAATTATTAGATACTGAAACATGCTGATAAAATATAGATATTGTAATAATTCAAAAGTGCAGGAATCCTTTGGTTTTGCTGGTGTGATTTTCAATAGCCTGTTTCAGCAGACTGAACCATTATAACAGACCATTGCAGCATAAAAAGAGCCATTTCTTTTCAGTTGCCTTTTGTCTTCCATGAAAGAATCAAGACATCATGTCTCTACAGAAATGATAGTTTCAGTTCAACAGTCAGGATGACTTTAGCTGCAATGGCATGCAGCAAGAAGGTCTGATTTTCATAAAGGGAAAGATTTTCTTCTCCAATGGCATGCTAATAAAATATATATTTAATGGATCACTTCTGGCATCAATAAATCTCACCTTTTTCCAGGCATTTAGTTTCAAATGTGTTCTCAACCTAAACTCAAGCTTTACTCAGACTATATCAGGATTTACTGTCACTTTTAACTTCAGCATCCCAGCTGTCATCAATGTGTATGAGTATCCATTGCGTCTGAGACTCCAAAAGTCGTTTGCAGGGGTCAAAGTTTGTGTATTAGTTTTTCCCTTAAATCCAAAGCACATTCCACAGCTCCAATGACAACTGTTTCCCACCTCAATTTCCCATGTGTGAGTGCCAATAACATATCCAACACTCCAACACCATACAGTTGCTGTGCAAAGACAGTGAGTTGGAGACATGAGGTCTCCTAGACTACATTTGTTGTATAAAATAAAATTATAATAATTATTATTAGAATTTGTTTACAGCATTGTTATTTACAATCTTTTTATTTCTGTCTTCTTTTTTTATAGGTAAATCTAATCATTTTTATTATTTTGTTCTTAATCTGATTTGGTTTCTAAAACGACAGTCTGAATATAATGTAGACTGAAGCGTTATCACAATAGACAAAGAGGTCCAGCTTCAAATGTAATGCAGCATCTAGCACTCATAATAAGGGCAGATGTCTTCTCCCACACTCGATACTTTTAAGTTGACCAGATGTTCAGGAACATCAAGAGTTTCTAAACTCAGTTCTGCATCTGAAGGTGTGTATTTCACACTAGACATGCACACACACCTTAGAATTCCTGTGCTTTTATAATTGTGCAAGAATAAAAAATGGGACAGCTAGATTAGTGACTGTTGTTAAATAAAATGTAACCAACACTGAATGTGTGAGTATGTGAAGTTCCTTTGTTTTAATTACAAGGCAAAAAGAAAACAACAAGAAGAAACAGCACTGCATAAAAATACAATAGCATAAAGGAAAGAAATAAATAAAAAAAAAAAAAAAAAAAAAAAAACAACAACAATAGCACCTCAATCAATAAGAAAATTATTGTCATAAGCCTTAAGAAACTTGTTATTCTTATTGTTATCAATGAGTTTAATAGACTGCACAATGAGCTAAATCTCAAATCTAGGTAACATATTAAGAAATTTGGATGCATGAATAAAAAATGTACAATGCAAAACAAACAAACAAACAAACAAAAAAAATAACAAGATCTTACATTATAAAAGCAAAAATTTTCAGGAAGTAACCATGCTTTCTTCCGATGAACACTGTCAAAAAGAAGGCTCCAGAAAAATTTACATCTATGAGATGTGTATACTGAATAATGGGGTAGTCATAATGTAATGGCACATTTATGATGTATATACAGGCATAAAGTGATTGACCAAGTGGCAACTTTTTCAATAGGGTCTGGCTGCAGACATGCACCTGCACTCTCAGATGCCTGCACTGTGTTGGTTAAATGATTAAAACTGATTTAACATAACATACAGTGTCCTGCAAGTCATCTGTAAGAGATAAAAACAAGACCCGCAAATCCGTGGCCACAGAACAGCAGAATATGAAGCATAATATGAATGAGAGAATATGAAGTCTCTCGTTAAGTGTTTTCCTCCCGTAGACAACCATTAACATTTAATATGACTCAGTGTATTAAGATGCAGTTAAAAGATCAAATTCGATATACAGTTTATTAATATATTGTATATGTAGGTTATATAGTGTTTTCCTTCCAAAACGTGGCATAATGTGGCATAACGGATTAAGATGAGAAAGACTAAACTCAATATGCTCCTATTCATTATTAAAACAACTACACACAAGCGGGTGAGCCTAGAATAAAGGCAACGCTGCGTACATTCATGATTTCCCATAAAGAATAATCTCTACAGCTCTTTTATATCATTGTCTTTTGTTTATATTGGTTTTCTACGGGAGGAAAATGTCTATTTAACGCATTACGTTCTGGGCATGTCTGCTTGCCTATACAGAGTTGGTCCTTTTAACATCACATAATGTTTTTCTTATGGCGAGTTCATATCTGCTGGTATATCGTTTGACAACAGTAAGGTTTATATTGAATTTGGTCTTTATCATCTTAGTCTGTTTTGCCACATTAAGCGTTTGCTGGGCAAGTATAAAAGTTTGTGCAAAGTTTGGGCATTCATGGCCATATGATTGCCTTTAAGTACATCAAATTAATAAACTATATTACAATTTTGATCGTTTAATGGCACTTAATGCATCTTAATTCATTAAGTAATATCAAGTGTTAATGGTTTACTACGGGAGGAAAAAGCTTAACGAGAGACTTTGTGTATTGCGTTTATATTCTGCTGTTCTGTGGCCATGGATTTGCGGGTCTTGTTTTTATCTTGGTTTTATCCCCTGCAGATGACTGTGGTCTTATATGTCATATAAAATATAAAAATATAATTCAGTGTCTATTTCAACATGCAGCAGCTTTTTCCACATAGTCTAATGCTCTTTTCACTTTTTAATTAAATCTTTGTTAATCCAAACGGTTGCATTTCTTAATTAGAGTAATGCAATTAACATTTGACTTCTACTCAGCCAACAGCAAGCAGGTTCACAAGATAATGAAGAACAGATGAAGAGGAGATAGACACAATACCAAGTATTGGAGGAAAAAACAGATCCAACAAGAAAAAAAGAATAAATGTTACTTTTGTATTTGTAGGAAATAAAGATGACCAAATAAATTTAACAGCTGTGTGGTAGTTACAGCATATATCTCAAACTACCATTCCATCTGCTATCCTTCCATTCCATACAGTAATCAGCTTCATTTTCAATGGGTTTGTTCTCAGGCAACTACACAAAAATTCTCAGAAACTGTGAGAGAGCAAGGCACACTTTCCTTACCGCTCCATACAGTGGCTATACTAATGTGCTCTGCAGCCCCCATGTTACATAAAAACTACCATTTAAAAATCAAATAGCTTAAATAAATATGCATGTGGATATGACAAAATAATAATAACAATAAATAAATAAAAAATAGTCCTATAGATAATAATAAAATAATCCTATGTATAAAAGGACATGCCGTTTTTGTCACTTTGATAGTGACTGCATGATGAAAATATGTGCAATGAATGAATGCACTGCACTGCAAAAATGCTTTTCTTACTTAGTATTATTGCCTTTTTGTTTCCAATCAAAAAATCTAAAGATTCCTAAGTGTTTTCTAAATGTTGTTCCTAAAAGTTTTTTTTTTTATTATTTTTTTATTATTATTTTTTTTTTTAACATATCTGCCAGTGGGGTAAGAAAAATAATCTTGTTTTCATTTGCATTAAGATTATTTTTCATGTTTTAAATAAAAATGCACTTAATTTAGATTCCAAAAAGCTCACTAAAAAAAGCAATTTCGCAGCGTGAATGAAACAATAAGGTATGTAAACATTATACTAACAGAGGATCAGAGATCTGTTTTCCATCACTGAATCTAACAGGTGCTTCCATGGATCTGCTACTCTTCACAGACACGCCACTGGCTTCTGGAGACTCCGATTCCTGTCTTTTCCTCTTGCTGACACAAAACAAAACAGCATTTTAGATAATTAACTGTTAGATCATATAGCATATATTGGCTTGAATAATACTTTCATCAGAAGGACAGAAATTTTTTAAAAGTCAGTTGGCTGTCAATGATTTTATTGCTTATCAGCTGGACAAAAAATGTTAAAAGAAAATGATTCCACTGAAATATTTCCTTTGAATTGTTGCTATATTTGTGATGTGGACTTCACTTTTTTGATTAAATTAGAACAATTATTTATTATTGTAGTGGTAAACAGGCCTTCAATATATAGATGCATTAACAGGATCCAGACATCAAAGATAAATGAAAGTTAAAGTTCAGGGAAGCAATTTTGTTCCTCTTTGAGAATGTTTCAAAGCACCAGTCACTCACCAACTGCAGGCTTGTGAAATGCACTGTAAATTGCTGTGTATTAAAACATCTGTCAAATGCAAGACACATTTCATACTCCAAATATTTAATAAAACAAATAAATAAATAAAAAACCTAAAAACAGTAGCCTACAGTATAATAATTTTAATAATGTCATTTAATTACAGCAAAATGCCGCCCGTAATCCTGTTTACGCGTGCTTGAACATACAGCAATTGATTAAATTAAAAGGGCCTTTCCCAGTCTGAAACAAACACTAAATTTATAATTGAAATCGTAGAAATAATTATAAAAAGGAAGATCTGTTAAGAAATAAAGCCTTCGTCAAAAGAGCATGTTTTGTCAATCCGTGTTTTTTTTTTTTTTTTTAACCAACTTAAGGTATTAGTGCTAAAGGGAGGAGCTCTGCTCAAACATAACAAGTAGCTCAAAATGGACGTGCTCTGCAGTCTGGGACAGTTTAGACAATACAAACTGTGTAACCCGTGACGAGACATTCCCGATTCGTGTTAACTTGATTGGGATGGAAAATAAAATGAAGGTGCAAATAAACCACACAACACTCACACACGACAGCCACCAACACAGACTCAAAGCAATAGACCAGTAGTAGAAACAACATCACATTTATTGGATATAAGAGAATGACACTGCTGTTGTTCAAATACATTCTTTTTGTGATTTACTGTATATAGACATGATGTGATTATTTTATAAACATGACAAGCTTCATAACATCAAACTGAAAAGCAAACCCATCAAAATATATTCCATATTTATCAATCACCTAAATCCCTGATCACTGCCAGCATAACAAGCTAAATGAAATACTTATAATCATTAATCATACTTTGCTAATAATCCGAAAAAAAGTGTAATATCTCATCAGGCAGCAGCACATTAGGCTTCATTGATTTTATTTTACCGGCTGTATAGATGCAAATGTTCAGAAGGACCGTCTCCAGTGATTAATGAGAATCAGAAACAGTTTTATTGCCAAGTGTGCTTACACACACAAGGAATGTGTCTTGGTGACAGAAGCTTCCATTGCACAAACAGGATGACAAGTGACAAGACAGATAAAAAAATAAATATGTGGAAAACAATACACAAGAGTCAATAGACAATATATGTGCAGATGTCATATACAAATTGCGCAATAAATAGTTTATAAGTTGTTTAATTAATTGATTTATCATAGTTATTATTTGAATTTGTTTACAGTACAATTGTCATTTACACTTTATTTCTGTTTTCTTTCTATAAGTAAAGCTACTACTAATCATTTTTCTTAGTAATTCTGTTATTATATTACATGTGTGAGCATGTGAAGTCTCTGCAGTCCCAACCTGAAGGAAAGTGATGCCATCACCCTTATTTCAGCCTGAGCCCGGTCACATCAAACTGATGCCAATGAACTAGCGCTTAGGAAAGCCAACTGGCGTCACCTTGCATCGCCTGCGTTGAGGGGAAAAAAGTTGCACTAGAACACACCAGACAGACTACAGCTGACAGCCAACTAGCATGTACAGCCTGCACTTGTGTGAGAAAACACAACTCTTCCACACCAGCAGGTGTCAGTGGCCTGTATTCAGCATTCAGACAAACGGAAAGAGAAACGGAAGAGCTAGAAATGTGGATGTACTAACAACACAAGACCAGAGCTGTGTCCGAAATCGCTCACTCGTTCATTCATTCACTAATCCCAAAATAGTGAATGGCCGTTGAGTGGACTATATCAGAAGAAGTGAACGGAATGAAGTGAACGAATTCGGACGGTGACGTAAAACGTTACACTTCGCATGAGACTTGGAGCTGTTCCGAAAAACATCTTTGTCACATTTACTTTTATATTACATGTAACTTATTTTAGAAAATAATATTAATAGCAATAACACTTTAAATGACTTTATACTGAAATTATACATACCACCGCGTCGGCTTTATGGTTTTATTAGTGGTATTTATTTGTTTTGTAATGCTTGTGTTCATAATCATTAAATACTATTAAAATACTGTCACCAAAAATAAACATACATTAATTACATGTTCATAATTTTATGTATTTAATGTTTGTAGTATCTTGAAACTCTCCCGAGCAGCGTAACATGCCAATGGTCGTAGAGCGCCCTCAGGCGACCGTTAATATTACATCAGAATGAATACGCTACCAACGAACATTTTTAAATATCCACCAAATTATCATCATTTTTTTTTTTTTTTGTAAATTAACAAAGATGACAGCTCATTAAATTAGTAAAATATTAAACGGAGTTAATGCCTATATAATATATTTTGATATGAATAATGCATGAAATAAACAATAAAGCAGAAATAATAAAGATGTAAACGGCATCTCTCATTCAAACTTGTTCCCTCCCGCTCCCTCTTCCAGCTCAATGGTTATCCGCATTGAATTGTGGGATATAGTGCTTCAGCGAGTGTACATCGGTTGTGCACTCGAAATCAGAATGCATTGTGGGTAAAAAGTAGTGAACGAATGTAGGGAATGAAGTCGTTCACTCAGAATTCGGACATCACTACAAAATGGCTGACACCTGATATAGTGCACTATATAGTGGATAGGGAGCGGTTTCGGACACAGCTCAGGCTACTGTGGCTTGAAAGACAGGCTTGCGTGCTTTCAGTGCAGCTGGGAGAGTTATAGAAGATAGAAGGGCTGCCCTGACGATTTTAAATTGCCACTGGTAGTCACTTTAAAAAACAAAAACAGAATTTAATAGACAAGATCTACTCCAAACATAAAATTTATTTAATAAAAAAACTAAAAGAAATATAACCACTGTGCCATTACAAACAAATCTGGTCTATTTTAATGGCTGCAACACTACTATACACTCTCAAAATAAAGGTTCTTTTAGCATCAGTGGTTCCATATAGAACCTTAAACATCCATGAAACCTTTCAAATGCAGAAAATGCATTTCTTCAAAATGGAACCGTTCACTGAAACATTCTTTGGGGAAGCAAAAATGGTTCTATGGCACCGCTGCAAAAACACCCCTTTGGGACCTTTATTTTTGAGAGTGTAGGGTGTGTAATGGGGAGGAAAAAATGAATAAATACAGGCTCCAGTCTAAATTAATCATGATTCATCATGTGCATATTGAAGGAAACCAATAACTAATGCAGCTGTTACATTAGAGTCACCTTCATGTAATCTGACCATTAAAAAGTTACTATTAACTTTTTAAAGTTACTATTACTATTATTAATACAACCTAGTGAATTCAGCTTGATTCTGTCATTAATTAATAAAATTATTTTTTTTTTTTCACTGAAATAAAACATGGAAGTTTAATTTAGACATAGGAAACACATTTTAGGTTATCAAAACAAATGTTCAGAGAACCAATACAGAACTGAAAATCAATTATATGAATATAAACAAGTAGCATAAACTATCAAGGAAGCAGCAAAAAAGATTCAAAGAATATAAACTAAAATATAACTTTAGCTAACATAGTTTTATAAAAGTGAAATCAATGTCTAAGAAGTGAAGAATACACATTGACCTAACAGTTTCTGACAATCCAGCAGGATGAACCTGAGACTGTGGATCCTCTGACACAGTGACGACATCTACAGTAGCTTTTATAACAGGGGTCAGCAAACTAGGTCCTGGAGGGACCTAGAAAAATAAAGGTTCTTTATTGGCATCAATGGTTCCACAAAGAACCTTGAACATCCATGGAACCTTTCGAATGTAGAAAACGTTCTTTAGATTTTTTAAATGTAATTCAAGGAAGGTTCTTTGGGGAACCAAAAATGGTTCTTCTATGGCATCACTGCAAAAACACCCTTTTAGAACCTTAATTTTTAAGAGTGTACTTGAAACTTCCAAGGAGGTGTGTTGAGGCAAGTTGGAGCTAAACTGTGCAGGACACCAGCCCTTCAGGACTGAGTTTGGTGACCCCCGTTTTATAAGATCACACCAAATGAAAAGCTCAGAGTGTTAAAGCCTATCACTAGATGAGCTAAAAGTCAATAGTCTAAAACAGTGGTTTTCAATCCTGGTCCTGGGGACGCACTGCACTGCACATTTTGTCTCCCTTATTTAGCACACCTGATTGAGATCATCAGCTCATTAGAAGAGAGATTCATGAACTGAACTAACAAGCTCATGATCTCAATCAGTTGTGTTAAATAAGGGAGACATGCAAAAGACATGTGCAGAGCAGGGGGCCCCAGGACTGGAATTGAGAACCCCTGGTCTAAAAGCATCAAAAGCATTTGTTTGTGATATGTTTGTGATGTCTCAGTTGTTTATCACAGAAAGATTAAACCTGACATAGAGTTAATGTGGACTCAAACACTCTAAATCCAGCATAGACGGGTTCAGTGAATGTGGTGTTAAATGTGTATATGTGTGTGAGTGTGTGCGTGTCAGAGACACTGAAGTAGGATAATGTGCCGGCCAATACATCCAAATATACTCCTACTCTGTTAGAGGATAAAGTGGCTGGTATGTCAGTTTTCTTATTATTGTGCCAGGCAGAGTATCTGTTTTCAGTGCAGTACAGACTCCAGGATTTGTCATTGTACCCAAACCAAGATTCACTTCCTCCTTTCCTGTTGATTGTTTTATATGTCACTGCTATATAAGACCATCCACTCCACTCAACCTCCCAGTAACAACGTCCAGTAAGAATCTCTCCACACAAAACCTGCTCATGGTGATCAAATCTCTCTGGATGATCAGGATACGACTGTGGCTTGTTGATGTATGTTGCCCTTCTGTTGTTCTCAGACAGGATGAGACAAATGTTTGCTGTTTTTGGATCCAGTGTGAGATCACAGGCATCTGAACATAGCAAGAGAGATGAGAAGTACATTAAGGATATTTTTACAGCTGTGCGTGTGTGTGTGTGTGTGTGTGTGTGTGTGTGTGTGTGACAGAGAGAAAAAACCTACATTTTCTCAATCCTTTTGTGATTCTGAAAATGCTTCCATGATCTAAACTAGAAAAAAAAATGAAGCATTCAAATGGTGAAAACAAGAACCAAATTTAGGATTCTAATATGAAACAGTCCAATTAATTTTGTCTAATAGCCACAGAGCTCTAAAGAATTATCAAGCAAAAATAAATAAATAAATACAGCATTCATTACACAGTGATGACAAAGTGAAGCTCACACAACTATCATTTAAAGCAGACTAGACACAACTGGATTAAATGCAGAACTGTGTCAACATCTTCAAGATGTTGGAAGAAACTAACTTTAGGTTAAGTGGCAACAAGACAGTGACCCAAAATACACAAGTGAATAATTTAGGAATAACTGAAGAGAATGGGTATGCTCTCAAGAAAACAAGAAATAATGATCAACTAAAACCGATTTTTGCAGAATGATGGACCAAATATGGGTCAAAAGTGTTATAAGCATCTACAGGAAAAATTTGGTGGAAGCTGTTGTGGCCGAAGAAGAATCTAAATTAAAGGTTTTCCTTACTTTCTCCACCCTGCACTGTGAATGATTGCTAGTGTATTCAATTGTATTATGAAAATCACAGCTGTTTGTGTGTTATTAGTTAAGCCAGATTGCATTTGTCTCCAACTGTGACAAATTAAAGAGATTTACTTACTAAAATTAAAATTCTGTCATTTCTCCTCTCATCTCTCATTCTGTTTTAATTTGCTCACCCATTATGTCGTTCCAAACCCGTAAGACCTTTTTTCATCTTTGGGAACACAAACCAAAAAAGAAAAAAACTGATTAAATCTGACAACTTTCTGACCCTGCACAGAGAGCAATGGTACTACTATGCTCAATGCCCAGAAATGTAGTAAGGACATTGTTAAAATAGTCCATGTGACATAAGCGTTTCAACAAAAAAAAAAAAAAAAAAAAGGAAAAAGAAAGAAAAAATAACCAATTTATTTTTTTCAGTGTCAGTAACCTGTCTAACATAGAACCCAATGTCACATGGACTTTTTTAACGATGACCTTACTACCGTTCTGGGCCTTGAACATGGTACTTATATTGATGTCTATGCAGGGTCAGAACGCTCAAAAATCTGTTATTAACATGTACGAAGGTCTTATGGGTTTGGAATGACATGAGGGTGAGTAATTAATGATAGAATTTTTATTTAGAATGATAGAATTTATTTAATGATAGAATTTTTCTATCCCTTTAAGATCGAAGCATACTTTATGAGTAAGCGATGCAGAAATCCACATATTTTCAAGGGGTTCACAAACGTATAAACTTGTTGCTACTCTACATGCTAACTTACGTAGGTAACTATTTACCAGCCAATTTGTTAACAAAATTTTTAATTTTTCAGGTATTCAGAAGTTCTAAAAGACAAAACAAAATAATCCAAAATAAACCAATGTTGAAAATGAACTGACTGCATATGTTTCTCATTGAAAGCACCTGGCAGTGTCACAATAAAGACAGAATTTATCAGACCCCTAGAGACTGAGTTTAAAAAGTGGCCTCTTCTCCTCACCAATAATGGAGCAATCACAAACCAGACACATAATTCTGTACAATATGTAGATCATTATCAATTAAGTCATTATATGTACATTACATTTTTTGCCAAATCATTGCTAATGCAATTTAATGGAAAACTATGCGAGTGTTGTTTTATGGTGCTCTTTTGAAGAGCCTCCGGAGTCCTAATTTTTCTTTGAATTTTAAAAATGCAGCATGGTGCAGCACTTTTTGTCTAGTCTGCCGCATTCTTTACAATGTGTTTTACTAATTCTGGAAACTCCAATTAAGCTCTCCCTGGAGGAAAGGTTCTAAATATGATGGCAATTGAAGTGACAGGACATGTATTAATAACTGGCCAAATGGGGCAGTGAGTTGATGGTGTTACCGATCATAGTTTATTTCACCTGCATTTGACAGGCTGGTGGGTATTTCAAACCCTGTACCAAACTGAGATGACCAGTATTAGTGATCTTGAGTAAAACCTCCCTCACTGCCCAACATACTTAAGTATCTGCAGTAAGCAGTTTGGGTCCTTCAGTTTGTCACTGAGCAGCTGGACTCCTGCTTGTCCTGGGTGATTGTAGCTCAGATCCAGCTCTCTCAGGTGTGAGGGGTTTGAACTCAGAGCTGAAGACAAATAACCACAGCCTTCCTCTGTCACCATACAGCCAGACAACCTACAGACACACATCAGCAGTAAACAGAGAGTGGTTTTAAAGTTAATATGGAAAAAAAAAAAAATCATGCATCACCATATAAATGACTCAGAATCAAACCTCAGTATTTGCAGCTGACATCTTGGACTATTTAGTCCAGTTGAGAGCAGCTTCACTCCTGAATCCCGCAGGTCATTGTTACTCAGATCCAGTTCTCTCAGGACAGAGTTTGAGGATTGCAGAGCTGATGCCACAATTTCACAGAAATATGCAGTGAGATTACAGCCAGAAAAACTGGAACAAAGCAAAACATAGATTTAAATTAATAAACTGTTAACCAAGCTATTAACATTTTCTCTGCCTATTTCTAAGTCAGTTTTATTCTTGCAGACATTACAAATTACACTGCCTTTCAGTGAGAATAATGTCTCCCAGCAGAAACCTTCCTGAACTTTAATTAAAGTAATTCAACACTCACAGAGCTTTTCTGCAGTTAATTACAGCTGGTATCAGTCTTCTTCTCCCCTCATCTGATGTGTTGTATTTCTTGAGGTCCAGCTCATCCAGTGGCTCCTCTGACATCTGAAGCATGTAGGCGATTGTTGAGCAGTGAGCAGGAGAGAGTTTCTTCTCTGAGTGTTTGTCTGATTTCACATACTCCTGAATCTCTCTGGACAGAGTCTGATCTTTCACTTCCAGCAGACAGAGGAACAGATTGATGGATCTTTCAGTGGAGAGTCCATGGCCATCTTTGATCTTCTCTTTAATGTACTGTGTGGTTCTCCTGATGCTCTCTGAGCTGTTCTCTGTGTGTGTCAGTAGATCCTGTAAGAGTCTCTGATTGGACTCAAGTGAGACGCCCAGCAGGAACCTCAAGAAATGATCCAGGTGTCCAGTTTCACTCTCAAGGGCTTTATCTACTGCTCCTTTAAGCATAATATGCATTGGAACAATAACCTTAAGGGTCTCCGTGGTGCTGCTTAAATAGCAGTAAAACACATGAAAAGCAGCGAGAAACTCCTGAACACTCAGATGTATGAAGCTGTAGACTTTCCTCTGATGAATCACAGATTCCTCCTTAAAGATCTCAGTAAAAATCCCAGAATACACTGAGGCATCATTGACATCTATGCTGCTCTCAATCAGGTCCTCCTCGTAGAAGAACACATTGCCCTTCATCAGCTGTTTGAAAGCCACTTCACCAAGTTTCACAATCACTTCTCTGTTGGACTGCAGGAGTTTCTCTGGATCTCTCTCTTCATACTTCTGATTCCTCATGTTGATCTGAATCAGCAGGAAGTGGATGTACATTTCAGTCAGAGTTTGAGGGATTTCCACACTCAGATCTTCTTTAAGGAGATTTTGAAGCACAGTGGATGAGATCCAACAGAAGATGGGGATGTGGCACATGATGTGGAGGCTTCTTGCTCTTCTGATGTGTGAGATGATTCTGCTGGCTTGATGCTGGTCACTGATTCTTTTACTGAAATATTCCTCCTTCTGAGGATCACTGAATCCATCAATTTCTGTCAGACGGTTGATGTATTTGGAGGGGATCTGATTGGCTGCTGCTGGTCTGGAGGTGATCCAGATGAGAGCAGAGGGAAGCAGCTCTCCTTTCATGAGGTTTGACATCAACACACCCAATGATGAAGTCTCAGTCACATCACAAACTTTCTGAGTGTCTGAAAACATTAGTGGGATTCTGCTTTCATCCAGACCATCAAAGATAAACACAACTTTACACTCCTCATAAATCTTTGAGTCCAGATCTTGAAGTTCAGGATAAAAGTTCAGCAGAAGTCTGTGAAGACTGTACTGATGATCTCGGATCAAGTTCAGCTCTCGAAATGGAAGCACAAACATGAAATCTACATCCTGATTGTCTTTTCCCTCAGCCCAGTCCAGAATGAACTTCTGCACAGAGACGGTTTTTCCAATTCCAGCAATGCCTTTCGTAAGAACTGTCTTGATTTGATCTTTCTCCTCACATCCTAGTTCAGGTGAGACTTTAAAGATGTCATTGCAGTAGACTGCAGTGTCTTGAGAGTGTTCTGTTCTGGCTTTTTTCTCCATTTTCTCCATCCTTTCTTCATTCACTCCTTCACTCTCTCCGTCTATGATGTAGAGCTGTGTGTAGATCCTGTTCAAGAAAGTTTCATTCTCTTGGCGTCTGATTCCCTCAAATAATTTTTCATACTTTTTCTTCATGATGGTTTTGTGCTGGACTCTAAATTGTTGCAGGTCTTTAATCACCAGTGTGTGTTTCTGCAGGACTGCTTCAGTTTTGTCCTGAATGCTGCTAGTCTGATAGTGGGATGCACAGGACAGCACAGATCTGGTTTCAGAAAGATTAAAAAGACTGAATAAAAAGAAAAGAGAAAAGAGAAACATCACAACCTTTACTATGACTGTTGGAGACAATCAGAAATCTATAAATTACCAGCTATGATTTTGACACCATTCTTCGAGTTGCACTTCTGTGCAGTGCATATGTTGCATAATTTGAAGAAAACTTACTTAATTTTTCATTGAGACTCTTACATCATTATCCATCTGACAATAAATTAACAGGTACAAGTTTGTACTAACACAGGATTCGAGGTCACAGTTGGATCTCTGAATTCACTGGGTTGCATCATGGATCTGTTACTCTTCACAGATACACTGCTGGGGTCCGGATACTCTGATTTCGGTGTCTTTCTTCTAAAAATAGTAATAAGACAGACAAAAAACATTTAATCCAAAAGAAGTGCAAATAAGGAACACAACAAATCAATCCATTCTCATGTAGCCATGACATGATGAGTGCTCTAACACAAAGTTTGAAGGTTAAATCTGAAGATCTTTCCATTGAGATCAATAAAATTGAAGTGTCAAGAAAATGACTTTGCTGGAACTATGAAACACATGTTAACTCACCAACTGCAGGCTTCTGGAATGCACTGTCAGTCACTTTGGATAAAAGTGATTAAAAATGGCTATTGTTGTACCTGGGGTCAGGGGCCTCTGTTACATCACTGAAGTCAGAGGGCAGATTCTTCATGGGTTGATTGCAGCTTGTTTCAGGAGATGAAGAACTCATTTTACAGGCAATATCCTCATCTTCTTTCTCTTCACAGAGACTCATGGCTCTGCCCTCTTCTTTTCTGAAAAGTACTGTTGGAAAATTGATTTACTTTTTATGTATAAAGTTAAATATATATATAGTCATGAAGAAAAAAGCTTTTAAAAAACATGTTGTTTCATGAGGGTGAGTACATGACGGCAGAAAATTAATTTTTGGATAACCATCTCTTTAAGTAGTGTACTGCATTACAGCTACATCAAATACTCTTTAAGTATGCATGCACAGTAGTCTGCTGTAGTATTAGTGTTGATAGATAAATGCAGTTTGTTTACATCTTTTAATAACAACACTACTAATATTGATCCATCCCTGTCTCTCACATTGCGGCAATCACTGAACTCCTGTTTACCTTAAATACTGAAGCCTGATTTGTTCATGTTCGCTTAGCTGCACAAACAACTGGCATCCCGCTAGATAGTAGAGGCTATAGCCCTGGCTTATGCCTCAGTGAACTTATATTGTACTATTGGAATGAGGGCCCACCAGAAGGCTTGGTCTAGTGGAGTTTCAGTCGTGATATCTAGGCCGGTCTTTTTTGTTGTTTTCTCACAACAGAATCAACGATCTTTGATTTATTTATATAATTTCTGCTTATTGTGTATGTACTATAACACCATCAGTGTGCATTAAAAACCCTCCTGGCAGAGAAATATCTACATCTTTTTACTGTCAAACTTTCACTTTGTTGACATTTGGCCTTTGTTGACAGTATTAGGATTTAATCGTCAACCTTTCTGACTTTTTGTTCAGAGCTGTTAATCTAAATACAAAGATTTGAATCCTATACAAGAACATAAACAAATAGCAAATAATTATGACTATATGGTTAAATGAAGAAAAAGTGAAGAACTTACCACAAAATACACAGCCGTTTAAAGCCTCAAAATGCCGTCTCTTCTTTCACTTTTGTTTCCTGGTTAAGGTGTCTTGTTTACTCATATATGAAAACAATCACTATGAAACTACTCCCTCTAGTGAGTATGGTGTTAAGTAAAAATGAAAATTAAATCTCAATTCCAGAACAAGCCAAAAAATAAATAAATAAAATAAAATAAAATAAAATAAAATAAAATTGTGAGAAAATACATAAATACACACATAAATAAATAAATAAATAAATAATACTAAATCTGGCTTTATTTAGCTAAAGTGTCCTAAAAGAAAAAAAACAAATGGCTATGTCCCACAGACATGAGACAAAACAAAGTGAGAGAAGATGAGAGAAGAAAGACACAAGAGAGCAGACAATGAGTAAGTGTGATGTCTGTCTGTTTATTGTCCCCCCTCGACTGTTTTTACACCCACGGCGAAGAGAATAGAGACTAATAAAGATTATTTAAAAGTAAATAATTATAAATTTTATTATTAAATAAATCATAATAAATACTGAATATGTTTTTAATGTAAGTCTCTCTTTGGTCTTGGGTGACACACTTGTGTTGTTCGTTACATTAACTTAAAACTGTGTGTAATGTAAACTCAAATTTCTGTGTTAATTGATTTTTTTAATTAATTTGTTATAACTCAATAAAATGTAGTTGGTTGAAACATCATTTTATAGCAGCTGTCATACTTCAAAAAAATATTGATGCAAACTGTTACATTTTTTTAATCGAACAAATTATGTGTAAGACGCTTGGTCTGCTAAATACAGATAAAACTATGTCAGAATGGCTACTTTGTTGCATATTTATGTAAATACAGTCAAGCATGTCTTAAGTGACCATAAGCCTTTGAAAAAGAAATCAGCTGTCTATGGACACTGGGTCCAAGCATTAGATCTTGAAGCAATAGCAGCCTAATTTAGGCCTACCTGCTTCTGTCCTTAAAGGGATAGTTCACTCAAAAAATGTAAATTCTGTAATTAATTACCCATAAGGCCTTTGAATTGTTGAATAAAGTTGTTATTTTTATTTATTTATTTTTATTTTAATTTTTGTGTGTACAAAAAGTATTCTCGTGGCTTCATATAATTACGGTTGAACCACTGATGTCACATGACTATTTTGTTGATGTTATTGGTGATTGCTTCTTAAGTCATCCAACTTCACATCAATCTTATTACAGTTACAGTTTCCTTTCATTGGTCATGTCTGTCCGTCTTGAATGACAGAATCACCAATAAGGCTATGACAACCCAACAACAGACCTCAATCAAGCCCTTATATCTCTCCCGGAAGGACAGATTCCTCTCAACCTGTTCACCAGCCAGAGTAATTTTAGCTGGGACTGGAACGACACGAAGCGGGACGGACTGATCTTCTGGCATCACAAACGGAAAGAGTTCCTTCCCTGAGGGCACTCCGCTAATCTTTGCAAATTGGGAATGAATCCCGGCATCAGAAAAGCTCACCTTCCTCTGCCATCTACCCATCACATCATAATCATCCTCTAGTCTCACTTGTACCACTTCAGGATTTGTCTTTAAACTGAACCTTGTCGGCATGCTCAGGAAACTGTACATACATCCATCTCGCCTGAGACCCCAGAAGCCGTTTTCAGGGCTCAAAGGCTGTGTAATAGGTTTTCCCTCTGATCTAAAGCACACTCCAAGGATCCAGTGGCGACTGTTTCCCACCTCAATTTGCCATGTGTGAGTGCCAATTCCGTAACCCACGCTCCCCAAAACCATACGGCTCCTGTTCAAAGGAAAAGCGTTGGATTTTTCCTGCCGATGGAGACATGAGGTGACAGAGGTCAGGTCATCTGACACAGAAAAGTCTGCTGGAGTTGTGTGTGGATTCAGGATCACGGGATCTGCGGAGAACAGGGAACAGTCACTTATGTTGACAAATGTAATAGTTCTTACAGCAAATGAACAAGTCTAGCACTCACAGTAAGGGCAGATGTCCTTCATATTATCCCACACTTGGTACTTCAAGTTGCCCAGATGTTTAGAAACATCAACAAGAGTTTCTGAACTTAGTTCTTGATCTGGGAGTGTATATTTAGCTCTGAACACATGCACACACACAAACACACTTCAGGATAAAGGATTTGTACACTGATAAGTGCTGAATTTGTTCTTATAGAAAACACAACATACCTGTTCATAATGCTGTTATAATTCTGCAAGAATGCACAATGACACCGCAAGATTAGTGACTGTTGTTAAATAAAACGTAACCAACACACAATGTGTGAGTGTATGATGTTTCTGCCATCCCAACCTGAAGAAAAGTGATGTCATCATCCTTCATTTGCTCTTCCACCTCCCGTAGTCTGTCTGAGACTGAACGTATTCTGCCCTTTGTTCTCTTCTCTATCTTTGCTCTCTTTTGTTTCTCGTCTTCATTTAGAGCTACTATTCTTCTCTCCTCCTCCCTTTTAAGGAACTGATGGAGTTTCTTAAACTCCTCCTTGATTCTTCTCTCTGTCTGCTGAACTTGAGACTGGGGGGCAATTTATGCATGTTTATTGCATGTGTATCTGAATCAGCCGAATATCTAGCCTAATTATTACGTCCAGTTTTCCTAAAAATAATGATCAAAACTTGAAAAAATCTGATAGACTTATTCCATAGACGGATTGTTAAAATGAGTCAAAACAATTAAATCATCAAGTGACAACATTTTTTTAAATCTAAACATTTTAAACTCAATTAAGGCCAGTTTACAATAGAGACATGCTTAGAGGTTTGGGGGCCCTATAAGCAAGCATTCTTCAAAACATCTTCAAATGTCAAGCTTTTCAAACTACTGCTTACTCAAACTTACATCTTGAATTATTCTATGTATTTGTTGACAAATTATATTATTTAAATGTATTTAAAATTATTTTAAAGATACTATTTGTGGAACGTTTATGGAATTTGTCACCTGATTGTAATTACAGATCTTGGCATCTTGTGCTGTAGCATTCTGTAATGACCACAATGTCTTCTCAGCAGGACGAAGAGCTCCTTTCAGCTTTTCCTTTACACATAAGCCCACAATTACTAATCAACACTTGTATTTAAAGGGGAATTCCATTTTATTTAGCTTAACCTGGTCGTTATATGGAAATCAAATTAAATTAAAATATTTACAGTAAGATTTGGCAAAAACAGCTTATTTAAAACCCACTATAGCAAGATTAATGTTCGTTCTACATGATTGGGAATGTTGCTTTAATAACCACGTTCCATTCCAATAAATAATGAAATATATAAAATGTCAAATATACATACTCACCTTGCGTTGTCGTACAGCCTGTTGTAGGGATTGTGTACTGTGTCTTGCATGCTCATGTTTCTTACATTCTGAACATAAAACCTGCTCATCTGTTTGACAGAACAGCTCAATTTTCTCTCCATGTATCAGACACTCGTGTTCTTCATCATCCCTCTCTTTCCTCGTGCTTTGCTCTCTCAGGTAAGACTCACAGGTGTTTCTCAAACACAGGTTGGACACCGGTTCATGTGGTGACACCTGTCGACAGACGGGACAGTTTCTGGACTTGCTGGAGGTCCAGTGATCATTAATGCACTGACGGCAGAAACTGTGTCCACAGCCCAACAACACCGGATCACTGAAGAGTTCAGCACACACAGGACACGACAACTCATCCTCAAGCGCCATTTAGAAACAGAAAAATGAAACTGAATAGAGATTTTACTGAGAAAAATCTTACTTGAGACGTGGTAAAAACAAAACACTTCCTAATTTTAGTACATCCTCTTTCTATGAGGAAATGACATGTCAAACTTCCATTGGAAGAAAAAGAAGGTCGGATAGAATCACAAAAACATTAATATACCCGAACAACAGGGGGCGCTGTGCGCTGATGATCTTTTCAGATTCACATTCAAACCTGAAAAAGCAAATAATAATAATAATAATAATAATAATAATAATAATAATAATATATTGTTGTTGTTGTTGTTATTATACAAATTAAGATTTTAGCATAACAGATGTAACAGCTGTTACATCAAAACAAATGTGGTCTAAAAATATTTATAATGCATATAGGTGATTTAGCAACATATAAAACCATGCAAATCATTTAGCTAAATATTACCTTAAATTGGTAAGCTAGCTAGTTAATGTGATATTGTGCATCTGGTTTAGTTTATCATATGTATACATATTATTTAGTAACACTAGTGGACCAAATCCTTCTCTGAGAACTAAAAGATAATTTTCATCACATTATAATCATATATATTTTTCCACCTGTAGTCCCTAATGGTCTGTTTGACATTGCAGAAAAGGTACCATGCCAAGACTCTTCTGACTAAAATGCTTATTAATTTCAGTGACATTTGTTCCTTCATTCTAATTTCGTTTTTTAAAACTTTGGTGTTCAACATATTGTTTCAGAAATGGAAACAAATGAAGACTGAAAATGAAACTTTATTCGATTGCTTTTACTTTTTTCTAGTTAAGTTAGCTTAAAGAAAAAGAAAACTGTAAAGTAAAAAAAATATATATTGATATATATATATACTTACTTGGGTCAACTTACCCCTAACCTGGGGCAAATTGAGCTACAGGAACACTTTTTTTTTTTTTTTTTTTTATAAATAAGAATACATATTTCTTGAACCCTCGAGTCTTTGCATTTAGGTTAAATGACAGTGACCAGCAGATGTCCTCGGCGAGCGCTTGAAAACTTTGGTTCGCATTGTGTTTCAGGAAGCACCGTTTGCCCCACTGCCAGGGGCGTTTCTAGGATTTGAAAACATTTGGGGCTAGTGCCAAAACATCAGGAGCTAGTAGTGGTGGATGGGAGCTCACATCATACTCAACTCAAAAGATTTTGCTAGACACAGGTGGGTGAACCAGGATCCTTCTAGATACTCTGAAAACATTGGATCATGAACTGATCATGTGAGCAAAGTCATGCTTTCAATTTTAGTACATTTGATAGATACTTTGCCAAAGCAGCGGCACAAAACAACGTTGTTACACTATGAAAAATAGTAAATAGTAATCACTGCAAACAGCAAACATTTCAAAGTATTATAACAAAATTATAACTTTACAAAAATAACAAAAAATTACACTAATAAAATAATAAATTTGAACTTGTATTTACAACTGTAACAAATATATATTTGCATGCAAAAAAGGGCCCCATTTATTTATTTATTTATTTTTACCAAATTCCATTTTATTTTTTCCAAATTCTGTTTTTTTTTTCTTTTTTTCTGTTTTTTTTTTTTTTTTTCTGGACTCCTTTTTAATGGTAAATTTAACTTTATTAATCAAAAAAAAAAAAAAAAAAACATGTCTAATTAACTAAAACAATAAATCTTATACAATGTAACATCAGTTTATCAAAAGTTATGTTTAGGGCCTATGAAATGTTTTATTTTTTCTTACCTTATGTTTTGTTGTTACCATACCTTTTGAAATTCTGTGTTGTATATTTACATTTTTCTGGTTATCAAATAAAAGGCATAACATATATACACTACCGTTCAAAAGTTTGGGGTCAGTACATTTTTATTGTTTCTTTTTTTTTTTTTTTTTTAAGAAATTAATACTTTTATACACCAAGGATGCATTAAGTTAATAATTAAAAGTTTATTAAAAGTTAATAATAAATAATTTACATTGTTATAAAATATTTATATTTTGAATAAACACTGTACTTTTTAAACTTGTTATTCATGAAAGAATCCTGAAAAAAAAAAAATTACAGGTTCCAAAAAATATTTGGCAGCACAACTGTTGATATTATCCAACATTGATCATTCTAATAATAAATCCGCATATTAGAATGATTTCTGAAGGATCATGTGACACTTAAGACTGGAGTAACAGCTGATAAAAATTCAGCTTTTCATCACAGGAATAAATTCTATTTTAAAGTATGTTAAAATAAAAAAAAACATTATTTTATATTGTAAAAACATTTTGCAATATTACTGTTTTTTTTTTTTTTTCTATATTTTTAAATGCAGCCTTGATGAGCATAAGAGACTACTTTAAAGACTATTACAAGTCTTACTGACCCCAAACTTTTGAACGGTAGTGTGTATATATATATATATATATATATTTATATTTATTTTTATTTTGGCAAATAAAGGAGATGTAGCCTACTAAAAAAATTTAAAAGATGGAAGAAATATTGTGTAACAAAGTTTTATTCATTTTTAACAGTAGTAGTAGTAGTACTGTATGAACGTATATTCTACTGAATGATAGTGATATATTTCTGGCACAGTGTCTACAAGCTAAACCGAACTTTTATTTTGACGGGTTGCCGTAAATACCTTTACATTTTTGAGAGTATATGACCTTGCTTTTACTCAAATGAAACCGTAAAATACTCAGGAAGTACTCTCAGAGCAGTTCTGGAGATGTTGTTAATACATTTTTATGGCAGATGCTGAAATCACCGCGAGCGTCACGCACGCTTCAATGTTTGTAGACTAGTAAAGGAAACCGCGCTTGCTGCACCATTCATTCACAAAGAGACACGCAGAACATGCAGGATTCATATTTAAATGGTATTTTGTAGCTTAATATTTACAGATAGTAGTCCATATCGCGATTTGATTTAAGTGTAATGACCGACTTTTGATTAGTTCTTTCAAACTTTGACAAATTCCGTGAATTCTTGGGGCGATACAAAAACATTCGGGGCTAGAGAAAAATCTTTCGGGGCTGGAGCCCCGAGTGATTAGCCCTAGCGACGCCCATGTGCTGCGCAAAATGAACTCGCTGATCGGCTTGAGATAAAACTTTAAGAAGGTATTTTTTGACACTTGTTTATCTGCGTCTATGCATGTTCTATCTAAACTGTTATGCATTTTGAGTTTATACCTGTGTCTCCTTCAGAGGTGCAGAGGTGGGACTTACAAATCGTAAATCCCAAGTCCTCAAAGAGTTAAGTCCGAAGCACACTGCACGATTTTCAGCTGTCCCAGAGGAAAGATTGGTATCGTGAAACAATCGTGGCGATTTCTGTGATCGTGGCTCCTAATCCGTGGTCCTATGTCATACAGTGAGAGGTTCAAAGACAGCTGTTGCCACGGTCTCACACTCTTTGAGGACTTGGGAGACTTACTCGTGACTTAAAAGTCCCCCCTCTGGGATTAAGAGTTTGCCGTTTTATACTAAAAATATTCCTTCTCAGTGGATGCAGATGAAATAAGTTTACAGTACTAACATCGTATGAATGGTAGTTTTTAAACTCAAAGTGTTTAAAGCTATCGGAGCGCAGTTTATTTTCATGGTAGAATTACTGTAAAATACACTCTCAGAAAAAAAGGTACAGTTCTGTCGCTGGGGTGGTACCCTAAGGTACAAAAGTGAAAAGGTACATCTTTGTACCTTACCTACCCCTAAACAGTACATATTAGTACCTTAAAGGTAGATTTTAGTACTTTGAAAGTACATATTGGTACCTTAAAGGTACATATTGGTACCTTAAAGGTACATATTAGTACTTTAAAAATACATATTTGTACCTTTTCACTTTGTACCTTAGGGTACCACCCCAGCGACAGAACTGTACCTTTTTTTCTGACAGTGT